>CM069909.1:14924495-15447386 GCA_036172215.1 Camellia granthamiana | reverse complement strand
GTTGTTTGGCAAGTTGGTTTGTGGCTAAAATAGCCACAAAAGACAAAATAGGCTATTTTAGCCACAACAAACAAAACATCACATCCAACCCATAATCATTACACACTACAACATTTTCTTAGTTTAGTGACATTTGAAAGTGCCACAAAACTATTGATTTAATGACATTTTTTAGTCTTGTGGCATTTTGAATAAGTGCCATTTGTATCCGTGCCACGGTATATACTAGTGTCCCGGTAGATACTTGCAAGTGCCACTATACCATCATGGCTAAAAACTTTCAATGACATTTTGATGTCATAGTAGATATTATTTGTGGCACTATCAAGCGCTATTAAAAAAAAGAGTTAGTGACACTTATAAGTATCATTACACCATCAAGACTAAAACCTTTTAGTGACACTTTAATGTCATGGTAGGCACTATTCGTGACGCTATCAAGTGCCACTCGTGACGATAATTCATTGTAGAACAATTTGATCCGCTCTTGTGGAGACTCGAACCGTCAACCTCCTGCACCATAAACCTTATGCACCACACTCTTCCCACTACACCTCTATAGCACCACATGATTATATATGCAACATATATTATTTATATAGTACATACATCCATATTAATATAAAAGTATATGTATAAACATAATTATTTTATTGAACATAATTTATGTAAAATAAACTATTTACTAGCAAAATAAAAAAAGACCACTTTTGGCGACAAAATATTTTTTAGTCGCCAATTCTATACTTTTGGCTACTAATTATTTTTTAGTTGCTAAAAAACTTAACTTTTGCCGACCAAAATTGGATTTAGTCGCCGAAGATGCACTTTCAGCTACCAAAATTTTGGTCGCCAAAAAATTTAATTCCCGCCTTAGGATTTTAGTTCTTCCGCGCTAAAAATGACCACTTTTGGCAACTAAACTTATTTTTTAGTCGCCAATTGTAGACTTTTGGCTACTAAAATTTTTTTAGTCACCAAAAAGTTTTACTTTTGGCAACTAAAATTTTTTTAGTCGGTAAAACCCATATAATCAATGACCAAACTTATTTTTAGTCGCCAATTGTAGACTTTTGGCTACTAAATTTTTTTAGTCGCCAAAAAGCTTTACTTTGGGCTACTAAAAATTTTTTAGTTAGTAAAACCCATATAATCAGCGACCAAACTAAGTTTTAGTCGCCAATTGTAGACTTTTAATACTGTTTTGGTCGCTGAAAGCTATACATTCAGCGACCAAATTTTTTTTGGTCAGGAAATTTAGTCGTTGAATGTGCTTTTTCCTGTAGTGTATATTGAGTTTAATTTATTTATTTTTAATCATTTACTGCATTTTAAAAATTTAGAAAATATATTGGCATTTTTTGTTTTTTCAAAAATGCCATTATAAGCTTGGAAAGTTTTTGGCTTAGTAGCATTCTCAAAATACTATAAAATATTTGTTTATGACACTTTTCACCTAAGTGCCATAAAAAGTAATTTGCACCTACCTAGTGTCCTGACATTTTTAAAAAAATGCCATTGCTACTAAAGTTTAGTGGCATTTGTTGGTAAATGTCACGAACATAATTTTTTGTGTCATTATTTTATAAAATGCCATAAAATTGATGTGACATTTCTTTATTGAAATGCCACTAGAGCCTTATATGTTTGTAGTTCTGTGGCATTTTTCTAAAACATTTAATACCAATTTTTATTTTTGTAGCATTTTCTAAAAACATGCCACTAGTATAGTGTCACTAAAGTGTAAATTTGTTGTAGTGACATTTTTGTTGTAGTGAAGTGACACTTTTTTTAATTGAAATGCCACTAGAGTCTTGTATGTTTGTAGCTCTATGACATTTTTCTAAAAAATGCCACCAAATATTCTTTTTGTGACATTTTTTTAAGAACATACCATTAGTATAGTGTCACTAAAATGTGTTTTTGTTGTAGTGACACTCTTCTCTCACAAAAAAGTCAAAAAGCCAAAAAGTCCTTCCCAAACCAAGCTTTTTAGCCCAGGCTGAAATAGCCAAAAAAGCCAAAAGGCCAAAAGGCCAACCCACTTCCCAAACGGAGGCTTAGTCAATTTCGAGCTACAGTTCGGTCGACATGAGTTACTAATTAATTTTCAAATTTGAATGCTTCGGTTCGGTTGACACGAGTTACTAACTATTTTCAAATCTGAATATGCCGGTTCCACAGACAAGCTAAGGGTAAACACGAGCCGAATCAACACGGTGAACACCCATAGCACCGATTAGGGCCGTAAACAAGCGGAGCCAAGCCTAGCGTTAATATGTTTAAACTTGTTTATTAAGATTTTAATGAGTTTAAATTCAATAAAAATTTAACAAATCAAGTTCAAGCTGAGTTGGTTTAGGTTTGATTTAAACTCGAGCTTGTTTACAAGTCTTAATGAGTGAAATTTATACAATTATATATGTAATATATATAAATATACTAAATTTTTTTTAATATTTTACCAAAATAATAACATCTACTATAACTATTATATAAATGTATTATATATAGTTAGATAAATAACATATTTATTTTATTTTTTATATTTATTTTTAATAAATGTTAAATCAGTCAAATTTTAAAATGTTTAGATTTGTTTATTAAGATTTTAATGAATTCAAGCTCAAACGCAATAACAATTGAACGAACCGAGTTCGAATGAGTCCTTATCGAACTAAGCTCGAGTCTATTCACAAACAATTCTGTTCATTTACAACCCAAGTATTGATACGGGATGAAGATTCACTTCACGTGTGAGGTTCACAAACTCGTTGTAGATTTGGGAAAGTTAAAATTGACATAATTTTGAGACTATTTTTCAGAAGTTTAACATCAACATTATTATATTATAGGGTAAATTATAAATATACTTTAGGAGATTTATTTAAAATACGGATTGTTTCTGTAATACCTTTTAAGTTTTTAATTGAATAGCAAATGACTGTTTTTATTAATAAATTATCAAATCAATTACTAATTTTTAATGATGTCAAAAATATATTTCAATTAATAATTTAGGTAATTTTATTATTATATAGAAGAGCACTTAGAAATTTTATTTTATTTTATTAATTTTGTTAAATAAAAAATTATGACAAGAAAGTATTTGTGTCAAGGCCCAATTTTGAAAGGTTAATTAGGTAGAATCTAATTAACCTAATCGTAAGATTTTAAAGTAAAAATTCCCATTATTACTTAATTCTTGCTCAAAAATTGATTTCCTTAGCCAATTCTCATTCAGTTATGAAGATTAGGTTTTTCCTTATAAAACAGTCCATTATCCCTTTAAATCCTTTAAATGGAAGAAAAAATTCATGTTTAAAAAAACTCAAATAAAACTCAAATAATTTATAAAAAATTCATTAAAAAAAAAGTTTCAATTATTAACCAAAAAGAAAAATTGAGGTAGTCATCTATAATTCACAACTTATTGGCTCCAGCATAAAATTATATAATTAAATAATTTTTTAAAAATAAATTAATTACATCGCATAATCATATAACCACTTCAAATGGTTGTATCACTCTAATAGTCCACTAAATTAGACATAAATGTTAATGTTGTATTTTAATCCGTACATAGTGGTTTCAATTGTGTTACATTATCAATTTTTTTTTTAAAAAAAATAGTGAATATTATTTTTTTCCATATTTTTACATGATGGAACGTGAGAAAGTTACCTCTAAAATTTTTCGACTATCCTGAAAAAGCAAACTATTCATATCATGCCATCATGATCATGATGATCTAATAAGGATCAACTTAGACAATTTACAAAGGAAACCATTTAAGAACTTGTGTTTAGGGATGTAATTGGTTCGGTACAGTCGGTATTTAGGTAAAAAATTACACCGAATTGATAATGTCGGTTTTATTATTTTGAACACCATATAGACCGCTTCTCCCATCAAACTGCACCGAACCGAATCAATTGAAACGGTTCGATTTGGTGCGGTTTAATCGGTTTAGAATTTTTAAAACTTGAGCCACTTTTAAATATAATAATTAATCTATATAAAAATATTAAATTTATTGTTTGTCTACCATTTCAAACATATCCAATCCATCCATGTAATACATACATTTTAGTTTCTAAATTAACCACCAAAAAAAAAAAAAAAAGTTTAAAAATACTAAGGTTTCAAGAATAATGAATTAGAGTTAAGATTATATATAATAAGAGTTTACAAACTTAGGTTATAAAGATGATAAGGTTAATTAATTAAGGTTAATAATTTATTATACTTATTAATATCATTAGATTATTAGATTATATATATATTATAAATATTATAAATACAATATATGTTGAAGCGGTCGGTTTCGGTTTAGATCGGTGCACAAGGTGCTTAAACCGATACCGAACCCAAAATCGAAAAAATTCAAATTTAAAAATCACACAGACTGATTCTTGTTAAAAAACAGACCAAATATAGCTGGTTTGGTCCAGTTCAATCGGTTTGGTCAGTTTTTTCAGTTTTTCTTACGTCCCTACTTGTGTTTTGCGCGGTAAACAATTACATTATGAGGCCAACATTCCGAACTTTACAAGTGTTAATGCTACAAAATTAACTAGGCCTAGTCTAGTTGGTCACCATACCTTTCTTATGGTTTAGGGGTTGTTTGGGGTGTCCTAAATAAGTGTACTTTTTGTCTTTTTAGACTAAAAAATTGAGGTTGAAAATATAGATGTTTGGGTTAACTTTTTGACTTTTTATGAAAAAATGTGTAATAAAAAATTGTAAAAATTGATTTGTAGGGAAAAATTCGAATTGGGAGTTGTGCAGCCATAATTGTTAACTTTTGGTGAATAGTGTTAACTTTTTAACTTTTTGAGTAACTTTTTGACTTTTTGACTTTTTGGAGAGTACCCAAACTTGGCCTTAGTCTCAAGGAGATTGTGAGTTCAATTTTCCTTAAAAGGGTTGAATTAAGGGAGTGCAAGCACTTAGGTGCTTTGTTAAAAGTGGGGAGATTCTCTCCCATAGTTGCTAATTTAACAATTAACAACTAATATTTGCCGATCAAAAAAAAAAAAAAAAGTGTAAGTTCTACTGTGTTATCTTTGTGTTATTCAAATTCATATATATACATATATTTTTAAAATTATTCTTTTATAATCATGTATATACAGTAAGGTATTTGTAATAATTATTTCTTTTTTTTTTAAATAATCATCATTCGTTATACCATTATGTAAGGTTGCCTTTTTTTATTATACTTATTATTATGCAGTTTAAATTCACAATTATTTTATACAATACTGCTTAATGAATTCATCTTCATTTAATTCACTCTCTGTTTGGACTGTGTGGTTTAAATTAAACGAAAGAGATAAGTAGGTAGTAATAGATAAAAAGAGATAATTGTTGAAAACTTTAAAGTAGGGAAGGTATAAGGCATTAGATTTAATGGATATTTTTTGTTAGTGAGAGGTTTATCTTTTGTGAAATAGTTTGATGAAAAATTCTTTTGTTGTTCTGGAAGGTCATTTTATTTCGAATTTTACCCCTTAATTTATTTGTTGACTTTTTTATATGTTTAACTTTTCTTTGACTATCTATTCAAATTTTTTTAATTTATCTATTAAATTTTTTTTTAACCTATTTTTTTTTATATGTTCAAATACATAGCATTTTCAAACTTTTTATATCTATCTATTCCTTTCTCCACTTATCTTTTCTCTCTCTATTATTTGTTGAAATTTCCCACACCTTTCTTTTCTTTTCTTTTTTTCTTTTTTTTAACCCATTTGTTGAACACAAAACCAGAGAAAAAAAGAGTATTTTCTGTTGAAATCCTAATCCCAATGAAAACAATAACAACAACATATGAAGAAATGAATACACTAAACTAATCAATACACAAAGTCACTATCTGTTGCAATCATCATCATCAATAATAACAACAACAATAACATCTCTCCCCTCTCTCTCTCTCTCTCTCTCTCTCTCTCTCTCTCTGTAGGAATAAAATAAAAAATAATAATTAAAAAAAAAAAAAAAAACCCACTAGATATGCTTTGACCTACCAAAACCAAATATTGAACAATCAAGATCAGATCTAAAGTATATCTGAAAATCAATCTATGCCTCAAATCTGTACATTTACAAAGCCATATGTATTCTGATGAACTCGACTGTCGTAGCGATCAAATCAATTGATTTCAATCTGATCTCCACCACCACTGTACGGTAGGGTGATCATCTCGTAAAAGTGTATGGGAATGGAGAAGAGTACAACCCTCGAAGAAGAGGGTTTTGGCCATTTCTCTATTTCGAAGCACTCTCACTACTACGAAATCATAAATAGATCACACTTTGACAAATAAAAATATTTCACTTTTATTAGAAGTGTCACTACTAAAAAACCTGGACTTTTACCATGTATAATTTGCGACCACTTGATTATCGCAAATAACTAATTTATTCTTTATTTTCTTTGATTTAATTTCCCCTTCGCTTCATATTTGCCCTAGCCGTTCACAATGATCATTCTCTTCCTGGCACGCGTTCTCCCACTGTCTCTCTCTCTCTCTCTTGATCTCACAGTGGTATGAATCTCTTACTCTTTCTGTGTCCCTCAATCTTGTTCTCTCTCTCTCTCTCTCTCTCTCTCTCTCTCTCTCTCTCTCTCTCTTTGTTGTTCTTCTCAATCTTGTGCTCTCTTTGTTATTTATATTCTAAAAATACATTCAGCTTGTCCCGATTCTTTCGAACTCGATCCTTGAAGGTACGTTCTCTCTCTCTCTCTCTCTCTCTCTCTCTCTCTCTCTCTCAAGTTTCTTTCTCTATTTCTTCTTGTTTTGGGGTTTGAATCTGTACCTAGGGTTTCGATTGAGTTCAAGGTACTCTCTCGAAAGTTCTTCCCTCTATTTCTATCTTCTTTCGTTTCTTCTTATTTTGTGATTTGAATATGCTTCTAGGGTTTGGATCGATAGATGACCCTTGCAATATTCAAATTTGATGATTTCTATTATTCGATGAATGCAATTCAATTTTATTTCTTCAGTTCGATTTTTTTTTTTTTTGGTTGCTTCCTATGCCTGAAAAATCAGCATGTTTTTGTTTTGTCTGATCATATTTCTCCATTTTGCCTTTGTTTATCTGCTTAGAAATTGTTAGAAACTAAAATTGAAGAAATTGAGTTTTATTCTTTGACTCTGTTTTTAGTCCCTTAGAATGAAAATTAAGATGATAGTTTTATTTTTTCTGATGATATTTATAGTTTTTGCCTCTGTTTTGTTGCTGAGAAAATGCCAGAAAAGAAAAAAATATGCAGTAAAGCTGTTGACAAATTCTCATGAGATACGGAAGTTTTTGAATTTGCAAGACCTTATATGGTGATTATTGGTTTAGATAAGTTATATGATAGGTTTCCTAGATAGCATTATGAGCTGCTAGATAGATATAATGTGGGTAGTTTTGGAAAATAAGGAGTATTAGTTAGATATGTTGATGTAATTAAAGATATATATATGTATATCTGAGTTGTAACTATTGTTTAAACAGAGGAGAAACATGAAAATTTCTAATAGTAATAGGTTTACATAAAAAAATCAGTACTAAGGGTTGGTTTGGGATGTTCTAAAAAAGTGCACTTTTTGACTTATTAGCTTATATGGGTTGGGTTTGGGTTGGGTTTGATGTGATGTGTTAGAGAGATGATGTGATTTAAATAAGATGATGTGACTTAAATAGGATAGTGACTTTTTGACTTTTTGTATTATTTAGGTCATGCCAAACTTGGCCTAAGTCCTTATCTTTTTGCATTAATTATAAATGAATCTATGAGGAACATTCAAGAGGATATTGGATTATTTGTAGATTGTATAGTTTTAGTTGATGGCATAAGAGGAGTAAACTTTAGGGCTGGTTTGGGGTGTCCTAAAAAAGTGCACTTTTTGTCTTTTTGGACTAAAAAAGTTGAGAAAAAAATATGGAGGTTTGGGTTAACTTTTTGGATTTTTATGGAAAAATGTGTATTAAAAAATTGTATAAAAAAAGTGTGTAAGAGATGATTAGAGAGTGGTGGGCCCCAGCCGTACACAATGCAGCCGTGTATTGGGATTGGAAATTATTGGGTAATTTTTGTACAAAGCATTGGACGGTTTTGTTTGGCCCGTGGGGGTCATCACGGGTCCCATTTTAATAATCTGAACCGTTCAATGTGTACAACTCGTCGAACACTATGTACCTATAAAAAATCACGTTAATCGGATATCGATAGCTATCTGATCAGATTTATTTATTTTTCAATCATTAATTATAACACCATCCATTTGTTGTACATAACTGATTTGATCATATAGCTATCGATATCCGATCAATGTAATTTTTTACAGACATATAATATTTAACGATTTCTATATATTGAACGGTTCAGATTATCAAAATGGGACCCGTGATGGCCTCCACGGGCCGAACAACAGTGTGTGTGAAAATCACACCGGATCATTTCTGTTTTGGCAACCGGCGCTGCTCAGCCACTGTACAAGCATCCACTCAAATTGTACTTTTTGTACAAAAAATGATTTTTTAAATTTTTTTTTTTTTGGTGAATAGTGATATCTTTTTGGATTTTGGAGTAACTTTTTGACTTTTTGGCTTATATAGGACATGCCAAACAAGCCCTTAATATAGAATTGTGGAGAGAGAATTTAGAATCTAAAGAATTTAAGTTAAGTTGGATTAAGACAATAGTTTGTACACTGCTTCAGGATTGAAGTCCTATTCCTCCACCTGATAAATCTGATTTTGTTTGAGCACTCTATTTTAGGGGGAAAGTGAACCCTACTCAATGTGAGGCCCTTACTATGGTTTGTGCTTAGGTAAGGCTTATTGTCTTATTCTGGTTTACTCACATGATAAACATTAATTAGAGAACTCAGTAGTGAGGAACCATGTTGTCACTATAGTGGGTGGATGAAATTTCCATTTTGAGCTTAATATATTGAAGCCTATGTTTGCAAATGCTCTTCTACGTGTAAGTCTAGTTAGCATTTTGAAATTTCCATTTTGAGCTTAATATATTGAAGGCTATGTTTGTTTTAAGTTTTTAATTTGATTAATTTTTTTTTTTTATAAATAATATTGTCAGGTGGAGAGTTTTAGACCAACATCACCAGATTTACATTGCCAATTCGTGTGCTTGCATTTACTAAATCTGGTAGCATGTTGGCAGCTGCTGGTGATGATGAGGGCATTAAAATGGTTAAATTGCAAGGGTTTTGAAAGGACATAAAGGGTCAGTCACTGGTTTAGCTTTTGATCCTAAAAGCGAGTACTTGGGTTCACTTGATTTAGTTGGGACGGTCATATATTGGGAACTCCAATCTGGAATAGCATTACACACTCTCAAAGGCATAGCTCCTAACAATTGGTTTGGATTTTCTATCATGAATATACTTTGTTGGAGTCCAGATGGTAAGGTGTTAGCTGTCCCTGGTTTGAAAAATGATGTTGTCATATATGATAGAGACACAGCTGAAAAGCTATTCTTCTTAAGAGGTGATCATGTGGAACGAATTTGTTTCCTGCCTTGGTCACCTAATGGGAAATATATGGCCACTTCTGGTTTAGACAGACAGGTCTTGATCTGGGATGTGGGTCAGAGGCTGGACATTGACAGGCAGAAATTTGATGATGTAATATGCTGCCTGTCATGGAAGCCAACTGGAAATGCATTGGCTGTCATTAATGCTATGGGGAAGTATGGTATTTGGGAATCAGCCGTTCCATCATCAATGAAATCTCCTACAGAAGGTATTCCTAGTTTACAATCAAAGAACAGTAATGGCCTCCTCTTGTTTGATGAAGAGGAAGAGGAAGAGGAAAAGAAATGTGATAACCCTGTCCCATGTTATGTTAATTAATCTTAATTATGATTGTGGTTATGTGCTTAATATGATTTTGAGTGCTACTTATATGATTATGTGTGTGTGTTTGAATTCTTATCTGTTCACCGTAGGAAAATCTGTTTGATTTTCTATTATAGAATTTAAATTGAAGGCCATAGAGGTGTCAGAAAGTGAAATTGACTGTATTTTTGTGCTTAGCATGATTTTTAGAACCCACGGTGAAATTTAATTAAAAATTTATTTGGATCAAAATAATTAGATTCAATATGATTGAATTAGAGCACCATTACTTAGCCTTAATCAATTGGGTTAGGCAAGCTTATAAATAGGCTTATATACACTCAAGTTCCTTCCTTTGAACTCATTTTGGCTAAGAATACACTAGAGAGAGAGAGAGAGAGAGAGAGAGCACGGTTTAGAGAGAGAAAGAGGCCAAAATTGAAGACTGCTAAGAAATTGGAAGACTAAGGGAATTGGTACAAGATTTAACTACATTTGTGAGGATTGAAGCCTCTATGTGAGTAATTGAACTCAACTTCATGAATTTAAGTTCATAATTGAGTGAATTCAAGCAAGATATGAAATGAATTACAAGAATTGAATTGATTATGATGAATTTGAAGTCAATATAACCATGCATGTAGAGAAGTGCCATGAATTTGCATAATCTAGCATGTAGCATGTTAATTATGAGAAATTGAGTGCCAAATCATACATGCAAGTATGGCTGTTAAGCTCCATGAGTATGAACATCATTTATACCATTTGAAATAGAAATAGAGTCAATAAGTTACATGTATGCATAATTCAAGCAAGATATGTAACTTGATTTCATGAACTTTGAAGAACTTGAAATGGTTTTTGGAAATTTGGGAGATGAACCATGATTTTGGGATTTGATTTCAAATTATCTAAGCTTTATTGTCACACAATGTTTGTCTACATTTTTGGTACAAAATTGCAAGTTTTGGAGCCATGGGGGTTGAGTTCTGAAGCTTAAACAAAATTCTGGAAAACCCAGAATTCGACCTGTCCGCTCGAGCGAGGAAAGTCTCGCTCGAGCATGAAAACTTAGCTCCTAGAAGTTTTGCAAAAATTTGCACTATGGCTCGAGCGGCGAACTCTACACTTGAGCGAACCCTATTTTGCAAAACTCCCTACTCGAGTGTCAGAAATCTCGGTCGAGTGTGAAATTCATGTAACCAGTATCTTCACAGAGTTTTGCAGCCCGCTCGAGTGACCAAAGCTGCGCTCGAGCGGAGAACCCTGTTTCAAAAATTTTGACAAAGCGTTTTATGTTTTGTTTTCCGTTCTCTTTCATTTCTAAGCACTCTTTGGCATACATTGGGCATTGTAAAGGACCTAAAAGGATAAGAAAGAGGCCTAAGAGAAAACTCGATATGCTATGAAATGTGTAGGGTCAAGCGCAAGGGAAAACCCAATATGTTATGAAATTCCTGAAATTCTGCTAAGTAGAGGACTAGTCCTGAAATTCCAAGAATTTTGCAGAGGTTCACAGAAAAATTATCTGATGAAAATCTGCAGAACTTGACAGAAGTTGTTGAAGAGTTCATGGTGAGGATGATGGAAACAATATGTTGAAGAACTAGGTGGGAATGGGATAGAATCAATCCGTAGGGACTTGTATATGTCTTGACATTGTTGTGAAGAATCATTGTACACAGATTTATTGTAAAGAAAATTAATGTAATTTCTTGAAAATTATTGGACTGACTATAATAAATTCATTAATATGAGTTTGCAAATTAGGGGATGAAGTGTGTGCTTGAAGTACTAGTTACTCTTATAATTGCTATCTATTAGTTAATAAGAAGGTCAAACATGAACAAGTCTGTCTCAACAAGCATCAATGCATCATGTGATAAATTATTTATGAAGCTGATAATCCAATCCTACTCAATTTTATTAAATTATTATGAACCAAAAAGTCATACAAAGTCTGCTCATGTCACCCTTTGCTTGTAAGAATTTTCTATGAGCACATGGAATCTTATAATTACGTAGACGAGGTGGTCCACGGCGGTGGGAGTGGTGCCAAGGAGCTGTAGTGTTGGGATGGGGAGGATTGATGAAGAGAGGCCTTGTGAGTTTGGGATAACAATTACAACGGTGTTAATGTTAGGAAGGAGTTGTTGGTGTATCCTAGAAGCAGAAGTTATGCTGCCACAAAAGTGCTGTTGCCTTTTGATCCTTTTCTTTTCTCTCTGCCATTTTTCCTTTTTCCCTTTTCTCAATTTAATTTTTTTTGTTTAAAAAAAAAAAAAAAAAACTCAGAATTTTAACATTTCAAATTCTGAGTATTTTTTTAAATATATATATATTTTTTGGGGAATGTAGGATATAAATATGGGGGGATTGAATAAATCTCCTTTTCTTTACCTGATTGTTTGTTTGTTTTATATGTCTATGAAAGCTGGTTGTTGTTAATACAAGTGAAGTGGGATCCTAGCTCCACCATACCTGTTGTATTCTTGCTTAGGTTTTCAATGTTGGTTTTTTGAATTCAATACATGTACGTAGGTTGCTTATATTTCAATTTTGCAAATGTAGGGATGTCATTGAAGCTAGGGATTCTGAATACAAGGCATGGGCTCATGTTCAGACCTTGAAGTCCTCTCTTGATGAGCAAACTCTGGAATTGCAGGTTAAAATATCAATTAGAGCTGAGGCCATCTCTCATGTTCAGTTATTTTATGGTACAGTTTGATATGTGTATTACCCTTTTGGTACTAACTTAAGTTCATATGGATGCTGAGCATTGGCATTGTTTAGTTGATTTTATATAGGTGCTACACATGATTGCAATCCTTTATTTTTATTTTGGTTTTGTTTTGTTCTCTCCAGCATGATATATATATATAAGAAACCTGAAGACATTTTTTTATCTATGCTATTTCAGGGAAAAGTCTGGGCTTCAAGATATCTTGAAATCCAAACATGAGGAAAATGAAGCCTACATATCTGAATTAGAGGTTAGGTTCCTACTCTGTTATATGGGAGAGCATTTTGTCTTCAATGTGTTTGTGAAGTAGGCCTGAGGTTATTGGTATTGTTTCTCTTCATGTAATTTTAAATAAGGCCTGAGATTGTCAGTTGTTTCTCTTCAGACTATTGGTCAGGCATATGATGATATGCAAGCTCAAAACCAGCAGCTCCTGCAGCAAATTACACAGAGATAATTTTAACGTCAAGGTTATTATTTGTACCACCATTGCTCACTGTTTATTCAAGTTCCCAAATTGGTTTTACTTGCTTTCATATAGCATGCATTTGAGACCTTGATTTTGTAGGTGATTATTTATTTGTTTATATAGAAGTTAGAGATTTTATAGAAGTTTGATTAAATCGACTATTTGTTTAGTGTTGGTAACTTAATTCTCATTTGTTCCCCTCTTATGTGTCTATACACACACATATATGTATGAATATTAACATTTTTGAGTTCTATGTTGATGTGTAATAATAATGCAATCTTTGAAGTGCTGATGCTTATGATGGGTTCTCACTGGAGGACTTTGTTAAAATATGTTTATTGTATGTGTTCCATTTTCAAAGATCAAAGATAATGGGTACAAAGTTCTACCCGGCAGCTATAAATGTAGAGTAGTTGCACTCCAATTCAACTCCTACATACTTATCACTCAATATCAAAGCAGTTAAGTCTTTCCTATGGGCTAGGCCTAGGATGAGATTTGGGTGAAAACAATTAATAGACTTTCAATGAGCAGAATGTATACGATGGGAACCTTTTTTATGTACAGAAATTAATGTGATATGTCATGCCATAAAGCATGCATCATCTATGTATATGATGGGGTATGTAATGCCATATAGCATCAACCTAATATGCACCAAGATTTCTGTGTGCCTCTTGAGTTTGGAAAACAAATTCCAAATTGCTTGAGTTTGAGTTTGAAAGATCTGTTATTAAAATAGCATGGTTTGGTAGAACAATCCTCTAACCAATTTTAGTACTCTATTCATTGAAAATTAAATAAACATAACTAGTAGTAGTAATAGTAAATGACAATAAATATGAGGAAAAGAATCACAAATCGTCAAAATGCAGAGCTATATGCAAGTTCAGCCCCTATCTAGAGCCAAATGCAGTTTCAACTGTTCTTCTGATCTTATTATTGTTATTACTTTTTGAGCATTGAGAACTGTGCTATAGCTTTTAGTTGTACTTGATCTTGTGTCCTCTGTTCTTTTCCCTCTCTGATACTGTCTCTACACTTTTTTGCCACATATAAATAGGCTTATGTGTTTATTTCTTTCAAATTTCCTTATTTAAAGGGTTGCTTTTGAGAAAATATGATCCAAATGAACAAGAAAACAATCTGATCTCTGTCTCAGTATTTTGGGGATCCAGCTAGGTGCCCTTTTGAGCAAGGTTTGGTTTTATTTTCCACATTTATGTACTTAATTTTCTGTTGCTGTCAAGTAGGGAAGTTCACTACATTTCTTTTCTATTTGATCTGCCACATGGATTATGTTAGAGATGTATCTGTATGTAGGTTAGATTAGATGATGGAAGTGAAAATGCTTACATTTTTCATTGCATGAGTGTAGCTAACTTGGTTAAGAGCCAAATTTATTGAAATATTTCTAACAGTGTTACCAAAGAAAATGATAATGCCTTAGAGATTTAGGGCTTTAAGTTTATAAGCTACTGTTTGGTTTGTTCACAAGTTGCCGCACTTTGTAAGCTACTACCTTTGTTTGGATGTGCATACGGCTAGGCAAGGTTATGTTCTTGTGTGTGTGTGTATATATATTAAAAATAACTTTCTACGACATGCAAAATTATGCCATGAAAAGTGTAATGATTTATGGCATGTAAGAAAATGTCATAAAAGATTATATATGGCATACAAAGTATGTCATAAATATATTAAAAATAACTTTTTACGGCATGCAAAATTATACCGTGAAAGTGTAATGATTTATGGCATGCAAAAAAATGTCGTACAAGATTATATAATGGCATATAAAGTATGTTATAAATATATTAAAAATAACCTTCTACCACATGCAAAATTATGCCATGAAAAATATAATGATTTATGGCATGTAAAAAATTATATACGACATACAAAGTATGTCATTAATGTTTAATTTATTACTTTTTACAACTTTACCTGCATGTTGTAAATGACGCTCAACTTTCCACGGCATGTCATATAACGGCATTTGTGTACATGTCGTGAAAGAGTTTTTATGGCATGCATTGCAAGCTGTGAAAATTCAATTTTGTTGTAGTGCTAGTCTCTCTCACTCATTATGAGACAGCCTTATCGTCCTCACCTATAAAAGACACAATACAATGGATAACTCCTTACAACAGCCGTTGCAACTACAAATTATAGATTTCTCTATCATGCATTATAGGCATGTGGGGTAATTTTCCAAGCATGGAAATTGATTTTGGAGACACAAGGTGCTAAAAACAGATAGTTGATTATGCAGCACAACCCATAGGTTTTGACACAATTGTAATAACAGCCTAACCCAACAAACCATCCTTACAAATTGATTATGGAGTGATTACAACTCCCTTTAACTATGACTCATTTGCACTTTGCCCCTGAACTTCCAAACACAAAAGTTAACCACCTCGAACAATTATACTATAACACTTGACACTTCCCATTACAATTTTGTCCCAGATTTAAATCGAATCAAAGCATATGACACTTATTAATTTTTTAGGACAACAATACTACAATAATACCCTAATATAGTGATATCATTTTCACTTTTGTCTTCGTTATCTTTGAGGCAAATTATAACTGGGATCAACTTTTTAATAAATATTTCACTAGGTAAGGGCATTACTGCCCTAAAAATTTAATAAATATTTCATATACTTTACATATGATTTAATTTTGTGTAAATTCTTCAAAGAATCATAACATAACAGGTCAATTTTTTTAAAGCAGAAGTAAGTATGGGGGACATTGGCAAGTGTAAATTCAGGCTTCATATGTATAACATTGAACTACCACTACAAGTAGTTTAAATTCCTAAACTTCTAAAGCTTCAACAAGCCAAAAGTAGTTTCATATGCAAGTTTATCTACCACCAAACTTGTTGGAAATTGGGTCGGGTTTAAAATCCATTCCTGATTGGATCGCTCATGGTAGCATGACCTAAGACCCATAAGGAGAGACCTAGTCAAAGGACGCTTGGATTAACTTATCCTGGGAATCAGTGTGATTAACCCACTATCTCATCGCTTGACGAGATAGAGTTATGGGTGTTATAACTCTCCCACATAATATACGTATTATATTTGGAAGAATAAGAATTTAATCTGTTTTCTCTCTCCTAGACTCTTCTTTCTCTCTCCATAAAAACACATAATAGCCCTTTGTACTGTGACGAGTGTGAGTAGTTCTAATAGTTTTACTCCATTGCTAAGAATTATTTAAAAATATCAATAAAAACACATAATAGCCCTTTGTACTGTGACAAGTGTGGATAGTTCTAATAGTTCAACTCCATTGCTAAGAATTATTCAAAAATATCAATAGAAACACGTATGATCTATGGATTTGGTTTGAATGAAAAGGTATATCAAATCCGTTTATTTCTGAGGCATAATATTTTTTATTTTTCCTACAAAACCGAAGCACAAAAGAGCAAAATGAGAGACAAAATAACTCACAAGTTCAGAAGTCAAATGATTTTTGTCGTCTTGCACATTTAGGTCTAGTTGCAGTTTATTTTCGGTAACTATGCAAGCTTGGCGCACTCTGATACGAGCACCTGCAACTTGAGCCTCTAATTTGTTGTACTGAGATTGTCGAGTCTCGGGATCAAATTCCCTAGCTTCCGGAGGAAACTCTTCCCCAACTTGATCTCTTGAATTTCCTTCCTCAACTTCATCTCCCAAAATGTTTTCCAATCCTCACTCAAATCTGGACGCATAAGTGCGAAATTCAATTTCTTCATAGCCTCGTTTTGCTTCTCCAGTTCCGAAATCTGATTTGCCAGCCCAATCTCTTCTTGCGATGTCTCCATTTGCTTTTCAGATATAAATCTCCTAGTCGTAGAGACAAGATAGATAGCTTACTCATACCTAATATATTACATTAAATTAAAGTAGTCCTTTTTTTGAAGTACCCTAACCCATGGCCTAATGGCCTATGTCAGCGTTTGGCCCTGCTGCTCAGGTTAGGGTTGTAGTGTAGTGAAGTGAGTAAACTATCTGTCTTGTCTCTACGACTAGGAGATTTATATCTGAAAAGCAAATGGAGACATCGCAAGAAGAGATTGGGCTAGCAAATCAGATTTCGGAACTGGAGAAGCAAAACGAGGCTATGAAGAAATCGAATTTCGCACTTATGCATCCAGATTTGAGTGAGGATCGGAAAACATTTTGGGTGATGAAGTTGAGGAAGGAAATTCAAGAGATCAAGTTGGGGAAGAGTTTACTCCCGGAAGCTAGGGAATTTGATCCTGAGACTCAGCAATCTCAGTACAACAAATTAGAGGCTCAAGTTGCAGGCACTCGTATCAGAGTGCGTCAGGCTTGCATAGTTATCGGAAATAAGCTGCAACTAGACCTAAATGTGCAAGACGACAAAAATCATTTGACTTCTGAACTTGTGAGTTATTTTGTCTCTCATTTTGCTCTTTTGTGCTTCGGTTTTGTAGGAAAAATAAGAAATATTATGCCTCAGAAATAAACGGATATGATATACCTTTTCATTCAAACCAAATCCATAGATCATACGTGTTTTCTATTGATATTTTTGAATAATTCTTAGCCATGGAGTTGAACTATTAGAACTATCCACACTCGTCACAGTACAAAGGGCTATTATGTGTTTTTATTGATATTTTTAAATAATTCTTAGCAATGGAGTAAAACTATTAGAACTACTCACACTCGTCACAGTACAAAGGGCTATTATGTGTTTTTATGGAGAGAGTCTAGGAGAGAGAGAAAACAGATTAAATTCTTGTTCTTCCAAATATAATATGTATATTATGTGGGAGAGTTATAACACCCATAACTCTATCTCGTCAAGCGATGAGATGGTGGGTTAATCACACTGATTCCCAGGATAAGTTAATCCAAGCGTACTTTGACTAGGTCTCTCCTTATGGGTCTTAGGTCATGCTACCATGAGCGATCCAATCAGGAATGGATTTTAAACCCAACCCAATTTCCAACAAGTTTGGTGGTAGATAAACTTGCATATGAAACTACTTTTGGCTTGTTGAAGCTTTAAAAGTTTAGGAATTTAAACTACTTGTAGTGGAGTAGTTCAATGTTATACATATGAAGCTTGAATTTACACTTGCCAATGTCCCCCATACTTACTTCTGCTTTAAAAAAGTTGACCTGTTATGTTATGATTCTTTTAGGAATTTACACAAAATTAAATCATATGTAAAGTATATGAAATATTTATTAAATTTTTAGGGCAGTAATGCCCTTATCTAGTGAAATATTTATTAAAAAGTTGATCCCAGTTATACTTTGCCTCAAAGATGACGAAGACAAAAGTGAAAATGATATCACTATATTAGGGTATTATTGTAGTATTGTTGTCCTAAAACATTAATAAGTGTGTCATATGCTTCACATATGATTCGATTCGATTTAAATCTGGGACAAAATTGTAATGGGAGGTGTCAAGTGTTATAGTATAATTGTTCGAGGTGGTTAACTTTTGTGATTGGAAGTTCAGGGGCAAAGTGCAAATGAGTCATAGTTTAACGGAGTTGTAATCGCTCCATAATCAATTTGTAAGGACGGTTTGTTGGGTTAGGTTGTTATTACAACTGTGTCAAAACCTATGGGTTGTGCTGCATAATCAACTATCTGTTTTTAGCACCTTGTGTCTCCAAAATCAATTTCCGTGCTTGGAAAATTACCCCACATGCCTGTAATGCGTGATAGAGAAATCTATAATTTGTAGTTGCAACGGCTGTTGTAAGGAGTTATCCATTGTACTCTGTCTTTTATAGGTGAGGATGATAAGGCTGTCTCATAATGAGTGAGAGAGTCTAGGGTCCTTTTAGATTAGGGAATTGTTTACTTACCCTTGGGTTCTTGCCGACCATTCACCCCAAACCCGACAAAAGACACAAAGCACTGATTGTTTTATCCTCAACTCAGAGGTTAAATCAATTCTTGAGGTTCACAATGACGTTTGTGCTTTCCTCAAGTGCTTTAATATTATTACATAAAGAGCTTATTGTTTGCATTTAATATTTTTGCTTCTTTTAATGTTAAGCTTGAGTGGAAATGTATTTTCAGTTCTATAGCTTGTAAGTGATTGAGAGAAGAGTGTGTTACACTTTAAGTCAGTCCAAGAAGACGGTACATTTAAAGAGAAAAGTAGGATTTAAATTAATAAATGTGTGGTTATAATAGTTGTTTTTGTTTTTTTTTTTTTTGGGTTTTGTTCCGTACTTATTTAGAGCATGTAATTTCATAGAAAGTAAGGTGAGAAAGAGAACGGTCTATACTTGTGCATGTGTAGTAGTTTCATTTTAATGTTTGAATTCGTTGTGAGTTGTTTTATTTTAATATTTGAATTCATTGTGCATTGTTATATTTTTGTCTCTACCTCGTTTGGGAACAGACTTTTTTAGTAAATTTTTGGTTTTTTGGCTAAAATATGATGTAACAAAAAAAAAAACTGGTATATTTGAGATGGCTTTTTGATTTTTTTTTTTTATGAAAAGATGTGCAAAAAGTAGAGAGAATAATCTGACTTTTTGGTATATGTTGTTGGCTTTTTGATTTTTTTAGCGACTTTTTGACTTTTAGGCTAAAAATGTTACTTCCCAAACGAGGCCGATTTTCCTTTGGTTTGCTTTGCTTTGTGGTTCTGAAATCAATTTCTGATTTTCCTTTGGTTTGCTTTGCTTTGTGGTTCTGAAATCATTATCGTTTTGTCAATTTCCATCTTTGTGCTTTGATTTGGTCTGGTGGTAGATGAACTTGCATAATGAAACTACTTTTAGCTTGTTGAAGCTTTAAAAAAAATTAGTTTGTGTTTTTTTAGTGGTAGTTCAATAATGTTGTACATATCAAGCCTAAATTTACACTCGTCAATGTCCCCCATACGATACGATATGAACTTTTTCTTTAAAAGAGTTGACCCCTTTTGCTAAGGATTTTGTTAGGAATTTTACACAATCAAATCATATATAAAACGTATTTGAAACATTTATTAAATTTCTAGGGTAATAATGCCCTTTTCTAGTGATCCCGTTTGCATTCTACCACTAAGATAAAGAGAGACAAAGTGCAAACGAGATCACTAGATACGGGTATTACTATTTAAAATAAAATTTTAAAAATTAATAAAGGTGTACTATTGTCCCAAAAATTAATAAGCGTGTCATATGCTTCACATATGATCTGATTCCCTTTAAATCTAGGATAAAATTGTAATGGAAGGTGTTAAGTGTTATAGTATAATTGTTTGAGGGGGTTAACTTTTGCGTTTGGAAGTTCAGGGACAAAGTGCAAATGAGTCTTAATTTAAAAGAATTGTAGTAATCACTCCCATAATCAATTTGTAAGGACGGTTTGTTGGGTTAGATCATTATTACAGCTGTGTCTAAACCTCTGGGTTGTGCTGCACAATCCAGTATCTGTTTTTAGCACCTTGTGTCTCCAAAATCATTTTCCATGCCTACAAAATTACCCCACACCACATGCCTGTAATGCATGATAGAGAAATTTATAATTTATAATTGCAACGGCTATTGTAAGGAGTTCTACATTGTACTATATTTTTTTAGAGGGGAGGACATTAAGGCTGTCTCATTATGAGTGAGAGAGTCTAGGGTGCTTTTATATTAGGGAATTGTTTACTTACCCATGGGTTCTTGCTCACCATCCATCCCAAACCCAACAAAAGACACAAAGCACTGACTGACTTTTTTTTTATCCACAACTCAGAGGTTCAATCAATTCTTGAGGTTCACGATGACATTTGTGCTTTCTTCAAGTGCTTTAATGTTATTACAAAAAGAGTTTATTGTTTGCCTTTAATATTTTTGCATCTTTTAATGTTAAGCTTGAGTGGAAATGTATTTTTAGTTCTATAACTTGTGAGTGTTTGAGAGAGGAGCGTGTTCTTACCAAAATTTAAGTCAGCCTTCAAGATAGTGATTGGCCAACCATCTAATAGGCTTGGGGAAGACTTCTCAGAGTATTACAAAGATTTCACTGAGGTGATTTGTTCGTTTTAGCTCTTTATTTTCTTTATGTTTTTAGATGGACTTTATGTTGTGAATATTCACGGAATCTATGCTAACCTTTCATGTGTCATAGACTTTTGATGGATTATGGACGAGTATAACAAGAAAAAAGAACTAGGAATAATTTCTAGTTTAAATATTAAAATAAAGAGCACTCGGTCCATAAATTCAATTTTGGATTTTCTTTGTCCAAAAGTTCACACTCTAGAATATTTTGTCTATAAGGACAAGTTCCTACAAAATGACCAAATTACCCATGTATATATATATATTGTTTCCTGAACCAAACCGTTCTCTCTCTCTCTCTCTCTCACCGCTCCATCTCCCTCCGCTAGCGATCTCCCTCCTCCGCCTTCTTCAGTCGCCGATCTCTTCCACTGTCGCCTCTCTCTTTCCTAAACACCATTGAGAGGAGGTTGCAACACCTCCTTCCGCCACAGAAATCAATGAGAAAGACCACCACCACACAGATTTGAGCGAGACCTATGTTTCCGACTCTGTTATTCTCTCTCTCTCTCTCTCTGTGTTTGTGTATGTATATATATATGTGTGTGTGTTTTGTGTTTTAGATATGTGTTTTCTTTAGATCTGTGTTTAGATCTTACTATTTGATTTACATGTGTTGATCTGTGTTTTCTCTCAACATACAGATTACTATTGTTTGATGGATCGATATATTTCACATTTAGATGGCTAATATTAAGCTACTCTTTGCCTAAATCCTAATCTATTTGTTATAAATATGATGTGTGTATATGAATCGAATTCTATGATTTTGATGACGATGAGTAAAATATATTAATTGAATACAAAATTATTGCAGAGAAATAGAAATGGCAGCGAAGGGGAACAAAGAGATGACGTTTGCGAACGAAGGGGGTTTGACGGCGAGGCCGTGGGCAGCAGAGGAGCGGCAGGCGGAGGAGTTGAAGGTGGGGATGGCGGCGGAGGTTTGCAACAGCGGCGGCTATGGAAGGGGATCTCTCCCCTCACCAATCTCTCTCTCTCTCTCTACTTATGTTTCGGCTATTGAAATTTTTTTTTTTTTTTGGTTGGGAAATGTTTAGAAAACAGAGGAAGCAAAAACAAAAGGAATGAAAAACAACTATCAGTAGGATTTTAGATGTTTTAGATATTTTTTCGGCTGTTGAACTTGTTGGTCAGTAGGATTTTAGATGTTTTTGGGGAAGTTTTTTAGGTTTTGATGACTGGGATCTGTTTGGTTGTTGAGAAAATTGGGAGGAGTTTTGTTCAGTTTTTCTCATGCTATGTTTGAACAAACAAATTTTGACAGATAGTGGGAGATGACATAGATCTGAACAGATATGTTAAACATTTAAGGAAAAAAAAAAGTTCAAAGAATTCAACAGATAAAATAGATAAAATAGATTTGAATAGATAGTGGTTTATGGGGGAAGAGAGATTTGAACAAAGTTCAACATATAAGAAAAAAATAGGTTAAAAAATTCAACAGATGAAAAAAGATTTCAACATATAGGTTAAAAAAGTAAAATTGGAAATAAAATGTCTTCCAAAATAATAAATGGACTTCTCATTACAATATTTTACAGAGAGTGGACTTAAAATACCCATAGAACCTAATGTGTTATACACTTCTTAGATTGGATTTTTCAACAATTTTCTCTAAAATAAATGCCTTGCAGTTCTTTAACCCATTTATAGAGAAATGGCTTAAACAAAATGATATTAACACATGTAACGGAGTAAAAAAATGTCCTACTCAAATGGAGTTGGCTACATGAATCATTTTTTCACCATTCTTTTTTATCAAGGGTGACATGCTCAGTTAAATTTAACAAATTCATATCTTTTCATACTGTCGCATCTCATATCAGTTTAGGTCTTTCCCTCCTGCTAATATCTTGATGTGACACTTCTATTCAGTTAGCATTTGACTCCATCATGTGTCTAGGGGTGTGCAAAAAAAACCGAATTAACCGCGCACCTGCCCAACCCGCTATGGCTACAGATAGTTTTGACCACTTCAACGGTCGACTGTAGTTCTATTTTGAAAATTGTCATCTATGTTCAGTCGGTGGTCAAACTTAAATAAAAAAAATATTGTTATAACTGACCGACTGAATTATATACAAATATATATTTACTTTCGTCGGAACACTGATAACTTTAGTGAGGCTGAGTTAAGATAAACGTACCCACTACTCAAAATATATATATGTTTTTAATAAAAAAGACCCTTCCCAAGACAAATAACACTTCTCCCAAGTACAGAGACATTGACGTTTCTCCTACCACCTTGTCTCCCTCTCCTCAGTTCTCTCACACCCACTCTCTCTCCTCTTCTCCATTACTTCTGTCTCTCTCCCCCAAAGGACTGTAAAATATAAGGGTGTTTTGGGAAATTGGTAAAAAGTTGACTTTTTAACTTTTTTAACTTATTTTATCTTTTTATGAATAAATTATGTGAGAAGTGATGTGACCCAAAATTGGTAAAAAGCTGGAAGCTCGCTTTTTACCAGCTTCCAAAAGAGCACATATATCTCTCTCTCTCACCGACTGATATCCCCCATCCCTCTCTCTTCCCAAATGAAGGCTCTCTCTTGTCTCCTCCTCTCCCTCAACTCTCATCTCCATCTCGTCTCTCTCTCTCTCTCTCTCTTTCTCTTTTCCTTCTGTTTCTTTCTTTCTCTCACCCTCTCTCTCCGATTTACCTAATTGAACACTAAAATCCTCATCTTCAACCTATAAATCTACTGAATCTGAAACCATTCTCGCAAAAGAGAGACAATTGAAGAGATGCACGGTGGGTAAGGACGATGGTGACATTGTTCCATGGTAGAAAGGTAAGTATCTCCCTTCTATTTTCAATTTTGTCCACTGTTTTCTATCATCTTTAGTGTGTATGTAAGAGAGGCAGATTTGCATGGTATGTGTTATGATTTTGTTGTGTGTATATTTGTTTGGTATTGATTTTCTAGACGAGAGGAACATAAGCCATATATAACTGAAATGGTGAACAAAAATCACTCGACCGAAAACTGCCCGTTAAACCGGACACCTGATGAGCACGGTTTCAATCATTACCCTGGTCGAAATTGGATGAACATTTCTCTACCCGAAGGAAGTCGGTTCGAGTGACGGTTCTATGATAAAACCGAGCCGACTCGACCCGTGCACACCCTGTGTCATCATATGGAATATCATAGTTGGTTGAGTTGTTAAGATTCTTAACTGCCCCAGATGGGAGATGAAACAGTTTTGCTAGTCAGCTTGCACTCGTGCAGGAACAGTAGGTAATTTAAGAAAATATGCTCCAAAGTCAATGGTCACTGTGGAGGGTCTACATCCATACATATTTTTCCAGTTTGGAAAATGAATATTCCACAATTTTGAGATAAGAAAATACCATCCACTTCATCCTAATCACAAATAAGTTGTTATATATTGATTTGTGTCAAAGAACAAATATATTGTGGGAGACGTGTGACAAACCAGTCTTAATTGGTTTGCAAGAAGGTGGTGGACACATGTAGCACATGTTTTGCATTTGTAATGCTTTGCATAGCTGAATCTCCAATATTTGAAAATGTTTGAAACTGGTCCTTTCATAGTTCTTTGTACTTATCAATAACCTCGTGTTTCTATATTCATACTTGTCAAAGAATATTCTTCAACTGGTGTACAAGGTTCAAAATTTCGGGGACAACTGGAAGGACTGGTGGTGTCTTTGATGCTCATATACTGTCTTCCTTCATTGCACTTAAATAGAAGACCTGTTTCATTGAAACTTAAAAAACTGCTTTATTGATTTCAGTTCAGACAAATTTGGTGAGATGATGATCACAAGCTGAATCCACCAGTCAGAAAAAACTTTGTAAACTGATGTCTAGGGGCAGTGTAATTGTGGAAGCTATTGTGGAGCGGACGCTAGGGTTCGAATCCCATTGACTATCCAAAAAGACATAACTTCAGTAATGTGTTCCTGGAACTTAGGCACATATTTAAGGTGGACCATACTAGGATGGTAGAGCCGTTTGGAGTTTTTTATATTGGACTGCTGGTTGCCAAAACAAATTGTCAGTAGAATTGGAGAGGAAGCAATGCCACAGTAATGCTCCAGAGGGAAAACCAACGGGAGGGTAAACCCAAAATTTGGAACATCTGTCAAAGTTCTATATTAAGTTTTCTACTCATTAGTGATTCAGCATGGTAACCTTGCACATTATTAACTGCATGCTTTCAACGCTCATAAATATTGGTGGTGATGGCTTTTGTTCTAAAAGTTGTGGCCTACTTGGGGTTTGTTGATTGGGATCCTATCTTTCCTTTCAGGTCTATTGTGTGGTAATCAAAGGTGTCGAAGTTCTTTTTTCTTGTCCTTTGTTATCCAGCAGTCCGTTGTTTTTGTGGTGCCTTAAACATGGTGTTTACATTTTCTACATTCATGTTTCGCTTCTTCCCTTTGCTGGATATCTTTTCCCTCTCACCCCACCTTGAGATCTATCACTGATATATCTCCTTGTTACTATTCTTCTTCCCCATTGATTTATATCTGCTGCAATATAGTAGATCTCTCATTCAAATATCTCACAATCTTTTAAAGGACAAACATTGATTCATGGGTGTTCTAGCATGAGGAATGAGACTTTGGTGAAGTAATGAGTGCAAGAATTTTTGGGGCATTAATGATACCCTCTGGTTGTGACCAGCTAGGGATAATGATGAGGTTTATTTAGCAACGTTCAGGTGACTGTTAAGCTAGGGGAGAGTTTGGGAAAAACACAGCCCAATTTGGGATTGATTTGGTACCAGTTTCACTTTCAGTTTCCTGCCAAAAGCCTGTCCCAATATTTTAAACTTTTATCCTTCGCTGCCTAAATTGGATAGTTAAGGGTCGTTTTTGATCCAATTCCTACGCTGCTTGCATCTGTCTAGCAGGTGAGTCGCCTTGCTAATCACTATTAGATTCCTTAGCTAGATTTCTGGACTCTGTAATCTCTCATGGTGGTTTTCATGGCAAAAGGGGTAATTTCTAACTGAGGAGAAACCTGCCCTTAACCATGATCGACATTGGAATATCATCAATCATCATGATCTCTTTACTTTGCATGATGAAAACTCATCTGTGATCATGGTTGACAGCATTTTGTCAATTTTTATTTTTGGAAATTTGCCGTAAATCCAATTGTTTGGTATATTCAATGGGAGAGGAAAGAAGGAAAAAGAATTAAGTATCATTCTATCCAAGCTGAACCATCTCTACCTTGTTGGGTTTTCTATAATCAGTCGGCATCAGGATGGGGCTGTGCTGTTTCATGCTTACACATTTACCGTCTCTACTAGCCAATGCATGGAGTGATGGGTGAATGAGATTGTGAGATCTAATAAACAGTGCGTTCAACATTATTTTATTATCCCTTAAGAACATGCACAAGTTTCTATCCAATTTATGCAACAGATAGTATCAAATTGACTTGTAGTGTCCCTATTATTTGATGTAGAATGCAGTTGAAAAGTGTTCTCTATTTCTAATGAGGCATCTAGGATCTGGTTTATTTTCTACAGGTTACTCATAAGGGTGACCATTGATTTTGGTCTAATAACCTTTAAGTTATAGGTTCAAGTCTTGGGACCTCACTTTGTGCTTTATGCCAAAAGTTACATGTGTACTCAATCTTTCCCCTCCCAAACACACACATTAATGTGTGCTTAATGGGCATTGTTTTTTTTTTTTTTTGACACTCATAGTTGCAACCATCCATTTTCCATTTTTTTTAGTTTTTATTTGTAGCTGGAGAATTCAGTTGAAATTTATTCTTGGTTGATGAGACAGGTTAAGTAGCATTGAAGAGCTAGCCAGGGCTACAATCAAGAAGTTAACTCAGCGTATGACTGAGCACAACCAAAGCCAATGGCTTCTGCTAAATCTGATGAAGGCAAAGGCCTAGCGTTGTGAGTTTATCTTGGAGAGCTTTCTTTAATCTTCTGTCAATCTTTGGGCTTTACGTTGAATTTAACTGACAAAGATGATTTGCATGATTTGCAGAAAGCTCAAAAGAGAATACTACCACTGGACTGCAAAACCTGCAATAATATTTTGGCAATGACACAGGTCTGAAATTGATTAGTATTATTATTATTTTTGTTTGTAAATACTTGTTCATAGAACATAATGGCTAAAAGGATTCATGTAGGTCAACCTCACACCAACCCTACTTAAGTGGGACAAAATGCTTGGTATGTAAATACTAGTTCATGCACTCAGGACTGAATTTTCTTACATTGTTTGATAACTCAGCTGCATGCAAATCCCCTTCATTCATTGGCGATAAGAGAATCAACCTTTCCTGGAAAGAAGTAGCAAAAGCTTTGGCACCTTACCGGTGCTGGGTATGTTGAAAACCTCTTATTCTTCTCATGATAAAACTCCCCTTTTTGTTGACATGTGAGTTCTGCATGACACTTGTATATGCTGCAAGATTTTTCAGGTAATTCTGGAGCGTGTTGGGAATGGGGATCCCATCTTTTATTGGAGTAACCGTAGCTTGCACCTTATAATCTTATAACTTGCATTTTCTCCCCTTGTAAAATTAAAAGATTTTGCTTTAGACACCTTATAATTTTGTAAAAGTTGCACTTTGCACTCTTCCTTTAAAATATATATATATATATATATATTGGGGAATATAGTAAAAACTAAGCGTGCAAAGTGCAACTTCTATAAAAGTAAAAAAATAATAAAAAAACTATAGGATGCAGGTGCACCTAGTTATTTATTTTTTAATGTAGTTGTTGGATTGTTGTATGATATTACAATGAGGCCAAATGAATTACAATCATAATCAAGATCAAATACAACACATAATTAATACAAACAAAACTCTCAAAAGTGGGAGAGGGAAATCCCAAACAAATGTACGGGGAATAAGACCCACACGTAGGTGGAAAGTTTTGAATCACTGACCTCCTAGTGAGGTGTGAGGGTGCACCATTTTATTTTATAGGGTGCAGAGTGCAACTTTTAATTTTGAGGGGCATGGAGAAACTTTCACAAAAACTAATAGGCAGTAGCAAAGTGCCATTAGCCCTTATTTTTATTTGAGTTTATAGTTGTATCGGCTTTCTTTTTGTCATTTTATTATTGTTATTATTCTTATTTATTGATTTTTCTGTAGAGGGAAATGTCTTGCAAGTGCCACTAATGTCATGAACAACAATGCATCAAAAAAAAGTTGTGGTGGTGGTGGTGGTTTATCGAACCAACTTGTTAACAGGGCATTTCAAGGTCTATCGCATGGATGAGGAAGAAGTGGTGCGAGGGGTAGAGGCAGGGGCTGGGGTGGACGTGGGAGAGGAACGAGCTACCAGTAAGCTTTGGTTATGTGATGACCGGTGCGTATTTTGCCTTGTTCTACTGGGTTATGTTGGATTTACCTTCGTTGAAATGTCAGATTCCAAAGTGTGGTCCAATCAACAGTTGAGTTCGTTGTTTTTGAAAACTCTTCTTTAAAAATTTTCGTCCTTGTTTGTTTCAAATTTTGAGTTTTCACTTGTCCCGGAGGGTGCGAGGTCGACTCTGGAGTGTCGGAAGAGAAGCCGAGGTTTTTTTAGGGCTGGAAGGCCAGAGCTGCACGTGTGGGGCCTTGGGCCGCACATATGGGAGAGGGGCTGTATGTGCGGGGAGTGAGGCCGCACGTGCGGGAAGCAGGGGAAGGCTGTGTGCACACTGCAATATATGTAGGTGCGGAGAGAAGGTGCGGGGGAGGACTGCACATACGGGGGTGAGAGCTGCACATGCGGGAGAAGGCGCCGCATGTGCGGGAGAAGGCGCCGCACATGTGGCTAGGCGCGTGATCTGTCTTGTTTTTTGTGCTTTTTAGCTATGTATAGCTCTTTTTGTCCCCTTTTCATCCATATATGAATGTACCTCTCTCTCTCTCTCTCTCTCTACAATCTCTCTCTTTTTCTCTCATCTCTCTTTATCCAAACCCTCAAAAGCATTGTATTTTCTTTTGATCCGAAGAATCCACTGAGATTTTGGTGCTAGTCCCTTATACCAAAATGATGAGCATATCGAGGGCTTTGTCTTGACCGGTGGAGATCGAATTCCGGCAAAGTTGATTTTTGGGCTTTTCTCCTCTTCTCTCTTAGGTTAGGGATTTCTTTGATCTTTTTCAATACCTCTTTTATAGATAGACATGTGGTATGTTTTTATGGCATAAAAATCATGTTGTGGATTTTTCTTTGAAAATTATGATAGGGGGTCTAAGGTTTGATGTTAAGGTTGAGATTTTGTGAAATATATTGTTGTTGGGTCAATTTGGGGAGTGATTTAACATGTTCATGTTTAGTGAGAGGTGAAGCCCTAATTTTCTTTTTATATAATACCTGATAAATAAAAAGGGTTGAAATTGTGAAATAATCATGTTATGAATTGAGGAATTTAATAATGAGTTGGTAATTGATTTGAGATTAAATTGGATCTTATGATCTTGGTATTTACCTTGTGTTGGGTTGATTATATTTGAATATAACGAATGGATAATTTGTTAAGTGTTAATGAGGAGTTAATCATGAGATTAGGAATTTTGGGCAACGCCCTTGTTGAGTTGAAATTGAGCGGATTATGGATTTGTTGTCTATGGGTTGAGTTTTTGGTTAAATGAATGAAACAAGTCTCTTTTATTGTATATATACATGTATATTAAATTGGTGTATTACGAATTGGAAATTGACTTGGAAAGATAGAGGTGATTGTAACTCTTTTGCAAATTAAGAAAGAACCTTGGTAAAAGTTGAAAACCTTGAAACATCATTGTTGTTGTTGGACCTAATGCCTCATAAGAATTGGATGATTGTATTAATACATATTGCTTAGAGGTTTTGTCCTTGGTCATCGGTGGATGATGACATTGTGAATATTGAAATGGTTATGTGTCTATAGTACACTCGAGTATTCTATGATTGTTATATAATTTGATGGTTGGAAAAATGTGTAATGCGTTGAGAATGAGAGGTACCATTACCTTTCAACTAGCGCTTGGAGAATTGGCTTCGCTGAGAATGAGAGGTACCATTACCTTCCAGCTAGTGCCCGGAGAATTGGCAGATGTACCATTACCGTTCAGTCTGTGTCTGGTAAATTGGCATTTCATTGTGGAGAGATGTATCATTGGCTTACCATGCTTTAGGCAGGTAGAGCAGAGCTTATTTATCATTGTTGTGTCAGTTTGACTGTGTGTCATGTATTATGATGATCATGTTTCAGTAAGGTTGAGTTGTTTTATATGTTGAGTAGATGTGTATATGTATATTTGGACGTGTTAGAGAGTGGTTGAAGGAGCTCCCTACCATAAATTAGTTATTGAAAGTATCTCTTTAACCTTGAACTCAAGGTCGAAAATGTGATGAACGTGTGGAGACGGACTTTGGTTATGTATTGGGTTATAAATAATGTGAAGAAAATAAGGTTTTGTGAATGTGTAAAAAAAATAAAAAATAATAAAAAAAAAACCGGATGTTATGTGGTATTTTGCTAAAAATGCGGTTGTCGTGTGATATTTGTTAAAATGGAAAATAAGAGGTAAAAACGAACCTTTGTGTTGTTGAATAAACTGGATGATTTTGAGAAAAATATTTATGTAAGTATACTTTGGTTATAAATTGTCACATTATTATATAATATGAGACTAAGCATTCATGATCATAGCTATCTATAGGTTGTTATTGTTGAGGATCATGTTCAGATTCCTACTGGACTATATGTTCATCCTATGTTGCTAATCTTTTACAAGTGAACATGGAGAAGTGTTTCAAGGCCATGGATCTTCCTTATCTGTTGGCCACAGGGCCTTATATTTGTGGGCGGAATGCCATTGATATAAAAGGGTTAAGCCATTTCTTGCCTTTTAAGATGTAAGCCTTCGAGCAATTTATTTGGATATATTCCTATTGCATTCATTTTATATTCGAATGAAAGAATTATTATTTATGTATTCCTTGTAAATATAACGAGCTTTTGTATGCTTTCTCTAAAATTGAATTTATAATAATGGTTTTGGTAATGGAATCCGAGTAATAAAAAGTGGGGCGTGATAGGTTAAAATCCACGGTAACACAAGGTTGAATTTTGTACCAAGTTATTATTAACCAGATGAATACGAGCATAGAATCATGGAATGCATTATTATTATATCTTATCTACTGTAACAAATTTTGAAAATTGTAGCAGATGAGGTTTGGATTATGGACCGGCACAAATTCTTCTCTTTGGAGCTTCATCTGATTGTTCTGGAGCCTGAAGGTTTGATGCTGAGTGATTTTTCAATTAGATTTGGTGAATTGAAGCAATTCTGTTGGAAGTTCACTCTTAAGAAAGAAAGAAAAGTTCTAAATTTTATATATTTTATTTTTTTTGGGGAGCAAAATTCTCAGGTTGTTATTGCATTATAAAAAGATGGGGGTGTCATCACAAAATTTTATAACATAAATCATAAAATGATTTAATTTTTCACCAAAAAAAAATATTTAACTTTTTATTCATCACAAAAATTACGACTCGAATAACTTTAATATTGTCTTTTAAACTATAACTTTAGTTCAGAGAATAAAGTACTTTACCCAAAAAATAAATAAATAAATAAATAAAAATAAACACTAAAATTTAGTTCAGCCAAAGAAAATTTGTGTGGGTTCATTGTATCAATGTTGATTGAATAATGTTATATATACCAATTTGTACACTAACTAGTGTACTAATTGATGTGGGATAATTTAAGAGGTTTTTGGTATTTGTAATGTGATTAATGAGTGGGGTCAACAATAATGTTATAATTAATACATTAATTAGTATACTAATTGGTGCATGTAACATCACAGATGTTGATTTTCCATTTCTTACTGATATTACTCCTGTTCACAATAATGGTGTGCATTGGAGTTGTTCATAATGACTTTCTCTAAAAAATAAAGTAATTATAGTTAGTGTTATAATTTTGACATAATTACACCCTCAATAAATTTTCTATAAATTTTGATCATAGTCATTTGCTAGTCAAACTAATGAAAAATGATAATGCTATCAGTTAAATGCTTATTTAACTCTTTATCATACTTTGTGTTCAAACATTGTATGCATCCTAGCACTCATATTCCATGTCTAAATGATACACACCGGCAGTGGAATGAGAGTAATTAAGTCATTGATTAGGTAAATGGAGTGTAATTATGTAATTTTGCATCAATACATATTTAAATACAAAAAATATTTAAGGGGTAATATAATAATTTTATTAGTTCTGTTAAAACCGTTAAATGTTATTGTTATAGTAAGAATGGCCATATAATTTTCTCAAAACTGTGAATCATAATTTTTTCATTACTCAAGAATTCTCATTGTACTTCACTTAATTTTTGAAAATCACAAGCAATAACTACAAACCATATCTCTAAAACATTTGTTAGTATGACAAAAATCTTAATACTACAATGTATATGAAACAATTGATCCTTAATTCTATAATTTCACAATCTTCAAATTTTCTTACCGACACATAAGATCATCTTGTTCTTACAGGAATTTCAATTTCAAGTGATCGTGAGATCTCAGAATTTTCTAGAATTTCCGAGTGACTCACCAACTCCCACTTCCTAGAGCTCCACACATCCCGTGTGCCATCAATGGTTGGAGCACTCCTTGGAGTTCTAGTCCTCCATTATGGAAGTACCGCGCAATGCTAAACATCTTTCTCCACAAACTCCTAATGCTCAGAGTAGTAGTGTTGCCTTGGCTTTCTTGAACTTGATTTCGATAATTCTTTAGTATGTGAATTAGGAAAAACATAAAACATATGGTGGAAGTGATGCCGGAGATGAGGTATAGACCCCAGAAGTTTTGGAGGTTCAAGCTATCTACTTTTGTGGCAGAATCAACATTTGAACAATTATTGGAGGACACCTTAAACCACTTTTCTCATTTTTTTTTAGATCGCCATTCTCTGATATGATTAGAATGGCTTTGGACACATCAATGGCTATAGGAGAGCCTTTTTGGAATGCTTGCATGAATTCCAAGGATCAAAATTCTGATTCAATATGTTGTTTTTGAAAGCAAAGAAAGAGAAATATTTCAAAAATGTTTTAGCCATTTGGTGGAAATAAATTGAATTTTTGTTCTTTGGTCATTGCAATAGTATTCTCTCCCAAATCAAAGAAACTCTACATAGGCATCATGGGGGCGTCAGGATCTTCTAGAGTGAAAACTCTGAAGTGATCTTCTAGAGTGATCCATCCAACAGCTAAAATTAAACCTCACCAAAATGTTTTGGTGAGTAATTTGAAAAAAAAAATGAAAAAAACATTCTATTTCTTCGTTCCTGTGACTTTGAAGCAGCATTAGAGAGAGAGAGAGAGAGAGAGAGAGAGAGAGAAGGGCTGAGAGAATGAGAGAAGAGGAGGATCCACATCGCCACCTCGCCTTGGCCCCGACGCACTGCCGCCGCCGACACCCCACCCACCATACTCCAAAACTGAACTCATTCCACCATTACAGAACTCTACAACATTCAAAATCAAACCAATGAGATAAACAAACCCAGCACAAACCCACTTGGGTACTATTTTGTTTTTTGTTTTCCCCAATCCAGAGTTAAAATTCAACCTCCAAACGCAAACCCTTTCACAATAATTTCCAAACCCTATTCTTGAAACTTTGTAAATATCAATTATATTAGGAATAATTGCGAAGAAGAAGAAGAAATAATCCATTACTTACAGGAAAAAGGAAAAAAATAATCATCCAACTTAATAGGGAATGAAATTGAAGAAGTAGCTGCCAAAAGAAACAAATTTAACAATCATGAGAGACAAATATACAATTGAAAAACCCAACAAAAATTCAAACATGTATTGGTTTGTATGCATTGATTGAATACCTTACTGGGAAGGTGAATTGGGGTCACTGACCGTTGTGCTAAAGGCACAGCAGTGGCTGTTGTGCCTCAATTTGAGGTGTATTATAGGCTTATTTTTATGATCCGAACCGTCATTTTGTAGGGTTTGTTGAGTACTTCATGCCTACCAAAAATCATATTAATTGGATATAAATAACTATATGATCAAATTGCATATTTTTTATGCTATTTTTTAAAAGAAAAACTTATTTTTTATTTTTTTGATTACCGATCATATAGTTGATGTCCGATTAATATGATTTTTGGTAGGCATGAAGTACTCAACAAACCCTACAAAATGAACGGTTCGGATCATAAAAATAAGCCCATAATACACCTCAAATTGAGGCACAACAGGACTGTTGTGCCTTTAGCACAGCAGTGACCCCCATTCCACTGGAAAGACCCTTCGTAGGGGCCTACTGGACATCAAACTCTTTGTTTTTGAATCCATTGAGGGAATACTTTTTTGTATACAAATATATATATATATATATATATCTTCTTCACTACTCATACAATCCTCCATAGCCCAACAATAAAGTGAATACTTTTGTGTATACAAAAATATATATATATATCAGAATATGTATCTGTAGAATTAGTCAATCCCGGTGGCAAATCGGATGGTTTGATCGAGAAAGAGAAAGAGAACAACGGTGATTTCTAGCGAGCTCACCGGCGAGAGGAGAGAGAAAATTGGCTAGAGAGAGAAGCGTACACGACGAAAAGAGTAACTTTTTAGAGAGAGAGAGAGAAAGAGAGAGAGAGAGACTTTTTTTCTTGGCTTTTGTGGGAAAAGAAAGAGGGCTCGAGGGAGTGAAAAATAAGGCTGGGATGCAAAATTTTTTTTTTTTTTGGCTTTACCGAAACAACGTCGTTTTAGTAAGGCTTAATCTCAGCCGTTGGATAAATCACTCTAGGAGATCACTTCAGAGTTTTCACTCTAGAGGATCCTAACGCACCAAAGTTTTTCCTGCAGTTGGCCTACTTGTTTATCTTTAATACAAATTTTATAATATGATGAATTTCATTCGGGTAAATTATACAAATAGTCTTTGAATTTGAGTAAAATTTCACTTTAGTACATATAGTTTTAATTTTATTAATTTAAACCTCACACTTTTGATTTCATTTCAATGTGATCCCTCTAACATTTTAGATAGAAAAACAACACGTGCAAAACTAGAGGGACTACGGTGAAATTCAAAAGAAATTATAAGGACTACCAATGTCAATTATTAATTTTTCTTTCTTGTACAAGAATTGCTAAAATTCTCACATGAGTTGCATGTGGCATTTTTCCATCTCAAATATTGACGATACCTAACAGATGGACCACATTGAAACGTAATTGGTAGTTTGAAGGAAATTGAGAAAGTTCACTCAAAACTAGAGGAACCAGCAGTGTAATTTACATATGCACCCTTGTACTTTGAACTCAATCTTACCTTGCCTCCAGACCTTTTTAATTGTCTTAGTCAATTTCTTAGATTTTGAGTCAACTTACAATCATCATTTCGAAAAAGTGCAAGGGTGTTAAGTGCAATTAATATTATAACACGGCTATTCTATGTTGGTTTTCGAAATGACATTACACAAAAGGACCAATTGTAACTTGCCTTGAAATTTGGAAAGTTAACTAAGATAATTAAAAAGTCAGAGAGTAAAGTGAGACTGAATGTAAAACGGAAGGGTGTTAAAGTGAATTCTACCCATTACCCATTTCATTTCCATGGCATTCAAAAGTGTGAAGAAGAGTTGCAGTGAATACTCACAAAACCCCATCCTCCAAATTTATAGGTTGGCCCAGAGACAGTATATTTGTTGCAATTTTCACTGAGGAAAATCTTCTCATAAAGGGGTTCAAGAAAAGCTGCTGTGATATTGCCACTCTCAAACTCTCCTGGGTAATTGTATTGGGAACCAACTGCCTTGATGTTATGCTCTTTGAATTGAAGAACATTCACCAAGTAATGCTTTACATATGAATCACCATCACAGCCAACTATAGCATTGGTCCTCCTTAGAAACTCAATGTCTATCACTGTTGGCTCTAGCCTAGGGACTCTGAGCATTGATGTGAGATTGGCTGTGTAGCTTGAAGTCACCACAAACACAACAAAAAGCCACATCACTACCACCACTCTTGTGTAATTGCTATAAATCTTCTCTCCTGTGTAATTCCACAAAAAAAAAAGAAGAAAAAAAAAGGGAATGTGGATCTAATTTTAACTTGGATGTTTGATAACGTTTGCAGTTTACTACTTTTTTATTTACAGAGAATTTAAACATGTTTATATTTGTTTTGGTAAAACGAAAACATGTTTTCAAACTCTGTTTTTGTTGAGTTTTCAAATTTTATTTTTTGAAAAAAATTCAAAAACTAATTCGGTGTAAAAAATAAGAGAAACACTCATTGTTTCAGGTGTATATAATCAAAATATCTTTTTTGGTATTTTGATCAAACTAGTTTCTAATTTTATTTATTTTTTTTAAAAAAAATTATGAAAACTTGACCAAATAACATGTTTTCTAAAACAGGTGAGAGAATGGCTGAAGGGCAGGAGGTGATAGGCAGATGTGGCTACTGGTAGCTAGAGGAGGTGGGGACTCATTAGAAGTGGTGGCTGGAGGTGGGGGTGGGTGGGAACTATTAGAAGTAGTGGCTAGAGGTGGGGATTTTTTTTTTTTTTTCCTAGTATTTATTAATTTTGAATTTTTTTTATAAACATCAAACAATTTATTTATTTATTTTTTTAGTTTAATTTTTTTGAATTTTTTTTTTTTATAAATATAAACATTTTTGGTTTGGAATTTTATGATGCTTACTATGGGAGAAGAAAAGAGAAGAGAAGGTGAACCACATAGTAGTGCTGAGTTGAGTCTTCCAAGGTCCTCTAAATTCAGGATTGGATTGATGTTCCAAGAACCAAACAACAAACATTGTGTAAATCATTAGGAGAGCAGTCACAATCCACATCTCTATAGTGAATGGTTTTATGAACATCGAAGCCTTGGCCTCTTCAGTTTTCACTAGAACTATCATTGGCAGTCCTGACGAAAGGAACGGCTGAGTGAATCTCACGAGTTCAAATCTGTCGGCTAGTATTGTTGTATCACCAACTATAGCATCATAAGTCTTCCATCCAATTTGATCCACATAAGAAAAGAAACCAAAATTGTCACACCCTACCAAATAATTTTTGAAAGATAAAAACAAAGGCTAATAATATTTAACCAAAAATTACACTGAATTATTTTTTAGTAAAATTACTATTTCATTGGTTAAAAATGAGGATTATAATAAGTCATCCCACTCTATAGGTTAATTTTATATACTCCATCCATCTCATTTTGTTGATTTATTATTTCATTTTAAGATATCCCAAAATGATAGTCCTATTTAAAAAGTCAAAGTAAAAATATTTGACTTCGTTTAGTTTAATTTTTATATGTTTTACTATTTCATTTAATGATTATTTTCAAAAATAAATAAATAAATAATCATAACTATTCGAGTAGCTGGCGGTGATATAAAACTGTAAATAAATAAAAATAAAAATAAAAATAAAAATGCATGCAACATTTTTTTTAAAAGTAATGAGCCAAAAGTTATGAGTCATTGGTTAAAAATGAGGATTATAATAAGTCATCCCATTCTATAGGTTAATTTTATATACTCCATCCATCTCATTTTGTTGATTTATTATTTCATTTTAAGATATCCCAAAATGATAGTCCTATTTAAAAAGTCAAAGTAAAAATATTTGACTTCGTTTAGTTTAATTTTTATATGAACTTTTGGATTGAAAAATCAGAAAACATGTTTGGTTTATCATTTTTGAAATTTGTTTTTTCTCTCTCTCTCCTCTCTCCTCTTTTTTTTTATACATCAATCAATCATTTTTTCTCTCTCCTCTCTAATTCTCTCACATTCTATACATCAATCAATCAATCAAATTTTCTCTCATATCCATCTATTCAATTAAAAAAAAAAATACAAATTATCTCAAAATTATTTTCAAAACTCATAACCAAACAAGTTTTCAATTTTTAAAACTCGTTTAAAAAATTTATCTTTCAAAATTAATTTCAAAACTAAACTAAATGGAGCCTTTGATTTTTCAAAACTACCCCTTTTGAGTAATTATAAATATATTAAAATTTTGAAAAGATTGGAAATAGTACAAAAATATTTTGAAATTTAAATTTAAGTGTAATAATTGCATGCTCCCTTAAGTAGTTGGAATCCCCAAAATGAACCAACAAATTGGAGGGAGTATATAAAAAAAAATACACAAAATTTAATGGGAACTTGGGTCATAAGTTCAATTTTAAAATTTTTTGTGACAATAGTCTCAAAGTCTATTCTTTTGGGGTTTAAAAGGACAAAATAATTTGAAAAACCATATTATCCATATCTATATGTCCACATATCATTCCTTATTTGTCCACAGGTTACCTATTTGTCTATTTAATCTGTCTATCGGTCTATATTACCACCACCACCAATTGTCGTTGCTGCTAGTCACCTTCAATGACTTTTTCAGTCATTTTTTCGATTACTGATCAATGGTGGTTTGGTGGCAGTGGAGTAAAAAAAATCCATTTAAAACCATAATTTAGCCTTTTCACAAAATAATTTCATTAATAATATCATTATCACTAAAAATATATTAGATATGGACTTATCACCAATAAACACTAATTCTTTGTAAAAAGAAAAACATTCACAAATACAATTATCACATAAATTAAAGATCTATTTTTCATAACATTACTCTATGTTTATGCATTAACATAAGAATCAACATGATATGTTGTCACAACTCGTAAGATAGGAATGACAACATATACTCTATAGTTTCTTTTTTTTGTTTTTTGTTATATAGGGTATCCTGGGCTAGCTTACGCACACCAGACTAAGTTTCTATAGCCCCAACAAGCCTTCCGAAACAAGGCTTACACCCTGGGGTCCGTGGCCCCAAGGTATGCATTTGCTGATTAGGGAATTCGAACTTGAGACCTGGAAAAGAGCAAATCTCCAGGCCCCAGTCGTCACCCACTAGGCCAACCACCCTGTGGTTACTCTATAGTTTCATATGGTCACTATTTCTCATTTAAACAAATAAATAAATATCAAACAATTGTTTGGTATATTATTTTTAGAGTAATAATGTATAAATAAAAATTTATGCAAAATTTCATACAGAATGACGTGGCTCATTGTGGATTTTCCACTTTAAAACAAAACATTCGTCAAGATGAATTTATTACAAAAATAACATTGTTACATAATTATTGCGGAGTTTTTTGTATGAATGTATGCATATAATTTTTCTTATTTTTATTTAAAAAAGTAGAATTAATTGTAAAATTTTCAATTTTTTTTGTAGCTGAGGAGCTGATTAAGGAAGAGGAAGTACAAGTGATTGTTAGGATGGAGACATGGCATGAGGCAGCTTTAGTTGCATCCATTAGCAACCGAGAACAAGTCCCAATCCTTTCACTTGCATCAGCGGCCACCATTTCACCCCTATCGACCGCCCTTCGTTGGCCTTTCTTGGTACAAATAGCCACCAATGGCTCCCAACAAGTAAATTGCATTACATCCATTCTTCAATCCTACAAATGGAAAAAAGTAATATCGATATACGAAGACGATACCTATGGCAGCGATTCCAGTGGGCTAGCTTTGTTATCCGAATCACTTCATAGCATTGGCACAGAGATTGAGCACCGCTTAGTTTTCCCGCCATTCTCTTCTTTTTTTGATCCACAAGGGTTTGTTCATAAAGAATTTGCGAGTTTGTTGCATAAACAACAATCTAGGATTTTTATCATTCTTCAGTCATCGTTACCTTTGGCTATTCAGTTGTTCAGAGAAGCTAAGCAATTAGGGTTGGTGGGGAGAGACTCGGTGTGGATAATAACAGACGCAATTTCAAGTCTTTTGGATTCTGTTAACACTTCTGTCATCTCCAATATGCAAGGTGCTCTAGGAATTTCGGCATATTATCCCAAAAGCAATCAATTTTTTCAAAATTTTAAACAACATTTTCAAAAAAAATTGAGGTCAGAGTATCGAGGAATATAATTCTGAGCCTAGAATTCATGCTATATGAGCATATGACAGTATTGACACTAATATACAAGCTGTGCAAAAACTAGGTACCACTAATAATAGGACTCAAAAAATTCTTCTTGAAAACATTTTATTGAGCGATTTCAAAGGGTTAAGTAGAGACATTCGTTTTGATGGTGGGGAGCTATCGCAACAATTTCCCATTTTCAAAATCATAAAGTGTTAGTGATAGCAGGAAATTGTGGGCTGTTGATTCAGTGTATTGGCCAGGAAAGCTAGTGAATGCTGTCCCAAAAGGATGGACAATGCCCAGTGAAGCAAAGAAGTTGAAGATTGGAGTTCTAGCTGAGACTGCTTTTGAGATGTTTGTGAAGGTGGTTGAGCATTCAAATGGGGAGAAGAGTTATTTGGGGTTTTGCATTGAAGTTTTTGAAAAGGATGTAGAAGTTTTGGGTTATGACCTACCCTACAAATTTGAGCCCTTCCACTTGTCGTACGATGATTTAGTTCTTTGCGTCGGCAACAAGGTAACTACTAACTCTATTTTTCGGTCAATATTTTTAAGTAGTCCAACAATATCATGTGATATTATCTGCGTTGAAGTGTTACTATTGAGTCAAGCCAACTTGAGAAAGTAGAGCCCAAGCCCAATTGTATGCTAACCCTAATGGGTTTTTTTTGGTTGGCTTTAGCCAGGCCGAGTCACAGGTCAAAACCTTAGGCCCAAGCTCTGTTGGGTAGGCTTGGCCCAGCGCGTTGATCCCAATGGGCTTTTTTTTTTGCTAGCTTTAGCCAATTCGAGCCTTGGGCCAAAACCTTAGGCCTAAGCTCTACTGGGTGGGCTCGGCCCAGATAGGCTTGCAGGCCAAGCCAATGGACGGGTTAACGGGCCAACATTTAAGTTTTATTTTAAAATTTTTTTTTTCTATTTTTTGTTCATAATTTTTGATAAGTTTGCTAGCCGACCCAACAAGTCAGGTTTCAAATCAAAGACTCCAGTCAATCTCACTTCATTCTAAGAATGATTACAAGTTGATCCAATCCATATATGACAACTTGAAAAATTTTAAATACTTGATTAACTCGTAACCAATCTTTTACCTAAGACCTAAGGATTAGGTTACATTTGAATTCAATATTTCTCCTACTTGTATATGTCAATTGGGTCGTTACCACTTGTATTGTAATTTTAATTGACGAAACAAACAAATCCAAATTAACTACAATAAATTCCCTTTTTTTTTTCATGAAAAAAAAATTTTAATTTGCAAAGCTTTCAAGTCAATATTTGTGCATTTTTTGGCCCATTATAGAAGTAAGAGTTTCTTACAAACTCACCAAACTCTTTTCTCACCTTTTATCAGTTCAAAGATTTTTTTCAACGACTTGTCTTAATATATTTTGTCTTACTAATCCACGAAAGTGACTAATGAATATCACCAATGATACGTAACCCATAAAATATATATATTAGAATTATGTCTAAAATTTAAATATATGAATTGGATTCTTCTCAAACTCCAAAAAATGTCATTTAACTTTATACTATTCTAGATATTTATACAAGAAAGTAACATTTTGGCCGCTCTGAATTTTTTTTTTTTTTTTAAAAAGAAAGGCTACTAACCCTTACTATTTTAGGCATTTATTCAAGAAATTAGCATTTTAGCCCCTTGAATTTTAAATAATTTTACCTTTGCCCCCTCCCCCATTCATCAAAATTCCTAAGTCAGCCACTGCAAATCTACACCCTGTATTCAAGTTTTGGGCAATTTTTTGTATTTTTTTTTTAAAAAAAAATTGGTATCCGAGATGGCATAATCTTTAGGCCATTTAGATTGTGTCGCTTAATGCCCACAAGAAAATTCTTATTATTGAATATTCCAACCTTTTAAAAACATAAGCATAATTAGATACGTTCCTATTTTAATGTTTAACCTGATACTCCTTAAAAATTTGAGCTGCTACTGTTAGTACATACTATTTTGGATAAATTACACTGACCTTCCTTGAGGTTTGGAGCAAATACTGTAAGCCCCACAATTTTTTGGCATAATTACATTGAGTTTTCTTGATATTTTAATTTATATAACACTTAGTTTCATTTTTATCAATAATTTGTTAGTTATATGGATAAAAAAAAATGATATTGTCATCTCTTTTACACAAAATGTATAGTGTACACTATTTATTTTTGTATTTTCGCACCATCTGTATTAGTTTCGATCAATTTAATCTTATTAAAAAATAATTCAGTGTAATTTTTGGTTAAATATTATTAGCCTTTGTTTTTATCTTTCAAAGATTATTTGGTAGAGTGTGACAATTTTGGCTTCTTTTCTTATGTGGATCAAATTGGATGGAAGACTTATGATGCTATAGTTGGTGATACAACAATACTAGCCGACAGATTTGAACTCGTGAGATTCACTCAGCCGTTCCTTTCGTCAGGACTACCAATGATAGTTCTAGTGAAAACTGAAGAGGCCAAGGCTTCGATGTTCATAAAACCATTCGCTATAGAGATGTGGATTGTGACTGCTCTCCTAATGATTTACACAATGTTTGTTGTTTGGTTCTTGGAACATCAATCCAATCCTGAATTTAGAGGCCCTTGGAAGACTCAACTCAGCACTACTATGTGGTTCACCTTCTCTTCTCTTTTCTTCTCCCATAATAAAATTCCAAACCAAAAATGTTTATATTTATAATAAAAAAAAATTCAAAAAAATTAAACAAAAAATAAATAAATAAATTGTTTGATGTTTATAAAAAAAATTCAAAATTAATAAATACTAGGAAAAAAAAAAATCCCCACCTCTAGCCACTACTTCTCATAGTTCCCACCCACCCCCACCTCCAGCCACCACTTCTAATGAGTCCCCACCTCCTCCAGCTACCAGTAGCCACATCTGCCTATCACCTCCTGCCCTTCAGCCATTCTCTCACCTGTTTTAGAAAACATGTTATTTGGTCAAGTTTTCATAATTTTTTTTTAAAAAATAAAATAAAATTAGAAACTAGTTTGATCAAAATACCAAAAAAGATATTTTGATTATATACACCTAAAACAATGAGTGTTTCTCTTATTTTTTACACCGAATTAGTTTTTGAATTTTTTTCAAAATTTTTTTTTTGAAAACTCAACAAAAACAGAGTTTGAAAACATGTTTTCGTTTTACCAAAACAAATATAAACATGTTTAAATTCTCTGTAAATAAAAAAGTAGTAAACTGCAAACATTATCAAACATCCAAGTCAAAATTAGATCCACATTCCCTTTTTTTTTTCTTCTTTTTTTTGTGGAATTACACAGGAGAGAAGATTTATAGCAATTACACAAGAGTGGTGGTTGTGATATGGCTTTTTGTTGTGTTTGTGGTGACTAAAAGCTACACAGCCAATCTCACATCAATGCTCAAAGTCCCTAGGCTAGAGCCAACAGTGACAGACATTGAGTTTCTAAGGAGGACCAATGCTATAGTTGGCTATGATGGTGATTCATATGTAAAGCATTACTTGGTGAATGTTCTTCAATTCAAAGAGCATAACATCAAGGCAGTTGGTTCCCAATACAATTACCCAGGAGAGTTTGAGAGTGGCAATATCACAGCAGCTTTTCTTGAACCGCCTTATGAGAAGATTTTCCTCAGAGAAAATTGCAACAAATATACTGTCTCTGGGCCAACCTATAAATTTGGAGGATGGGGTTTTGTGAGTATTCACTGCAACTCTTCTTCACACTTTTGAATGCCATGGAAATGAAATGGGTAATGGGTAGAATTCACTTTAACACCCTTCCGTTTTACATTCAGTCTCACTTTACTCTCTGACTTTTTAATTATCGTAGTTAACTTTCCAAATTTCAAGGCAAGTTACAATTGGTCCTTTTGTGTAATGTCATTTCGAAAACCAACGTAGAATAGCCGTGTTATAATATTAATTACACTTAACACCCTTGCACTTTTTTGAAATGATGATTGTGACTTGACTCAAAATCTAAGAAATTGACTAAGACAATTAAAAAGTCTGGAGGCAAGGTAAGATTGAGTTCAAAGTACAAGGGTGCATAGTGTAAATTACACTGTTGGTTCCTCTAGTTTTGAGTGAACTTTCTCAATTTCCTTCAAACTACCAATTACGTTTCAATGTGGTCCATCGTTAGGTATCGTCAGTATTTTAGATGGAAAAATGCCACATGCAACTCACGTGAGAATTTTAGCAATTCTTGTACAAGAAAGAAAAATTAATAATTGACATTGGTAGTCCTTATAATTTCTTTTGAATTTCACCGTAGTCCCTCTAGTTTTGCACGTGTTGTTTTTCTGTCTAAAATGTTAGAGGGATCACATTGAAATGAAATCAAAAGTGTGAGGTTTAAATTAATAAAATTAAAACTATATGGACTAAAGTGAAATTTTACTCAAATTCAAAGACTATTTGTATAATTTACCCGAATGAAATTCATCATATTATAAAATTTGTATTAAAGATAAACAAGTAGGCCAACTGCAGGAAAAACTTTGGTGCGTTAGGATCCTCTAGAGTGAAAACTTTGAAGTGATCTCCTAGAGTGATTTATCCAACGGCTAAGATTAAGCCTTACCAAAACGACGTTGTTTTGGTAAAGCCAAAAAAAATATATATATATTTGCATCCCAGCCTTATTTTTCACTCCCTCGAGCCCTCTTTCTTTTCCCACAGAAGCCAAGAAAAAAAGTTTCTCTCTCTCTCTCTCTAAAAAGTTACTCTTTTCATCGTGTACGCTTCTCTCTCTAGCCAATTTTCTCTCTCCTCTCGCCGGCGAGCTCGCCAGAAATCACCGTTGTTCTCTTTCTCTTTCTCGATCGAACCATTCGATTTGCCACCGAGATTGACTAATTCTACAGATACATATTTTGATATATATATATATTTGTATACACAAAAGTATTCACTTTGTTGTTGGGCTATGGAGGATTGTATGAGTAGTGAAGAAGATATATATATATTTGTATACAAAAAAGTATTCCCTCAATGGAATAAAAAACGAAGAGTTTGATGTCCAGTGGGCTCCTACGAAGGGTCCTTCCAGTGGAATGGGGGTCACTGCTGTGCTAAAGGCACAACAGTGACTGTTGTGCCTCAATTTGAGGTGTATTATGGGCTTATTTTTATGATCCGAACCGTTCATTTTGTACGGTTTGTTGAGTACTTCATGCCTACCAAAAATCATATTAATCGAACATCAACTATATGATCAGTAATCAAAAAAATAAACAATACGTTTTTCTTTTGAAAAATAGCATAAAAAATATGCAATTCAATCATATAGTTATTGATATCCGATTAATATGATTTTTGATAGGCATGAAGTACTCAACAAACCCTACAAAATGAACGGTTCGGATCATAAAAATAAGCCTATAATACAATTCAAATTGAGGCACAACAGTCACTGCTGTGCCTTTAGCACAACGGCCAGTGACCCCAATTCACGTTCCTAGTAAGGTATTCAATCAATGCATACAAACAATACATGTTTGAATTTTTGTCAGGTTTTTCAATCGTATATTTGTCTCTCATGATTGTTAAATTTGTTTCTTTTGTCAGCTGCTTCTTCAATTTCATTCCCTATTAAGTTGGATATTATTTTTTCCCTTTTTCCTGTAAGTAATGGATTATTTCTTCTTCTTCTTCGTGATTATTCCTAATATAATTGATATTTACAAAGTTTCAAGAATAGGGTTTGTCAATTATTGTGAAAGGGTTCGCATTTGGAGGTTGAATTTTAACTCTAGATTGGGGAAAACAAAAAACAAAATAGTACCCAAGTGGGTTTGTGCTGGGTTTGTTTATTTCATTGGTTTGATTTTGAATGTTACAGAGTTCTATAATGGTGGAATGAGTTCAGTTTTGGAGTATGGTGGGTAGGGTGTCGGCGGCGGCAGTGCGTCGGGGCCAAGGCGGGATGGCGATTGGATCCTCCTCTTCTCTCATTCTCTCAGCCCTTCTCTTTCTCTCTCTGTCTCTCTGTCTCTCTAACGCTGCTTCAGAGTCATAAGAACGAAGAAATAGAATGTTTTTTTCTTTTTTTTTTTTCAAATTACTCACCAACACATATTGGTGAGGTTTAATTTCATCCATTGGATGGATCACTCTAGGAGATCACTTCAGAGTTTTCACTCTAGAAGATCCTGATGCCCCTATGATGCCTATGTAGAGTTTCTTTGATTTGAGAGAGAATACTATTGCAATGACCAAAGAACAAAAATTCAATTTATTTCCACCCAAATGGCTAAAACATTTTTGAAGTATTTCTCTTTCTTTGCTTTTAAAAACAACATATTGAATCAGAATTTTGATCCTTGGAATTCATGCAGGCATTCCAAAAAGGCTCTCCTATAGCCATTGATGTGTCCAAAGCCATTCTAATCATATCAGAGAACGGCGATCTAAAAAAAATATGAGAAAAGTGGTTTAAGGTGTCCTCCAATAATTGTTCAAATGTTGATTTTGCCACAAAAGTAGATAGCTTGAACCTCCAAAACTTCTGGGGTCTATACCTCATCTCCGGCATCACTTCCACCATATGTTTTATGTTTTTCCTAATTCACATACTAAAGAATTATCGTAATCGAGTTCAAGAAAGCCAAGGCAACACTACTACTCCGAGCATTAGGAGTTTGTGGAGAAAGATGTTTAGCTTTGCGCGGTACTTCCATAATGGAGGACTAGAACTCCAAGGAGTGCTCCAACCATTGATGGCACACGGGATGTGTGGAGCTCTAGAAAGTGGCAGTTGGTGAGTCACTCGGAAATTCTAGAAAATTCTGAGATCTCACGATCACTTGAAATTGAAATTCCTGTATTATTTAGACATGGAATATGAGTGCTGGGATGCGTACAATGTTTGAACACAAAGTATGATAAAGAGTTAAATAAGCATTTAACTGATAGGATTATCATTTTTCATCAGTTTGACTAGCAAATGACTATGATCAAAATTTATAGAAAATTTATTGAGGGTGTAATTATGTCAAAATTACAACACTAACTATAATTACTTTATTTTTCAGAGAAAGTCATTATAAACAACTCCAATGCACACCATTACTGTGAACAGGAGTAATATCAATAAGAAATGGAAAATCAACATCGATGATGTTACATGCACCAATTAGTATACTAATTAATGTATCAACACTAATTATAACATTATTATTGACCCCACTCATTAAACACATTACAAATACCAAAAACCTCTTAAATTATGCCACATCATCAATTGATACACCAGTTAGTGTACAAATTGATATATATATAACATTATTCAATCAACATTGATACAATGAACCCACACAAATTTTCTTTTCAGGGAATTACCAGCTAGGGCTAAACCAAATTTTAGTGTTTATTTTTATTTATTTATTTATTTTTTTGGGTAAAGTACTTTATTCCCCGAACTAAAGTTATAGTTTAAAAGACAATATTCAAGTTATTCAAGTTGTAATTTTTGTGATGAATAAAACGTTAAATATTTCTTTTTGGTCAAAAATTAAATCATTTTATGATTTATGTTATAAAATTTTGTGATGACACCCCCATCTTTTTATAATGCAATACCAACCTAAGACTTTTGCTCCCCCCAAAAAAAATAAAATTAAATATATAAAATTTAGAACTTTTCTTTCTTTCTTAAGAGTGAACTTCCAACAGAATTACTTCAATTCACCAAATCGAATTGAAAAATCACTCAGCATCAAACCTTCAGGCTCCAGAATAATCAGATGAAGTTCCAGAGAGAAGAATTAGTGCCGGTCCATAATCCAAACCTCATCTGCTACAATTTTCAAAATTTGTTACAGTAGATAAGATATAATAATAATACATTCCATGATTCTGTGCTCGTATTCATCTGGTTAATAACTTGGTACAAAATTCAACCTTGTGTTTCCGTGGATTTTAACCTATCACGCCCCACTTTTTATTACTCGGATTCCATTACCAAAACCATTATTATAAATTCAATTTCAGAGATAGCATACAAAAGTTCATTATATTTACAAGGAATACAAAATAATAATTCTCTCATTCAAATATAAAATGAATGCAACAGGAGTATATCCAAATAAATTGCCCGAAGGCTTACATCTTAAAAGACAAAGAAATGACTTAACCCTTTTATATCAATGGCATTCCGCCCACAAATATAAGGCCCCGTGGCCAATAGATAAGGAAGATCCATGGCCTTGAAACATTTCTCATTATTCACCTGTAAAAGATTAGCAACGTGGGATGAACATATAGTCCAATAGGAATCTCAATATGATCCTCAACAATAACAACCTATAGATAGCTATGATCATGAATGCTTAGTCTCATACTATATAATAATGTGACAATGAAATGCCAATTTACCAGACACCGACTGGATGGTAATGGTACATCTGCCAATTCTCCGGAATGGTACCTCTCATTCTCAACGCATTACTCATTTTTCCAACCATCAAATTATATAACAATCATAGAATACTCGAGTGTACTACAGACAACCATTTCAATATTCACAATGTCATCCTCCACCGATGACCAAGGACAGAACCTCTAAGCAATATGTATTAAATGCACGAAATACAATCATCCAATTCCTATGAGGCATTAGGTCCAACAACAACAATGATGTTTCAAGGTTTTTAACTTTTACCAAGGTTCTTTCTTAATTTGCAAAAGAGTTACAATCACCTCTATCTTTCCAAGTCAATTTCCAATTCGCAATACACCAATTTAATATACATGTATATATACAATAAAATAGACTCGTTTCATTCATTTAACCAAAAACTCAACCCATAGACAACAAAGCCATAATCCGCTCAATTTCAACTCAACAAGGGCGTTGCCCAAAATTCATAATCTCATGATTAACTCCTCATTAACACTTAACAAATTATCCATTCGTTATATTCAAATATAATCAACCCAACACAAGGTAAATACCAAGATCATAAGATCCAATTTAATCTCAAATTAACTAGCAACTCATTATTAAATTCCTCAATTCATAACATGATTATTTCACAATTTCAACCCTTTTTATTTATCAGGTATTATATAAAAAGAAAATTAGGACTTCACCTCTCACTAAACATGAACATGTTAAATCACTCTCCAAATTGACCCAACAACAATTTATTTCAAAAAATCTCAACCTCAACATCAAACCTTAGATCCCCTATCATGATTTTCAAAGAAAAACCCATAACATGATTTTTATGCCATAAAAACATACCACATGTCTATCTATAAAAGAGGTATTGAAAAAGATCAAAGAAATCCCCACCCCAAGAGAGAAGAGGAGAAAAGCCCAAAAATCAACTTTGCCGGAATTCGATCTCCACCAGTCAAGACGAAGCCCTCGATATGCTCATCATTTTGGTATAAGGCATTCATATATGGATGAAAAGGGGACAAAAAGATCTATACATAGCTGAAAAGCACAAAAAACAAGACAGATCACGCGCCTGGCCACACGTGCAGCGCCTTCTCCTGCACGTGCGGAGTGTCCTCCAGTACGTGTGACTCTCACCCCCGCATGTGCGGTCCTCCCCCGCACCTTCTCTCCGCACCTACAAATATTGCAGTGTGCACACAGCCTTCCCCTGCTTCCCGCACATGCAGTCTCACTCCCCGCACATGCGGCCCCTCTCCCACACGTGCGGCCCAAGGCCCCACACGTGCAGCTCTGGCCTTCCAGCCCCGAAAAAACCTCGACTTCTCTTCCGACACTCCGGAGTCTACCTCGCACCCTCCGAGACAAGTGAAAACTCAAAATTTGAAACAAACAAGGACGAAAATTTTTAAAGAAAAGTTTTCAAAAACAACGAACTCAACTGTTGACTGGACCACACTTTGGAATCTGACATTTCAACGAAGGTAAATTCAACATAACCCAGTAGAACAAGGCAAAATATGCACCGGTCATCACATAACCAAAGCTTACTGGTAGCTTGTTCCTCTCCCATGTCCACCCCAGCCCCTGCCTCTACCCCTTGCACCACTTCTTCCTCATCCATGCGATAGACTTTGAAATGCCCTGTTAACAAGTTGGTTCGGTAAACCACCACCACCACCACCACAACTTTTTTTTGATGCATTGTTGTTCATGACATTAGTGGCACTTGCAAGACGCAGAAAAATCAATAAATAAGAATAATAACAATAATAAAATGACAAAAAGAAAGCCGACACAACTATAAAACTCAAATAAAAATAAGGGCTAATGGCACTTTGCTACCACCTATTAGTTTTTGTGAAAGTTTCTCCATGCCCCTCATAAAATTAAAAGTTGCACTCTGCACCCTATAAAATAAAATGGTGCACCCTCACACCTCACTAGGAGGTCAGTGATTCAAAACTTTCCACCTACGTGTGGTTCTTATTCCAAGTACATTTGTTTGGGATTTCCCTCTCCCACTTTTGAGAGTTTTGTTTGTATTAATTATGTGTTGTATTTGATCTTGATTATGATTGTAATATCATACAACAATCCAACAACTACATTAAAAAATAAATAAATAGGTGCACTTTGCATCCTATAGTTTTTTATTTTTATTTTTATAGAAGTTGCACTTTGCACGCTTAGTTTTTACTATATTCCCCAATATATATATATATATATATTTTAAATGAAGAGTGCAAAAGTGCAACTTTTACAAAATTATAAGGTCTAAAGCAAAATCTTTTAATTTTACAAGGGAGAAAATGCAAGTTATAAGATTATAGGGTGCAAGCTACGGTTACTCCTATAAAAGATGGATCCCCATTCCCAACACGCTCCAAAATTACTTGAAAATCTTGCAGCATATACAAGTGTCATGCAGAACTCACATATCAACAAAAAGGGGAGTTTTACATGAGAAGAATAAGAGGTTTTCAACATACCCAGCACCAGTAAGGTGCCGAAGCTTTTGCTAGTTCTTTCCAGGAAAGGTTGATTCTCTTATCGCCAATGAATGAAGGTGATTTTGCATGCAGCTGAGTTATCAAAAAATGTAAGAAAATTCAGTCTTGAGTGCATGAACTAGTATTTACATACCAAGCATTTTGTCCCACTTAAGTAGGGTTGGTGTGAGGATGACTACATGAATCCTTTTAGCCATTCTGTTCTATGAACAAGTATTTACAAACAAAAATAATAATAATACTAATCAATTTCAGACCTGTGTCATTGCCAAAATATTATTGCAGGTTTGTAGTCCAGTGGTAGTATTCTGCTTTTGAGCTTTCTGCAAATTATGCAAATCATCTTTGTCAGTTAAATTCAACGTAAAGCCCAAAGATTGTCAGAAGATTAAAGAAAGCTCTCCAAGATAAACTCACAACGCTAGCCTTTGCTTCATCAGATTTAGCAGAAGCCATTGCTTTGTTGTGCTCAGTCATATGCTGAGTTAACTTCTTGATTGTAGCCCTGGCTAGCTCTTCAATGCTACTTAACCTGTCTCATCAACCAAGAATAAATTTCAACTGAATTCTCCAGGCTACAAATAAAAACTAAAAAAAATGGAAAATGGATGGTTGCAACTATGAGTGTCAAAAAAAAAAAAAAAAAACACCCATTAAGTACACATTAATGTGTGTTTGGGACGGGAAAGATTGAGTACACACCTAACTTTTGGCATAAAGCACAAAGTGAGGTCCCAAGACTTGAACCCATAACTTAAAGGTTATTAGGCCAAAATCAATGGTCACCCCTATAAGTAACCTGTAGAAAATAAACCAGATCCTAGATGCCTCATTATAAAATAGAGAACACTTTTCAACTGCATTCTACATCAAATAATAGGACACTGCAAGTCAATTTGATACTATCTGTTGCATAAATTGGATAGAAACTTGCGCATGTTCTTAAGGATAATAAAATAATGTTGAACGTACTGTTTATTAGATCTCACAATCTCATTCACCCATCACTCCATGCATTGGCTAGTAGAGACGGTAAATGTGTAAGCATGAAACAGCACAGCCCCATCCTGATGCCGACTGATTATAGAAAACCCAAGGTAGAGATGGTTTAGCTTGGACAGAATGATACTTAATTCTTTTTCCTTCTTTCCTCTCCCATTGAATATACCAAACAATTGGATTTACGGCAAATGTCGAAAAATAAAAATTGACAAAATGCTGTCAACCATGATCACAGATGAGTCTTCAATCATGCAAAGTAAAAAGATCATGATGATTGATGATATTCCAATGTCGATCATGGTTAAGGGCAGGTTTCTCCTCAATTGGCAATTACCCCTTTTGCCAATGAAAACCACCATGAGAGATTACAGAGTCCAGAAATCTAGCTAAGGAATCTAATAGTGATTAGCAAGGCGACTCACCTGCTAGACAGATGCAAGCAGTGTAGGAATTGGATCAAAAACCACCTCTAATCCCTTAACTATCCAATTTAGGCAGCCAAGGATAAAAGTTAAAATATTGGGACATGCTTTTGGCAGGAAACTGAAAGTGAAACTGAAAGTGAAACTGATACCAAATCAATCCCAAATTGGGCTGTGTTTTTCCCAAACTCTCGCCTAGCTTAACAGTCACCTGAACCTTGCTAAATAAACCTCATCATTATGCCTAGCTGGTCACAACCAGAGGGTATCATTAACGCCCCAAAAAATTCTTGCACTCATTACTTCACCAAAGTCTCATTCCTCATGCTAGAAGACCCATGAATCAATGTTTGTCCTTTAAAAGATTGTGAGATATTTGAATGAGAGATCTACTATATTGCAGCAGATATAAATCAATGGGGAAGAAGAAGAGTAACAGGAGATATATCAGTGATAGATCTCAAGGTGGGGTGAAAGGGAAAAGATATCCAGCAAAGGGAAGAAGCGAAACACGAATGTAGAAAATGTAAACACCATGTTTAAGGCACCACAAAAACAACGGACTGCTGGATAACAAAGGACAAGAAAAAAGAACTTCACACTTTGATTACCACACAATAGACCTGAAAGGAAAGATAGGATCCCAATCAACAAACCCCAAGTAGGCCACAACTTTTAGAACAAAAGCCATCACCACCAATATTTATGAGCGCTGAGAGCATGCAGTTAATAATATGCAAGGTTACCATGCTGAATCACTAATGAGTAGAAAACTTAATATAGAACTTTGAGAGATGTTCCAAATTTTGGGTTTACCCTCCTCGTTGGTTTTCCCTCTGGAGCATTACTGTGGCATTGCTTCCTCTCCAATTCTACTGACAATTTGTTTTGGCAAACCAGCAGTCCAATATAAAAACTCCAAACGGCTCTACCATCCTAGTATGGTCCACCTTAAATATGTGCCTAAGTTCCAGGAACACGTTATTGAAGTTATCTCTTTTTGGATAGTCAATGGGATTCGAACCCTGGCGTCTGCTCCACAATAGCTTCCACATATTACCACTGTCCCTAGACATCAGTTTACAAAGTTTTTCTGACTGGTGGATTCAGCTTGTGATCATCATCTCACTAAATTTGTCTGAACTGCAATCAATAAAGCATTTTTTAAATTTTCAATGAAACAGGTCTTCTATTTAAGTGCAATGAAGAAGACAGTATATGAGCATCAAAGACACCACCAGTCCTTCCAGTTGTCCCCGAAATTCTGAACCTTGTACACCAGTTGAAGAATATTCTTTGACAAGTATGAATATAGAAACATGAGGTTATTGATAAGTACAAAGAACTATGAAAGGACCAGTTTCAAACATTTTCAAATATTGGAGATTCAGCTATGCAAAGCATTACAAATGCAAAACATGTGCTACGTGTGTCCACCACCTTCTTGCAAACCAATTAAGACTGGTTTGTCACACGTCTCCCACAATATATTTGTTCTTTGACACAAATCAGTATATAACAACTTATTTGTGATGAGGATGAAGTGGATGGTATTTTCTTATCTCAAAATTGTAGAATATTCATTTTCCAAACTAGAAAAATATGTATGGATGTAGACCCTTCATAGTGACCATTGACTTTGGAGCATATTTTCTTAAATTACCTACTGTTCCTGCACGAGTGCAAGCTGACTAGCAAAACTATTTCACCTCCCATCTGGGGCAGTTAAGAATCTTAACAACTCAACCAACAATGATATTCCATATGATGACACAGGGTGTGCACGGGTCGAGTCGGCTCAGTTTTATCATAGAACTGTCACTCGAACCGACCTGCTTCGGGTAGAGAAATGTTCATCCGATTTCGACCAGGGTAATGATTGAAAAAGTGCTCATCAGGTGTCCGGTTTAACGGGCAGTTTTCGGTCGAGTGATTTTCGTTCACCATTTCAGTTATATATGGCTTCTGTTCCTCTCGCCTAGAAAATCAATACCAAACAAATATACACACAACAAAATCATAACACATACTATACAAATCTGCCTCTCTTACATACACACTAAAGATGATAGAAAACAGTGGACAAAATTGAAAATAGAGAGGAGATACTTACCTTTCTACCATGGCACAATGTCACCATCGTCCTTACCCACTGTGTATCTCTTCAATCGTCTCTCTTTTGTGAGAATGGTTTCAAATTCGGTAGATTTATAAGCTAAAGATGAGGATTTTAGTGTTCAATTAGGTAAATCGGAGAGAGAGGGTGAGAGAAAGAAAGAAACAGAAGGAAAATAGAGAGAGAGAGAGAGAGAGAGAGAGAGAGAGAGAGGCAGGCGAGATGGAGACAAGAGTTGAGGGAGAGGAGGAGACGAGAGAGAGCCTTCATTTGGGAAGAGAGAGGGATGGGGGATATCAGTCAGTGAGAGAGAGAGATATATGTGCTCTTTTGGAAGCTGGTAAAAAGCCAACTTCCAGCTTTTTACCAATTTTGGGTCACATCACCTTTCACATAACTTATCCACAAAAAGATAAAATAAGTTAAAAAAGCCGAAAAGCCAGCTTTTTACCAACTTCCCAAAACACCTCTATATTTTACAGTCTTTTGGGGGAGAGAGACAGAAGTAATGGAGAAGAGGAGAGAGAGTGGGTGTGAGAGAACTGAGAAGAGAGGGAGACAAGGTGGTAGGTGAAACGTCAATGTCTCTGTACTTGGGAGAAGTGTTATTTGTCTTGGGAAGGGTTTTTTTTTTATTAAAAACATATTTATATTTTGAGTAGTGGGTACGTTTATCTTAACTCAGCCCCCACTAAAGTTATCAGTGTTCTAACGAAAGTAAATATATATTTGTATATAATTCGGTCGGTCAGTTATAATAATATTTTTTTTATTTAAGTTTAACCACCAACCGAACATAGATGACAATTTTCAAAATAGAACTACAGTCGACCGTTGAAGTGGTCGAAACTGTCTATAGCCATAGCGGGTCGGGCGGGTGCACGGTTAATTCGGTTTTTTTGCACACCCCTAGACACATGATGGAGTCAAATGCTAACTGAATAGAAGTGTCACATCAAGATATTAGCAAGAGGGAAAGACCTAAACTGATATGAGATGCGACAGTATGAAAAGATATGAATTTATTAAATTTAACTGAGCATGTCGCCCTTGATAAAAAACAATGGTGAAAAAATGATTCATGCAGCCAACTCCATTTGAGTAGGACATATTTTTACTCCGTTACATGTGTTAATATCATTTTGTTTAATCCATTTCTCTATAAATGGGTTAAAGAACTACAAAGCATTTATTTTAGAGAAAATTGTTGAAAAATCCAATCTAAGAAGGGTATAACGCATTAGGTTCTATGGGTATTTTAAGTACACTCTCTGTAAAATATTGTAATGAGAAGTCCATTTATTATTTTGGAAGACATTTTGTTTCCAATTTTACTTTTTTAACCTATATGTTGAAATCTTTTTTCATCTATTGAATTTTTTAACCTATTTTTTTCTTATCTGTTGAACTTTGTTCCAATCTCTCTCTCTCTCCATAAACCACTATCTATTCAAATCTATTTTATCTACTGAATTTTTTTAACTTTTTTTTTTCCTTAAATGTTTAACATATCTGTTCAGATCTAAGCCATCTCCCACTATCTGTCAAAATTTGTCTATTCAAACATAACATGAGTAAAACTGAACAAAACTCCTCCAAATTTTCTCAACAACCAAACAGATCCCAGTCATCAAAACCTTAAAAACTTCCCCAAAAACATCTAAAATCCTACTGACCAACAAGTTCAACAGCAGAAAAAATATCTAAAACATCTAAAATCCTACTGATAGTTGTTTTTTATTCCTTTTGTTTTTGCTTCCTCTGTTTTCTAAACATTTCCCAACAAAAAAAAAAAAAAATTCAATCGCCGAAACATAAGTAGAGAGACAAAGAGATTGGCGAGGGAAGAGATCCCCTTCCATAGCCGCCGCTGCTGAAACCCTAACCTTCGCCGCCATCCCCACCTTCAACTCCTCCGCCTGCCGCTCCTCTGTTGCTCACGGCCTCGCCGTCAAACCCCCTCCGTTTGCAAACGTCATCTCTTTGTTCCCCTTCGCTGCCATTTATATTTCTCTACAATAATTTTGTATTCAATTAATATATTTCACTCATCATCATCAAAATCATAGAATCCGATTCATATACACACACATCATATTTATAACAAATAGATTAGCATTTAGGGCGAAGAGTAGCTTAATATTAGCCATCTAAATATGAAATACAAATAGTAAGATCTAAACACAAATCTAAAGAAAACACATATCTAAAACACAAAACACACACACACACACACACATATATATATATACATACACAAACACACACAGAGAAAGAGAGAGAGAATAACAGAGTCGGAAACATAGGTCTCGCTCAAATCTGTGTGGTGGTGGTCTTTCTCATTGATTTCTGTGGCGGAAGGAGGTGTTGCAACCTCCTCTCAATGGTGTTTAGGAAAGAGAGAGGCGACAGTGGAAGAGATCGGCGACTGAAGAAGGCGGAGGAGGGAGATCGCTAGCGGAGGGAGATGGAGCGGTGAGAGAGAGAGAGAGAGAGAACGGTTTGGTTCAGGAAACAATATATATATATACATGGGTAATTTGGTCATTTTGTAGGAACTTGTCCTTATAGACAAAATATTCTAGAGTGTGAACTTTTGGACAAAGAAAATCCAAAATTGAATTTATGGACCGAGTGCTCTTTATTTTAATATTTAAACTAGAAATTATTCCTAGTTCTTTTTTCTTGTTATACTCGTCCATAATCCATCAAAAGTCTATGACACATGAAAGGTTAGCATAGATTCCGTGAATATTCACAACATAAAGTCCATCTAAAAACATAAAGAAAATAAAGAGCTAAAATGAACAAATCACCTCAGTGAAATCTTTGTAATACTCTGAGAAGTCTTCCCCAAGCCTATTAGATGGTTGGCCAATCACTATCTTGAAGACTGACTTAAATTTTGGTAAGAACACGCCCCTCTCCCAAACACTCACAAGTTATAGAACTGAAAATACATTTCCACTCAAGCTTAACATTAAAAGATGCAAAAATATTAAAGGAAAACAATAAACTCTTTTTGTAATAACATTAAAGCACTTGAAGAAAGCACAAACGTCATCGTGAATCTCAAGAATTGATTGAACCTCTGAGTTGTGGATAAAAACAGTCAGTCAGTGCTTTGTGTCTTTTGTTGGGTTTGGGATGGATGGTGAGCAAGAACCCATGGGTAAGTAAACAATTCCCTAATATAAAAGCACCCTAGACTCTCTCACTCATAATGAGACAGCCTCAATGTCCTCCCCTCCAAAAAAATATAGTACAATGTAGAACTCCTTACAATAGCCATTGCAATTATAAATTATAAATTTCTCTATCATGCATTACAGGCATGTGGTGTGGGGTAATTTTGTAGGCATGGAAAATGATTTTGGAGACACAAGGTGCTAAAAACAGATACTGGATTGTGCAGCACAACTCAAAGGTTTAGACACAGCTGTAATAATGATCTAACCCAACAAACCGTCCTTACAAATTGATTATGGAGTGATTACTACAATTCTTTTAAATTAAGACTCATTTGCACTTTGTCCCTGAACTTCCAAACGCAAAAGTTAACCCCCTCAAACAATTATACTATAACACTTAACACCTTCCATTACAATTTTATCCTAGATTTACAGGGAATCAGATCATATGTGAAGCATATGACACGCTTATTAATTTTTTGGGACAATAGTACACCTTTATTAATTTTTTTAATTTTATTTTAAATAGTAATACCCATATCTAGTGATCTCGTTTGCACTTTGTCTGTCTTTATCTTAGTGGTAGAATGCAAACGGGATCACTATAAAAGGGCATTATTACCCTAGAAATTTAATAAATGTTTCAGATACGTTTTATATATGATTTGATTGTGTAAAATACCTAACAAAATCCTTAGCAAAAGGGGTCAACTCTTTTAAAGAAAAAGTTCATATCGTATCGTATGGGGGACATTGACGAGTGTAAATTTAGGCTTGATATGTACAACATTATTGAGCTACCACTAAAAAAACACAAACTAATTTTTTTTAAAGCTTCAACAAGCTAAAAGTAGTTTCATTATGCAAGTTTATCTACCACCAAACCAAATCAAAGCACAAAGATGGAAATTGACAAAACAATAATGATTTCAGAACCACAAAGCAAAGCAAACCAAAGGAAAATCAGAAATTGATTTTAGAACCACAAAGCAAAGCAAAGCAAACCAAAGGAAAATCGGCCTCGTTTGGGAAGTAACATTTTTAGCCTAAAAGTCAAAAAGTCACTAAAAAAACCAAAAAGCCAACAACATACACCAAAAAGTCAAAAATTCTCTTTTCTCTCCACTTTTTGCACATCTTTTCATAAAAAATCAAAAAGTTATCTCAAACATACTAGTTTTTTTTTTTTTACATCATATTTTAGCCAAAAAACCAAAAAGTTACTAAAAAAGCCTATTCCCAAACAAGGTAGAGACAAAAATATAACAATGCACAATGAATTCAGACATTAAAATAAAGCAACTCACAACGAATTCAAACATTAAAATGAAACTACTACACATGCACAAGTATAGACCTTGTTCTTTCTCACCTTACTTTCTATGAAATTACATGCTCTAAATAAGTACGGAACAAAACCCAAAAAAAAACAAAAAAACAAAAACTATTATAACCACACATTTATTAATTTAAATCCTACTTTTCTCTTTAAATGTACCGTCTTCTTGGACTGACTTAAAGTATGGTAACACACTCTTCTCTCAATCACTTACAAGCTATAGAACTGAAAATACATTTCCACTCAAGCTTAACATTAAAAGAAGTAAAAATATTAAATGCAAACAATAAGCTCTTTATGTAATAATATTAAAGCACCTGAGGAAAGCACAAACGTCATCGTGAACCTTAAGAATTGATTTAACCTCTAAGTTGAGGATAAAACAATCAGTGCTGTGTCTTTTGTCGGGTTTGGGGTGAATGGTCAGCAAGAACCTGTTACGCCCCAAGCTCCGTAACAACGCCGCACACTCATATAAGTGAGCATGCAAGGCTAAGAATCCAATCACATAACCCACAATGTAAAATACTCAAATTAAATCCTTAATTGTCATAATGCCAAAATCCATAAAAATAAATAGTTCTTATATAAAAATGTCCACCAAGTCCACTAATTTAATCCACTAACAAAACAATAATCCAAGTACTTAAATCATGGTCCTACTCTCGGCACTCCCACATGTAAAAAAAAAATCCCACGCAGCTCTACTCTTCAGAATCTGAAAAAAAAATAAGGGTAAGCTAGATAGCCCAGTAAATAACCAACCATCACTGTTAGCTGGATCAAGTATACAAAAAAAAAAAAAAGTCAATAACCAATAAATATATTTTTTGCTACCATTCAATAAATGAACAATTATTTTGTAAGATGGTTTCGTAGCTGAAAATAAAAAGTGTAGCAATACATTTTAATTGAAAAGACAATGAGATAATTCGATGAAATTTCATTGTTCGATGAAGATGGTTCGATATTCAAATGGTTCAATGATGCAATTCACAAAACCCAAGTCTTGGTGACTACGGTCACTTAGCCCGTGACAAGGCCCAGAACCACACATAGGCCGGTGGTAAAGCCCCAAAAGAAACTAGTTTCTGTGCCAATAAATAACCCCTATTGGCTAGGGTCCAAATCATAGTCAGACTAGAGTGATGTTCAAAATTCAAACAATACACAACTTTTAAATAAAATATTCGATATTTTCAGAATAAACATTCAGTACAATTTTCATAATAGTTCCACAAAATATTCAAATAATTTTCATAATAATTTTCGATGCTGTTTTATACTTGACCCATATTTTATTTTAAGAGAACATGAAGGCTATAAATACATATTTATGATTTTAAACGATTCGATAGGAATAAAAATGAACCAACAATGATAGAGGGTTACTTACCTCAAAAGCTTAGAAATAATATTCCAACACCAACTCCACCACTTCAATCACACAAACCTAATAAATAAAACCTCAAATAAATTAATATTTTTTACATGTTACATACACTCACAGAAGCCCCACTATATTAGATTAATGTATTGCTTTAATATCCAAGAGATCAAACCATTCAACCCAACTTTAAAGCCAAACACACCCTTACCCATGATACAAAACTCCATTGTTTCTATTACCCACCCAAAGCAAAGTTACACTTACACATTGCACCCAATTCTCAAAACCTAAGTAGGCACCTATAGATCTTCCAAATCCCCTTAATGCATTGATTGTTAAATTCCTCAACATAAACTTAATAATTAACAGTAAATACAGATTTTACCTTAACCAATGGGTGTCCCAAAATCACTAACGTGCTGCCTCCAATCCCTATTGCAGCCTCCCTTGAACCTCTTTTCTCTTTTTCTTTTCTTTTTTCTTTTACTTTCTCAAACCCTAGCCGCCTATGGAGCAATTCACAGCCTCTGTTTTGTTTGTTTTCCAAGACTTATAGGTGGGCTTATTAACCTAATTTCTTAAAGTTACAAAATTACCCATCTAAGTAATAGGAAATATAATGTCATCTCATAACTAATTCTTTGATATTAATAAATGACCCATATAAATTAATTTAATTACTAATCTATCCAATAAAATAATCCTACACACAACTTGGGTTTTACAGAACCCAAGGGTAAGTAAACAATTCCCTAATCTAAAAGGACCCTAGACTCTCTCACTCATTATGAGACAGCCTTATCGTCCTCACCTATAAAAGACAGAGTACAATGGATAACTCCTTACAACCCGGTGGCTCTCAGTTGGGTCCTGGTTCTGTTCTGAGCTTTTTCTTCCCAAGTGGTGCATGGAAGGTTTTGTTTTGGAAGCTTGCAACTGCATTTCAGTGTGTGAACGTGTCCCACTTGCCACTATGAACGAGGTGTATCCTTTTTGAGCATGTTGCAATACTTCCAAGAGGTAAATTGGAGGTTGCTACCAAATATCATTTTTATTTGTTTTGTCAAATTACATCTTTGTTCTCTTCTCTTGCATAGAACATGCATTTTCATATACACTTATATCACATTTGTGCCTTGCATTGCTATTCATGCATAGAATGTGTACTCGTATGTGCTTTTTGGTCTTGTATAGAATATGCTTTCAGTAGCCACATCTATTGGTTTTCTATCACTATGGTGATTTGTAATCTTGTTCCCTTTGTGCATCTGTCGCACACGTTCACTTTATACTTCTATCGCACTTGTTCATTTTGTGCATCTATCATGCACTTTCAGTCCTCTGTGTTTTATCTCGAGACGCATAAAGTGTGAGCTCGAGCAATTTCTCTTGTATCTCAGGATGCGTGAAGCGCAGCCTTGGGCGTGTTTTATCTCGGGATGCATGAAGCGCGAGCACCGAGTGGTTTCCCTTTTATCTCAGGACGCGTGAAGCGCGACCCTAAACAGTTTTGCTTTTATCTCAGGACGCGTGAAACGCAACCTTGAATGGTTTTTATCTTGGTACACGTAAAACGTGACCCCGAGCGGTTTTTGTTTCTCAGGACACGTGAAACGTAACCTTGAGCGGTGTTTTCTTTCCTCGTCTCGTGTTGGCGTGGTCAGAGTGTGTTTTAAATCTTTTTGCAGAGAACCTATGTTGGTTTTAAGCTTGAAGTTGCTCGTTCATATATTCATATCTTGTTATTGCTTATTGCATCATCTTGTATGATCATAAGTTTTCAAAATGGCCGGCTACGCGAAGCGTATGAGTCCAGCTTTCAAAGTTTTTATGCATATCATTTGCATCTCGTCCCAGAACTACGCTGGTTTGATTCCTTATAAAGGGATACGTAAGCAACCTGCAAGCGCAACCATTTATTTCTGTCTTGTTTGTTTGTCCAAGTCTTACGGCCTTGTCAAAATGGGTCGTCTTCAGGTTTTGACATTCACTCACGTTATTTCATGACTCTAAGTTCTATCAAAGAGGGGCAACTGTAGACACCCCATTTTTGACCACCCCTACGACTTGGACGACATCGTTTGCATACCCAATAATGAGTATATACGCTCGTTAAGTGGTCGAAATCCTCAGCGAAATGCCACAACTTTGAGCCTTCAAACCCTGCACACCTGTTGCCTTATTTTTTGACCAAAACCAGAGTTTTTCAAGCCTATAACCTCTTGTGGGTTGCTGGCCACTGCTTCTGGCTGCCGACCACAAATGTGGTCGGCCGGCCACAAGTGTGTTTTGTAGATATTTTTCTGCCAGCTGTGCCAGCTGTTGGCACAGATGCATGCACCTTCTTACACGTGTATGTATTGACATTTCTGAGGGAGTTGCACGGTTTTCTATACATAGGAGGCCTCCTTTTCTATTTTTAAGGTTGGGAATTTTTAAAGCAAAAATTCTCTCTCTCTCTCTCTCTCTCTCTCTCTCTCTCTCTTGCAATTTTATAGCTTTCTACAAGCTTTTGCCTATACACTCTTAACCAAACCTCTTCATCTTTGAGCCTTGTTTCAACTCTTGAGGGTGTGTGTTTGCTTTGATTTGTTGCCTAGAATTGGTTCTCCTCTTCAAGAGGTATAAAGCTTTGCTTCTCTTCTTGCTTTATTTACTCTTTTTCTTACTGTTTCCCCACTATTTTTGGGCTGTATAAATTCTGTATTTTTGGACTGAAATTTGTGGTTTAAGGCCAATAAGGGTTGAGGGGTGGTCCACCCTTCTTTACACCTTGCTTTCAAGGCCTTTACCCTTGTGTTTCCGACCTTTACACTATCTTTTTTTTAGCTTTTAAACACTTATTTTCAGAGTTATTTCGGTAACTAAAATGTCATTTTGAAGTCCAAATTTGAAGGGGTTAGCCTCCACTCCTTGTGTCTTGCTTACTAACCTAGCATGTTCCATGTTTCAGCTTATTGTTCTAGCTATTTTTGTCTTAATTCCAGTATGTTTTAGGACTCATTTAGCACTGTTTTAGGACTATTTTTAAGTGTTCATTGCATTTGAGCTTTGTATTGCATGTGTGTAGTGCAATTGTCCTCATAGGTTTGGTGGTTTAGGCCTTAGCCACCATCCTATTTGAGTTGATAGCATTTATTTCACGCTTTCCTTACTTGTGATAATCTTTAATCACCTCATAAACCTCCTTCCTTTCTTGGCTTTTTCTTTGCTTTGAGAGTTATTTCAAACCTATTGTTCTTTTAAGCTTGATATTGAGGTTGTCATGCTTAATGGTTTAATTCTATTTAGGGGTTCATTATCAACGGCATGACATCTCTCTCATGCCTTAAGCCAACTCTTGGTTTGACATTTCTCTCCTTTAGAGGACTTAAACTCACTTTTGGACTTAATTGATTAAAGAATTAAGAGGTAACTAAAATGGAGTAATAAAATTGGTAACTAAAAAAGGGCAAGATAATAATTTGGTTTGAGTTCAATCGGACGTTAATTGATCCCTGAGCCTTGAGCCGTTTCATACTCATGAGTGATGCAAACAACTCAAGATTCATTGTCAACTACTTCCCTTAATCATTCATGGTAGAGAGGTGGTTTTGAGAGTTTTGTTTTGTTGTATCCATTGAACTTGCACACTTTGATTCATAGGCCATCATGCAATAAAATTGCATCAATTGATGGTTGGTGAATCAAGTTTACCATTCCTTTGAGCTGTTCAAATGATAAGGAGAGGTAAGTTGTGCAAACAAACCCTTGAGAATACCTTGTTCCTGATCTATTTGCTCTCTGTTATAGTAAGAAAATCCAGTCATCAGTGGCCGGCAGGCCATCACTTCTAGCCTGCCGGCCACCTGTGCAAAATCCAGCAATGTACTTTTGAGGTAGAACAAAATTAGTCTTAAGGTGGAAAACAGTGTAGGTGTTCTACTTTGCAACAGAGGCATTCAGCAACAGAAACAGTGGTTTTTTTGGGTGGAAAGTCCATACATGCATAAGCATTCCTCGTTTCCCGAGGCGGAGTAGTTAGAGTAGTTAGCTTAATACTTCTCTCATATTGTATTCAAGTTGTAACTAGTTAATTAATTTGTTGTAATAATTAGTTAAGTAGCTTAGCTAATTTATTCATTTCGTTTGTAATAGTTAGTTAATTCGTAGTAGTTAGTTAGCTAGTTAGTTCATTCGGACCCTCCCGTGTGAGGGCACAAATATTGTAATAATGTGTATATCTTCCAATCTCACGTCTTTCTCCTTTTTATTTACTTACTTATGTTGGTTAGTTTTAGGGTATCATGTTTTGTTTAGCATCTCTCATGTCTTGCATCTATTGTCTTGCATGCACCGAGGCTCGGTTCATCATTCTAACTTGCATTTTTAGTTAAATACTTCTTTGAATACGTGCTTAGACCGCATACTATCAAATTGATTCATATGCCATATTAGTAGCCGAGTCTAATAATTACATATTGCATGTGTTGCATTAGTCATGTTGTATTAGTTAGGGGCATGCATGTTTTCTAACTCTTTTCTTTTGGCTTGCCTCGGAGTACTATGTGAGCATTTTGTGTTTTAGCATATTGCATTGCATGTTGATGTTACCATGTTTAACATGCTTACCATGAGGCTAAGTGCTTATCTGATAAACTGTTTGAATGCCTGTAGAAGAAGGCTAGTTGCTTGAATTGGGATAGTTTGATTAATGTACATTTAAGCCCACTTTTGCTAGGGGCACATTCACAAACTCTTTTTCAAAAACAAACATGAATTCAAAAGTTTCAATTCTTGCAAATTAGTCTATACTTGTGTATGCGCATCATATAGCAATGCTAGCCTAATAATCGGAACAAGAGCATATAATGTAAATAAGATTCATATCATGATTAATAAAGGCCGATCTTCGATCGGGCGAGCGAGGGTGCTCAATTCATGACCTTCCCCTCTTGTACCTAAGTTCCCGAGCCGAGACAATCTTGGTGATGACAGATATGTGGCCATTGGCACGAGTTATGGGTTTTCTAAATTTCTCAAAAATATTTAGGTAGCAACTCTGTATCTGGCAAAGCAGTCCATTTTTGGCAATTTGATTCAAAATCGATTTTCCAAAAAGATTTGCTGGATTTAGACTCTTTGGTGTTTATCTATTTCACATTGCACTTGTGGAATCAAATTTAGAACTATGGGAGTCTAATACTGTAGGGTTTATTTGTCTTTCGAAAGGGAGCACGAAAAGTCGAGCTACACCTTGACGGCGTATCAATTGAAAGGAGAGGCCAGTTAATGGTGGAAAACGGTTAAGCATAGAGTGGAAAAATACTTGGGAGGTGTTTGTTCATGCCTTTCAAGAGAAGTTTTTGCCTCTTATGGCTAGGGAAAGGTTGAGGAAGCAATTTGAAGAGTTATGGCAATTAGACACACCAGTGGCGGAATTTGAAGCCATTGTCACCAATTTGGCACGTTTTACGCCTGAACTCGTGGCTACTGAAGAATGTCAGTGTTTCGAGTTTGAGAAGAGGTTAAGGTCTAAAATATTAATGAAAGTGATGGGTCATGTGTATCAAGAATATGATAAGTTGGTGAAAATCGCGGTGCATGTAGAGATTATGATGGAGGCTGAGGAAGCAAGGCAAAAGCATAAGAGGCCAAACTACGTCGAATCCAAAGGCGATTCAGGATCTTCTAAGAAATCTAAGAGTTCTCTTTCTTCATCTTCTTAGTACATGCCCTAACCAACCAAGTCATCAGGATCCATTTCTATAAGAAGTTCAAGAAATATGGGCTCCAATCGTGTCACTTGTTTTAGATGTGGCCAGCAGGGCCACAAGGCTTCAAATTGAAATCCGAATCTTAGCCGTGAACAACAAGCTCATTCTCAAAGTCTAGCCCAAGGAAGAGGCCAATCGCTTGCATGCTACTACTGCAGGCAGTCGGGTCACATTAAAAGGTCCTTCCCACAACTGATTGGAAAGGGGAACACTTTTGGGTCCGGAAATTCTAGGGGTTATTAGTCAGGCCAAGGTCAGAGACAGGGGTACTAGCCTGTTCAGTTAGGACAGACATCTCAGGCAGTATAAAGGACCACGTTTACATAGTCAACGCAACCAGTCAATACGAGGAAAGGTGAATAGGATGACCAGAGGGTCCAAGAATGAGTATATGCAGTTACTGCTTCTGAACATTCGTCAGGACCAGCGGTGATGAGAGATACTTATCGTGTTTAAAACACATAGGCCAACGTGTTGTTAGATATTGGGGCATCGCATTATTCATAGCATTAGCATTTGCATTTGCACTGGTCCTAAAAGTAGAACGATTAGAGTCACCACTCTTGGTTGAGTCTTCCCTTGGGGGTCAAGTTGCATTGGATAGGGGATGTCGTGGGTGTCTAATTGAGTTAGTTGAACGCCAACTTCTTTTTCATCCCATGTTAATAGAAATGTCAGCTTTTGATGTTATTCTTGGTATGGATTGGTTGTTCACTTACCGTGCTTTAATAGACTTTTACCATGGAATGGTTACGGTGTGTACCGTGAGAGGGGACTATTTTCACTTTCCAGGAGATAGAGCTAGTGGAGGGTTGTCACCCCTGTATGACCCGCGAAATCGAAGCAAGCTTAGTTTCCTCCTCGCAACTATTGTAGATGATGAGAATAATGGGATTCGAGGAATGTTCCCTAAGGTAGTTTGTGAGTATCCCTATGTCTTTTCTGAAGACCTCACAGCATTACCGCCTCATCGTGAGGTAGAATTTTCCATTGCCTTGGTGCCCGGAACCACGCCCATTTCTATGCCTCTTACAGATTTGCTCCGATGGAATTACTTGTCTTAAAGGAACAGTTACAAGAATTGTTAGACAAGGGTTTTATACGCCTTAGTACCTCGCCATGGGGAGCACCAGCCTTATTTGCGAAGAAGAAGGATGGTTCATTACGATTATATAAATACCCTTTACCTCTGATAGATGACCTTCCGTACCCAATACGGCCACTATGAATTTCTAGTAATGCCATTTGGCTTAACTAATGCTCTTGCAACTTTCATGGACTTGATGAATCAAATTTTTCGAGAATTTCTTGATAAGTTTGGGTGGTTTTTGTAGATGACATACTTATTTACTCACCCTCCAAAGAGGAGCATAAGAAACACCTTCACATCGTCCTACAACTTCTTAGAGAACACCAACTCTATGCTAAATATGAGAAGTGTGAGTTTTGGCTCTCAGAGGTGAAGTTTTTGGGTCATGTGGTCTCAAAGGATGGAGTGACAGTGGATGCATAAAAAATTGAACCCATGCAGAAGTGGGAAAGACCTAGAAATGTGTTTAAGATATGCAGCTTTTTGGGGCTTGTTGGGTATTATATGCGTTTTGTGAAGGATTTTTCTTCTTTAGCTGCACCATTGACCAAACTAACCAGGAAGGGCATGAAATTTATATGGAGCGATGCTAGTGAGAAATCTTTTCTAGAATTAAAGGCTAGATTAACTACTGCACCAGTGTTAATTATCCCTGAAAGAGGCAGAGGTTACACAGTTTATTGTGATGCATCAAGAGAAGGGCTAGGGTGTGTCTTAATGCAAGAGGGCAAGGTCATAGCTTATGGTTCTCGCCAATTGAAAACTCATGAGAGAAACTACCCCACCCACGATCTTGAATTAGCTGTAGTCATTTTTGCTTTAAAAACCTGGAGACATTACCTATACAGGGAGAAATTTGATGTCTTTTCTGATCATAAGAGCCTCAAGTACTTGTTTTTGCAGAAAGATTTGAAGTTACGTCAGAGAAGCTGGATGGAATATATGGAAGACTACGATTTCGAATTGCACTACCACCTGGGAGTTTTCAATTTGGTGAATAACCTAATCAAGCTACATTGTTTTCAATTTCAATTCAACCATCGTTAGTCATTGGAGTTTTGGAAGCAAAACAGAATGATCCAGAGGTGGAGGCTATAAGAAAGAAGATTTCACAAGAACAGGAGGAGAAAGGATTGAGGGTGCATTCCGACTCAAGCATTCGATATGTAAAATCACCTTTTTGTTCCACAATCTTGTAGAGATGATGTATTATGAGAATTCCACCACTTCCGCTTGAACGTTCATCTTGGAGGTACAAAAATGTATCATGACTTGTGTCGTCAATTTTGGGGAAAGGGTATGAAGAGGGATGTAGCTCTATTTGTGTCTAAGTGCTTGACATGTCTACAAGTCAAAGCGGAACATCAAAAACCAGTCGGGTTGTTACAACCCTTGCCAGTAGTTAAATGGAAGTGGGAGCACATCGCTATGGATTTTGTATCCGGTCTTCCTAGGGCTCAAAGGGGTAATGATGCTATTTGGGTTATAGTGGACAAACTAACTAAATCAGTACATTTTCTTGCGATGTGTATGAGTGACTCCGTTGACTACTTAGCAGGGTTGTATGTTAAATTACCACTCGATTGTGGCAAGGCTTGTAAACTGCCATAGGAACTCAATTGAATTTTAGTACCGCTTATCAACCCCAAACCGATGGCCAGTCGGAGCGTACCATCCAAATTTTAGAAGACATGTTAAGGGCTTGTGTACTAGATTTCAAGGGGATGTGGGAGAAATATCTGTCATTAGCCGAATTTGCTCATAACAACAGTTTTTAGGCTAGCATTGGGATGGCACCTTTTGAGGCATTATACAGACATCTATATAGGTCTCCTGTGTGTTGAATTGAGATAGGAGATTCACCTATGCTTGGCCTGGACTTAGTTCGTGAGACTACAGAAAAGGTAGCTGTTGTTCGGAAGAAACTAATCACGGTGCAAAGTCGGCAAAAGAGTTATGCAAATTGAAGAAGACGACCACTAATCTTTGAAGTGGGGGACCATGTATTTTTGAAAGTATCACCAAAGAAGGGTTTAATGAGATTTGGCCACATGAAAAGCTATCACCTAGATACATTGGCCCTTTCGACGTCATGAATGGGTGGGAGAAGTCACTTACCGTCTTGCCCTTCCTCCACAAATGTCTGAAATTCATGATGTGTTTCATGTCTCTATGCTTCGCAAATATGAACCCGATTCCTCACATGTATTAGATTGGGCCGACATCGAAATAGATAAAAATGCTACTTATGAAGAAAGACGTAGGAAGTGAGGTGAAGAGAATGGCGAAAGAATGAAGTAGAATCATCAAGAATCGAGAAAGATATGGAGTCCGAAAGAGGGCTCGAAGAAAAGTCAAAAACGAGAAGAAAAGTCTTATTTTTTTATCAACTTTTGGAGCTCCGATAGCATGCAAAAAGAGAAAGAACGAGACGTGTGAGATGTGATACAAAAACTAGACCGTGAGTTGAATCCAACGACGTAAAAATGAGATGAAACGGAGTTATGATGAAGAAGATAGAAGGGCTTGAAGTGGTGATTGCTGGTAGGAAAAGGTAGGTTTGCATCTCTATTTTGAAATTTGGGGCAAAAATGTAATTTTTTTAACGTTTTCCATTTCAAATCTGACAACAGGGGCAAAATTGATAGTAATTTAAATAGTATGGGAGTACGCGTGAAACTAAGAGTAGTCTAGGGGATCATTGAAAATCGTGACAAAGTATAGGAGTAAAAATGAAATAATCTCTAATATTTTTCTGATGTTAATTTTTTTTATATATATCATTAAGCACACCATACATACTTATATATATATCAAAATTAATATATGGATAGAAACACTTACATAGCTTGATCTTGCTTTCAAAAGCTCTTCACCAAACTCTGATACCAATTATAACTAAAGGAAAGGAGCTTTCTATTATTTCTATTCTACTATGTTTATAAAGTTAAGCAACAGAAAAAAAGGAAAAGTTTCGGCAATGACGATGGAGAGAATTTACATTGTGGTATTGTGTTGGCTTGAAAGCCAATTTATAGAATACAAGTCCATAAACAAACAAAACCAAAAAGTCTAGTCTAAATTTAATAAATACCTAATTGGTTGGACTATCAAATATATACGTCCAAATTTGCAAAGCTTTCCAAAAGTCTTTACTCTAAAAGATGACTAGCCTAGACTTAGGTTTAAATACAATTTGACAATTATACATGACTCCTAGACATATATTTATGGAGGTTCTGACAAACTCCAACTAAGCTACAATTATATACAAATATATACATGACTGTTTACCCTCATCGGTTTTCAAAGGGATAGATTGAAACAGATAAGATTTGGCTAATCTTTTCTGTCTTGTAGCGTCTACTGAAAGGATTTGTCTGACCACTTTCTGCCTAATACTGCAGGTTGCTCCATGTGTCCTGGATAAGGTTGGAGTCGATCATGAGATAGCTGCATGTGATAGTGGGGTCCACTATGCTTCCATCCGGTTTATGAGATTGTGATATTCTTCATCAGTCTTTGGTGGAGGGGAATTAAGATTCTAGCTGTATCGCTCATTTCGAAATTGTTCTACATCATCTGCGGCCATTGCTAGTTCCAACAGAAGATCCAAATTATTTCTCTTTTTGAGATTTAATAACATGTCAAGAGCCTCATTAATTTGTGTAGGAGACTTTGGATATGTTATGAGAAAATGAGTTATAAATAGTATTCCACCATCTATGACCATGAATGGCAATTTTGCTGAGCCATGGATATTGGATGCTGCCTGTGAAACAGATATTAGACTGTCTATCCGATATTCTGTCAAAGAAAGTTTTTGAATATTTTTTAATTGCTCCTTTCAGAGATCTTCATCCAAATAATCATCTTCAAATTCGAAATCCTCAGTTTCTTTGAGATACCAAATCTGGTATAGTTGGAAAAAAATGTTCTCGTTCTCGCCAACCAATAGTGTTGGAGATCCAAGAAGTAAAATAATTACTCCATCGGAAGCCTTTTACTACCCATGAGAGCATTGCTTTTGTGATCATTAGATATTCTATCCACTGGATTGGATCTAAAATTTGGAAAATAACTTGATTAATTATTCCCCAATCTATGTCTTCAAAAAATCACATGTCATAATTTGCCATAATAGTTATTTTGGGAATTCCATCTTTAAAATTTAATTTGTCATAGGATCGTTCTAAGATTTGTCTAATCTTACCGCGATGATCCTCAACTCGATTTTTTATTAGCAGAAAAATTTCTTTGGAAGCAAAGTTCTTGCTTTTTGAAAAAGACAAATTCTTTTTATTTGTTTCAAAACTGGATCCGAAAACTCATCTGATAAGAGATCTGATAGCTGAAGAAAATTGTTTATTTTTTCAAAATTAAAATCTTCATTCCAATTCATTTGTTTAAGGATATTAAAATAAAAATTTTGTAAATCTTTCAACTTAGCTGTTTGCTTAACTAATTTGTTGACCAGAACTCCTATGTGTTTTCAAAATTTCACTTTGTTGTCTACAATGTGAGTTTTCCAAACTCCATTGAGTTCTGTATAAATTTCTCTGGATATACCAAGATTGAAAAAATCTTTTATTTCAGATTCATCTGGTTTGGATGTCTGAATATTAGTTGGAACTAGGTTAGTCCTCTTTTGACAAAAATTATTTTGATAAATAGGTATAGCTGGTGCACTGTAAAAAGTTTTTTTAGCTTTGATCATGCTATCATAGGATTTAAAACTTGCTCCTGGAAATCCGCAAACTTGCTTATTGCACTCATTCCATTCTCTGTAAATTCTAGGTTGTCTTTCTGCAAACAGAACATAAACTTTTTCTTATCTGGGGATTGCTTTTTTAGCAATTGTCACACAATCTCCTTGAGCGGGTTGTTTACCATTGTCTATTTTTTTCTCTTGGTCTAGAAGCCTTCTACAAAAATTAAAATTACTTGTTTAACAATTTAATTTTCTAAAAATAATTCCTACTAAGAAAATCTGCAAGAAAAATTGTTAATACCTTTAAAATGTTCTACCTCAAAAGTATATTTAGAAATTTTATCATACCTAGCTAATCTTCTTCCTTACTCAATAAGTTTTTTATTGATCAAGAAATTTCTTATTACCTTATTATCGGTGCGTACAATAAAATTTTCTAGAGCTAAATAAATATGAAAACTTTTTATTACCAATTTTATTACAGGTAATTCTTTTTCAAAAATAATATATTTCTGTTCATTTGGTTTAAATGTTCTAGAATTATATCTACAGATTAGTTCTTCTTTTTGTAATTTTATGGGTATTGAATTTTTTCTTGGTCTAATCCCATTTTCTGATAAAGGTATCTCTTTATCATACCATAATTTACTTGGTATTGTTTTAAGAACACATCCCCAACATGCTTCTGAGGCATCTATTTCTAAAATTAATTTATCACCTGTTTTAGGAAGATAAACATATGGTAAAATTTCAACATTTTCTTTAATTTGTTTAATTAAAGCAATATCCTCTGTTGTCCATTCCAAAATAACATTTTTCCTTAATTTGGTTAACCAAGGAATTTCTATTTTTGAAATATTTTTGATAAAATTTCATCCATAATTTAAAATACCCAATAAACTCTATAATTGTGTTATATTTTCAAGAATATTAAGAAAATCTCATATTTTAGACAAAATATGTTCCTTTAATTTTAAACCTTTCTAGTCTAAAATTATTCCCAAAAATTGAATTGATTCTTTTTCTAGTTCAATCTTTTTTGGGGATAACATAATTTCATGTTTTTTGAATTTTTCACAAAATAATTTTAAATGTTTCTTACGCTCATCCCTAGTTTTAGAAAAGATAAGCATATCATCAATATAAACTACACAACAATCCTTAAGATTTTTAAATATTGTATCCATCCACCGTTAAAATACCTGTAGTGCTATATTTAAACCAAAAGGCATAACATTTCAGTGGTAATGTCCTTTGGGTGTATTGAAAGCTGTCAATTTTTTTGACTCTTCAGTCAATTAAATTTGCCAAAATCCACTCTTACAATCAAATTTGCTAAAGATTTTTGATCATTTGGTTAATTTAATCAAAACATCTTTTCTTAGAATAAAATATCCATCAAATTCTAAATTTTCATTTAACCGTTTATAATTGACTACCATTTAGGTTTTTTCTCTTTTAATTTCAGCATGATTTCTTACCATAAAAGTTATACTAGAGTGGGAGCTTCTAGTGACGAAAATTGAAATAAAATTTTGCTATGCCCTATATTACATCAAAGGTTCTCACTACCCATTGTAATGAATGCCATCTTAATTTATAACATTTCACAGTTACTCTGTGTCCCGTACAATATACATACTTTCCTTTATCTATGTCCTCAAACATTGATTGCTAGATGGAATGCAGGATCAACTCCTTTATTACTATTAGTAAGTTAGGGCGACAATCAACATTTACAAGCTCTAAAACTTCATATCTAATGGTCATTCAAACAAACAAACAGAGTTCAAGTTCCCTTTGAATTCAAATCATTGTTTTTCCTAAAATAAATAAAATTGGGAGACGCTAAGAACTAGACATATCAAAATAGAGATAAAGAGCAGACTGAAACAAACAGCTGAACCTACCAAGCCAGCCTAGAAGAAAGTGACTAACAAAAACCCCATACACCAAACCGAGTGTCCCTACAAAATGCAATGCCACACAAGCCGGACCATATCTGAGCAAAGAATTATTCACAGTTTACTAGAAAGTTCCTTGTTCATAAAAAATCCAATGCCCTGAAATCAGCACTCTTAGCTGTCAACCACACCAACAAACATGACCTATGCAAAATAACCACCCTTGAGACAAACTGTTCTGACATGTAAGATTTACAGTAGGCTTCCCAAATGAGACTCTTGTCATCGTTCAAAATTTTTCAGTTCCCCTTGTGTTCAATTAAACACAATCCAAGTTTTCTCTCTAGCAAGGGAAATCCTCCACTGGACTTAAAAGGAATAAAAGAAAAATCATTTACAGGTGATTACTGATGGTTACAGGGAGACGTGGTAGGTCCGGATGCACCTGCACTATGTGGTGGTGTAGCTCCATGGAGAGATTGCTGCTGGCGATGTGGAGATACAGAAGTTCCAGATCCATCTGCACGATGTGCTGGTGTTATGCCTTGAGATTGTTGTTGGGGATGTGGAGATTCAGCGGTTCCAGATGAACTTGCACCATGCAATGGTATAACCTGTTGGCCCTACATCAAAAAATAAAATAAAATATAAAAAAAAAAAATTTAAAAAAAAAAAAGAGGGATGAACCTTTTTAAGAGATTGAGGTTTGCTTAAAGGTTACCAGTAAAACATAGGGTAAATTACACTGACACCCATGAGGTTTAGAAAAAAATATATAATAAGTCCCACAAGTTTGACATAATTACATTGACCTCCCTTTTAGCAAGTTTAAAGTGACCAAAACTAATGCAAAGGTGTATAGACACATGAATAAACAAGGGTAAAACATACATTTTAGTATAAAATAGATGACACCATTTTCCCATCCATACAACTAATGAATTACTCATGATGAAATATGGGTTAAGTGTTATGTGAATTAAAACATTAAGAGAGGTTGATATAATTATGAGAAAAGTGTAGGGCTGACTGTATTTTCTTCAAACCTAAAGGGACGTCAGCGTAATTTACCCTGAAACATAATTAACTAAGGATTGATCTCACACCAGAGGTAAGGAACTAAAAAAATAGAAGTTCTAACTTTATACTACCAATTTTCCATTACTATAAAAAGTCACAGTTCACCATTGCCAACTTTCCCTCCTTGACAAGCAAGAAACACATATTTACACATTCAAAACAAAAATCTGATCAGTTTGACAGCTGTCATTGAGAAGCACACCTGTTGATAGTAGCTCCTGTTCCATGTCGGAATCTGTGTTGAAGTAATCTGTTGCTGGGACTGCTGTCCTTGTTGCTGTTGCAGTTGGTGGGGCTGTTGCAGTTGCTGATATCCTTGTTGCTGTTGCATTGGGTGCTGTTGCTGCAGCTGCATATACTGATGATATAGTTGATCTTGCTGCTGCTGAGCATGCAGAAGCTGCTGCTGCATCAACTGAGCTTGTTGTTCATGCAGCTGAGGAAACTGTTGATAGTACAGCTGTGCCAGCTGTTGTTGCTTCTGTACGTAAGCTTCCTGCTGTTGCTGTTGATGGGGTTGCTGCTGAACTTGCTGTTGCAACTGCTGCATAAATTGTTGTTGCTGCTCGTAGTGTTGTTGAACAATCAGCTGCTGCTGTCGGAAATAGTTTTCCATTATCTGATTGTATGCTGCTTCATTATAAGGTGCATGCCCAAACTGCCCACCACTTTGCATAGAGAACTGAGGCACCTGCACTTGATGCCGAGAAGCAGCTAGGGAAGAAGATGGTTGTGATTGGTGTACCGATACAAATCCCTGCTGATTTTGTGATTGGATGCCTTGCTGAACTTGTGATTGGATTTGTTGCTGTGGAGGAACTTGCCATTGTTGATTCTGTTGCTCTTGTGAATCCCCATGAAACCCAGATCTTGCATCTCCAGAAGCTTGAACTGTGTTGCTGTTGCTTTGATGCCAGTTTACAGCATCATCTGTAGGCACATGAGGCTGTGTCTGTGCTTGTTCTGGTAAAAGATTCAGACGACTTGCCAAAGATGAGGGATTTACTGATTCCTTTTGGATTTGAGCAGAATCAGCGGATCGATTGCTTCCTCGGCTGACTACAGAAGGGCTCCCATTAGCGTTCTGACGATTCTCTGATATTCTATTGGATATAAGAGCTTGATGCTTGTACGAAGATATGAGTGTTGAATCCCCATATTCCTTCTCCTGAGAATTCAAGGAAAGACTGTCTAAAGAAAGCAGCTTCAGATGCTGTTCAGGCTCATGGCTTTGTTTTTGTTCTTGTTGCTGAACATTGATGGAATCAGAACATTCTTGTGTTGGCACAATCGGTCCTGATGCATCTTCTCCAGGTTGGTGTGCTAAACCATGAGTTGATTCCATCGGTCTATTTGCATCTTCTCCAGATTTGTGTCCTAAATTATGAGTTGACTCCACTGGTCCATATGCATCTTCTCTAGACTGATGTACTAAATAAGGAGTTGATTCCATATGTCCAGATGTATCATCTCCAGACTGATGTACTGAATCATGGGTTAATTTATTTACTCCAGATGCATCATCTTCCACGGACTGCTCTGCAATTTTGGGAGATAACTGTTGCAATCTCTCCTGGGCACTGTTATCTTTGTCTTCTGGTTGAAAATGATCTGTGAGCTCTTGCATTTGGAGCTCGGTATGATTGTCAGAATTATGGCCTCCAGATGGCTGATCAGACAATGGAAAAGGACTCCTTTGTTTTGCTTCCATAAACATATCCAACAGTTGATTACCTGACGTGGGGAGTTTATCTAATGAGGAAGTCCTTACCAAATGTGGAAACAATTTAATGTGGCGATTCCATGCCTTTCTTATATCATGGACAGTTCCACATTGGTCAACAAACTGAAGACATCATAGATTAATCATTGTCAGAGACATATCTATAGAGAATTTATAATTTCCCCCAATACAAAATAATGAAAAAAGAATAAACGACATAAACTAACAAGAATCTCAGGCACAAAGAAAGGATATTTATAAGAAGAATCTTTGTTCTAATGTACGAAAATGTGTAGATGCACTTTCTATCTCATCACATAAAAGTGAAGGCATGCCAGTATTGGTTGAACCATAGGAAAAGAGAGTGTGAGGGTGATTGGACTAATAATGTTGTACAGCATGTTGTGAGAATCAGAGTGATCATCAAATCAGAAAAAGTGTCTAGTTCAGTCAGTTCTATCAGTCTGAAGATTGAACGGGTTGACTGAAGAATATATTTTACTTAGGTTCTTTTTTTTTTTTTTTTTTTGATCAACAACAAAAGACTTTATTGATAAATCAAAAAAGTAAGCGAGGATGAGGCATCCTCTAACAAAAGAAAAGGAGAAAACACAAAGCAAAACCCTGACAAGATACTCTTAAGCAAAAGCCTACATATCAAACACCGCCAACAAATCTCTAGCTAACAAAAAAAATGGGACCCCCTTAAATAGAGGATTCCCCAAAACCCAAAAAAAAGTTAAGTGGCAAACACTATCCCACAAACAGTCCACCTCCCGGAACTTATATTCAGACACCCTGGCATTTCTTTCCATCCATAGCACCCAAAAAGTTGCAAAGACCGCACAAGACCATAGCATTTTGGCTCTCTTCAATCCTTCGAAAGCGCAGAAGTCAACTTGGAGTATACGGGCACTCCCTTTTGGGGCTACCCACATAACATTCCCTAATAAAAATAATTTGTGCCATAAATTCAAAGCAATTGGGCAATGCAGAAATAAATGATCCACGAATTCTCCATTCTTACAACACAGAATGCACCACTGAGGATTTAGAAAGCGATTAGCTCTCTGTTTCTGCAATGTATCATTTGTCAAAATACCTCCATGAACCAAGGCTCACATGAATACCTTCATCTTCAGAGGAACACAAGCATTCCAAATTCTTTTGCAAAAAGGAAACTGAGGAACATGAGGCGTAACGATGATTTTATCAAAAAAAGACTTACAAGAAAATATCCCAGATGAATGATGAGCCTAAACCCTCTAGTCCTCCAAAAGAGGAGCCAAAGAAAAATTGTCGATTCTAGACAACAAAGATGTCAACTGTGAAGCCTCCCTATCATTAAAATTCCTAGAAAAATCAAAATTCCAAGAAATGGAAGTCAAAAGTGAACAGGCCATGGAAGCAATAGAAGAATTATGAGATCGAGCCACTCTATAGAGACGAGGAAAATCAAAAGCAAAAGAAGATTGACCCATCCAAACATCCTCCCAAAAATGAACAAGTTCCCCATTGCCCACCCTTACAGAAAGATGACGAGACTAACATGTGTAGATATGAGAAATTGATTTCCAAGGAGCACGACAATTACCCCTCAGAACCACCCGTGAATACCTACCATTGTCTTGAGTCCCATACTTGCTTCTAATAATCGAATGCCATAGTGATTCACTCTTAAGTGAAAATCTCCATAATCATTTGCCAAGAAGGACCATAGCCAAAATGTTACAAAAAAGCCTTGTATATCCAAGAACAATTCTTACGCCTAATGAACAAAAAGTTTTCTTGTTCAATAAAATAAGTTTGTTAAAAAAGGCATTAGAAGGGATGCCACCCACCCATATGCATACGCTAACCAAAAGGAAAAAAGAAGCTACACACTTTTAAGTTCCAAAAACTACACACACACACACACACACATACAACAAAAGGGGGGTAAATTTCACCAATGATCCCTGTAGTTTCTTCTGAGTTTCATTTTAGTCCCTCTTATTTCAATTGCAACACATTTGCCCTTGAATTTTTAATTTTGTTTCAAATGAATCCAATTCGAAATGGCCGTTACATTTTCTATCAAAAACAACTCACATGTTATACATGTCACCAATATGAAAGGCCAGAATGGATATTTCATTCCTTAATGCATTGATATATGTTGTTATGTTATGTGATATATATATATATATCATAGCAGAGAAAGGAAATAAAATGAAGAGGGAAAAGAAGATATGAGGGAGAAGAGAGAGAAAAGGGAAGATGAGAGAAAAAGCTTCAACCACCACCACAATTCTGGCAACCACAGCCAAGCGATGAAAAATCGAAGCAGCGGCACCACTACCAATTCTGGCAATGACAATCACTACCAGGTCTTGTGACGACAATCGACATTGCCACCACTATCATCTCTTCCTCCCCATTTGCCGCCAACCACCAGTTCCTCTATCAATTAAATTTGTCACCCCCTCCTTTCTTCTCTGTTTGTCACACACTGCACAGAGAAGACTGCAATTGTTCATGTACTTCACACATAATTGATGAATTTGTTAATCAATTGGTCATTTGTATTTATTTTGTGAGTTCCCTTAACTAACTACAATCGTTGGTGGTGGAAGAAAGTGGGATGCTGCTAATAGGGTGGTGGGTGTGGACTGGAGGATGGGTTAAGTGGTATGTAGTGAGTTGACTGAGATTGAGAAAACTCGAGTCAGTGGACTGAATTAGAAGAAGAAAGGATGAATGACTACATTACCCGTGAAAATTGGTCACGTGTCATCATTTTCCATCTAAAATTTGGATGGCAGTTTTCAATTTGACTCATTTGACACAAAGTTAAAAATCAAAGAGCAAATCTGCTGCAATTGAAATGAGAGGGACCAAAATAAAACTCGGAAGAAACTACAGGTACCATTGGTGAAATTTGCCCAAAAAAAGAGCTACTAATTCAAAATTTCAGATACACCAAATGTATAAATAGTTTTGTTGGAAGGTTAACAAATAAGGCTCGAACAAATGATGATACATCCCATTGTATAGTTGAAAAGTAGTTGAGTGATACAGTATGAGTATGACACACATATGTGCATACAAACATATCCTCTGTGTATGCATAAATATACACACATTTAATGTGTATATGCACCTGTATAGATACGCATAAATACATAAATTAATAAATGTCTCTTGAGTAAAGAGATCACTAAAAGGCAGCAAGGGCCTGCAACTCAAGAACATGATAATTATACTAGTGCACAAAAAGCAACCTTGCCAACCGACTATTACTTTTTCATCTCTTCTAAGAAGTCTACAAAAGAAAGAAAAGAGAATAAAGATTTCCTTGAAAACCTAATTGTGACAACTCATGATTACATTTATTTCATTATGTGTTAAGTTTTAATTGCGATATGTGCCATGTGATTAATTTGTGTATACCTGTCTGATTTGAAAACTATCTGTTATGATTTCTATTTAGAATTTGAAATTGGTGGCTTAAATGATTTCAGAAACCGAAATTCGCTACATGAATATAGACTAATTGGAATTTTTAGAACCATTTGCTAAGTTTGATTAAAAATTGATTCAGTTTGATTAAATAAGTTGTGTTTAAATAGTCTAATGTTCTAATTAATGTATTAAGCCATCCTAGCTATATAAATGTGATATAAGCTCATTCTTGAGCTCATCCATCTTCATTCTTGAGTGCAAAAATCTGAGATAAATGTTAGACAGAGAGTGAACTCTCATATAAAGAGTGTAGAATTTGAAGAACTTGGAGAATTAGCTAGTGTTGGTCAAAATTGAGCTAGAACAAGTGTATTTGAAGGCTCTATGTGAGAATTTAATCCTCAATTCTTGAAGATGAGTTGAGTTCATGGTGTATATATGATCTTTGGCATGTATTTTGTTAAATAAGGTCAAGAGGATGATGAAGCTATACATGCATGCATGAATATGTTGAGTTTTACCACTTTTGAGTTTGGTTTTGATCATCCATGTTGAAATTGTGAGTTAATTTGTACATGCATCTTCGATTCATCATGTTTCGGCTTTCAAATTCATGTTTTGAGAGTTATGGATAAGAGTTTTGTACATGCATGGAGCTTTTGAGCTCAAATTTGTTGAATTCATGATTTTTGAGAAAGGAGTTTGGAAAATCTTGCATGCATGAACTTTTGAGTTCAATTTTGGTGGATTTAAAGAGATTTTGAGAAAATGGTTTATAAGGGGGTCATGTATAAGACCCCTTATCTCACATACTTCCGCTGTGAGATAAATATCCCATCCTTAGATCGAGTAACTTCGATTCCCATAAAATACTTCAAGCTCCCCAAGTTTTTTATTTCAAACTCACTCGCTAAATATTTCTTCAACAGAGGTATTTCCTCATTATCATCGCCTGTAAGAACTATGTCACCCACATAAACAATGAGCGATGTAGTTTTACCACGTGAGGAATGTTTCACAAATAAGGTGTGATCTGCCTGACTCTGTTTGAAGCCATATTTAAGAATAGTTTGAGTGAATCTCTCAAACTAAGCTCTCGGAGACTGTTTGAGACTATATAATGACTTCTTAGGCCGACATACTTTACCCTCTCTCTGATAATCCTCAAAACCAAGAGGAATGTCCATATATACCTCTTCTTCGAGGTCACCATGGAGAAAGGCATTCTTTACATCAAACTGATGAAGTGGCCAATCTAGATTAACTTCTAGAGAGAGAAGTACTCTAACTGAATTCATCTTAGCAACAGGTGCAAAGGTCTCCTGATAGTCGACGCCATATGTCTGAGTGAATCCTTTTGCCACAAGTCTAGCCTTGTAACGCTCAATAGACCCATCCGCTTTGTGTTTCACCGCATACACCCATTTGTATCCCTCAAGTTGTTTGCCCTTAGGTAACTCAATCAATTCCCAAGTGTCAATCTTCCTAAGTGCTTTCATTTCCTCAATCATGGCAAGTTTCCACTCAAAGGTAGCAAGAGCATCCTGAAAATGGTTAGGAATTCTAACAGAGGAAATATTTGACACAAAAGCTCCATATGAGGATGACAAATGAGAGTAAGACACAAAATTTGAGATAGGATGTTGAGTACAAAATCTCACACCCTTTCTTTTGGCAATAGGAACATCAAGATCAATAGGACTATCAAGATCAGTGGGCTCAAGAGATTTAAAGTTACCTGGACTCTCATCAAAAGCAGGAGATGGCAGTGGGTGGGCAGAAGTGGTCTCTTGTATCCAGTCAATTTTCTGTCTGTTTTTGTCCCTGACATAAACTTGCCCTTGCCTTTGCCCTTCCCTATCCTTGGTGACATTGTAGTCTCAGTAAGAGGTGGTGGTGCAAGAACAATTGGTTCCACCAGAGGAATCACAAGAATCACTTCATTCACAAGAATCACTTCACACCAAAGCTCCTCCTGAAGGAAGGACTGTGACACCGAAGATGACAAGAAATAGGATTGAGACTCAAAAAAATGTGATATCTATGGACACAAACCACTTAGGGTGAAGAAGGGTGATGGCACTAATATCCCTTTTGAGTAGGAGAGTACCCAAGGAAAACACATTTGAAGGAGCGAGGGTCCAACTTACCACGAGTAGGAGAGTGATTGAGGACAAAACAGACACATCCAAATATTTTTGGAGGAATAGAAAATAAGGACTCGAAACCTAGGAGGACTTGAAGGGAAGCTTGTTTTTGTAAGACCTGGGTAGAAAGACGATTAATAAGATGTGCAGCGGTGAGAACAATGTCGCCCTAGTAGGACTGAGGCACGCTCATAGAAAAACACATGCACCAAGCCATGTCAAGAAGATGACGATTTTTGCATTCCATCACCCCATTTTGTTGAGGGGTATTGGTGCAAGAGGCCTGATGGACAATGCCATGGGTAGAAAAATATTATCCTAACCCATAATTGATGTATTCCCCCCCCCCCCCAAATTATCAAAACAGAAGATTTTGACAGTGACCCCAAACTTATTACAAATCATCTTATGAAAATAAGATGACGATTTTTGCGTTCTACCACCCCATTTTATTGAGGGGTATTGGTGTAAGAGGTCTGATGGATAATGCCATGGGCAGAAAATTATTATCCTAACCTAGAATCGATGTATTCCCCCCTCCCCCCCAATTATCAAAATGGAAGATTTTGACGGTGGCCCCAAACTGAGTACAAATCATCTTATGAAAATTGCGAAACAGAGAGAAAACCTCACTCGTCTTTCATAAGATACACCCAAGTAGTACGAGAAAAATCATCAATAAATGTAACAAAACTCGATGACCTTTCATAGACATAACACAAGATGGACCCCAGACATTAGAATGTATTAAGGAAAAAAGAACTAAACTCTTATTAAAACTGGGAGCAAAAGAAGTTCTGTGTTGTTTTCTAAGTTGACAAGACTCGCAAAGAAACTCAACACATTATTGTTTGCAAAACCAGATAAAAATAAATGCTTAAGTAAATAAAAAGAAGGATGCCCAACACGCTGATGCCACAACCATAAATCATCTGGGGAAGTAAGACTCGTGGTCAAAGAATGAGCAAGTTTGTCCGGTTGATCCAGGAAGTAGCGACCATTTTCTGCACTACCATTGCCAATCGTCCTCCTCGTGACAAGATCCTGAAAAAGACAATAATCAGGAAAAAAAAAGTCACTACAATTCAAATCATTTGTAAGACGACTCAAGGATAACAAGTTAACAGAAAAATTAGAAACATGGAGAACAAAAGATAGAGGTATGGTAGAAGTGACATGGACTAAACATTTCCTAGAAATGACATGGACTAAACAAATCCTAACTTTGTCCTGACATGAAGAGGGCTTATAGGCAGAGAAAAGGTCAGAGGATCCAAACATATGATCTGAGACACCAGAATCAATAATCCAGGGCAAAGACTTATGAGACAGGAAAACAAGAGAAGAAGAGGCTAAGTTACCTGAGTGGGCAAACGACGAGGAAGATGTACTAAAAGGCAGTAGGAGACTGGCGGTCGAGCAAGTGATGCAGAACATCCTCAAGCTCATGAGTAGGCATGCCAGAGAGACCATCAAAAGCCTAGCCAACGAAAGCGGAAGTAGAATCAAGTGTATCAACGCCACTAGACTGATGAGCCCGTAGATGGGAGTCACGTCCTCCAGATTGGCCTGACCGACCTCCTCTAGAACCAGACCGATCACATCGACCCCCGAATGGAGTCCCATGAAGCTTCCAACATGTCTCACAAGTATGCCGTGGCTTTTTATAGTAATCACAGAATACAGACTCCTTAGCAGCAGACAGAGGGATAGGAGTCAGGCTAAGGCGATCTCTAGGGGTAGACAGTAATGCTGAGCAGTCAGTAGAGACAGGGGACATCATAGCAGACCGACAACTCTCCTCATTCTGTACATAGGCAAATGCCTCCGAAAGTGAAGGAAGAGTGTCTATATTCAAAACCCGACTCCGAACTAGATCATACTCCCCATTGAGACTTGCCAGAAACTTGAAGACCCTTTCCTATGCAATGAACTTCCTAAACCCGACTGAATCAGCAGTGCAAACAGTCTTATAGTCCTGCAGGTGATCAAGACATTTTTAGCTATTGGTGAGAAAGGTGAAGTACTAAAGAACCGTCTGCTCCCCCCTGAACAGAGCTCTGTGAGAAATTCCCTTTGCGGGAATACGTGGTAGCCGCAGCATCCTACGCAGTCCCCATAGACAAGTAGCCCTTGCCAATGTCTGGTACCATCGAATGAATAAGTCAACCCATAATCAAAAAGTTAGTAATCTCCCATTGGTCATAACCCAGGTCAGTGGTATTGGGTGCCGGTATCCTGCCATCCACATACCCCATCTTCCCTCTACTCTTCAGAAACATAGTCAAACTCTGCGACCACGTGAGATAGTTCTGACCATTAAATAGAGAGGTAGTGATTTTAAGACTCGGGTTGGGGTTATCAGTCATAGTAGTAGGTATAGGGGAACTCTCACTCGTAAGTGTCTGAGAGATAGTGGACACACACTGGTGGAATCTGTCATAGATACTGTACTACCGAACCTTCAACAAAACTAGTGTCAATCACAAATCCGGAAGGTGGTGATAGAAGGGAAAACAAACACAATGACCACTAGGACAGTATAAAGAATTAACAACTCATAATTTTTTCTGTTTTTTTTTTTTTAAAAAAAAATAAAAAAAAAAAAAGAAAAACAAAAAAAAGAAGAGCTCAAGAAAGAGAGACAGACAGAGGAAAACGACAAAGAACTAGAGGCAATCGGCACAGGAGTCAAGCAGAGGGAGAGGCGAGGCAATCGTTTGAAGCCAATGAAGGCTTAGGAGCTGTTGGCTGGGTCATCCAGTGGTCAACAAAGCCAACAAAGATGATCTGAAGGTGATTCAGTGGCCCACGTTCATCGCACCAGGTGATTTCTGAACCCTAGGTGAGCCGAAACCCCTCAGGGTTAAGTCGGCTTGAGCAAAAACCCCTCAGGTTGTCTGATGAAGTTGGTTGTCTCCGGCGGTAGTTGGTGGCTCCGGTGGGTACTGTATGGGTAGATGGGTTTTGGTTTTAGGGTTAGGCTCTGATACCATGATAAATTTAGAAAATACCAAGATTAGGGTATGATTATGGTATCATCCCCTTTTATATTAATAAAGATTAATAATTATAAAGGAGCCCTAAGGCATATAATAATTACAAACCCAACTAATAGTATACTAATAATATACTATTCTAACATGAAAATCCCTATAAAGTGCCACCAAGTAGCAAAAAGATAAGATTATCATCAAGGACCCAATTTATGTGTCATGTTGAGAACAAAACTACCGTAGTTTGATATTTTGCAATCAGAGTAGCAAGATTCCTTTGGCCTTTTTTTTTTTGTCCTCCCCTTATTTGGAATAAAAAGATATGAATGTATCTTCATGCTAACATGAAATTTTATTACTTTCTTCACTTTTTGGGAAGGCATTTGGTAATTTTCATTGGAAAGTTCTTCTAAATGCTTCATTCTTTAAAAAGTAAAAAGAAATGTATAAATATTTACATTTATACTATATCTTGCCATATGTGAGACAAATGACATTGAAGTATTAATTTATTGAATACAATTAATTTTCATTATAAATGAAGTTAATAAATGTAATAAATAATGAAATAAATACTATTTCAACAAAACTAAAATTTAACACGATATCCTAGTGGTAACTTGGGGGCTCCGTAGGTATATTATACGGTTCAAACAATATCACCTAACACTATCAAATAACTGATCTCAACTAAGCCTTGTCCCATCTACTTGGGCTAGGCTAAATGAATCATTTTGCACCATTTTTAGGTCAAAGGCCATAACTTTAGTTACAATAAGTTAACATGTCCTTCCTTACTACCCGTGTTAATTTTTTTATCTTTTCCATCCCCTAACATTCCCGTCAATGTGACTGTTCCTAAGTAGATAAGAAGAGAAGATTGATACAAAGATAACAAGGAAGGCACCCACATACAAAAAAAAACACCGATGAAAGATAAGTTTATGATGACTTCCAATTAACATATTAGCAAAAAGATGGGAGATTATAGTATACAATTTCAAATAGAAATATTGACCTGTAAATATAAAACTGATATATCCTCCCGTTCTTTATTGCCCAAACTTCGAGATGCATCTGACCCTGGAGAGATAGCATCAACTATGATATTGTCCACTACATTTACTTGTCCTAGTCCTCCATGCATCATCAACAAATTTATCAGCCCCTGTACAAGAAACAACCAAGTCATTTCCTCGTAGGCGTGGATGAGCTGGTAAGAGGTGTGTTGTCGTAGTTCTTAGGTTCATAAATCCCTAACTCTGTGTGTGTGTGTGTGTGTGTGTGTGTGTGTGTGTGTGTGTTTTGGAGAGCAGGGGCCGGGACAACATAAGAAGAGGAGGAAAAAAGCATCAATCACGACAAAGTATGATACATGGGTAAAAAAAATTTATACATGGGTGAAAAATATTGAAAACGAAATTCTTATTGCAAGTATATTGGCATTTTTTTAGGACCAATTATATAATTTTACATGGAACAAGACAAAGATACCTCTAGAAGTAATTTGCAATGAGGCACATGTTGTATGCCGTCTATTATTACATCTCTGGCTGCATCTACACTGCCTGTCATCTACAAACCAACAAAAAGACATAGTAAGAAGAATCATTAACAACTTGTAAAGTGGCAAGAAAATATAGAAGAGAATATTGATCTCATGATATAAGAAATTGCACCAGCCTATCCTAAGAAGCACGGACACGGATACGGATGCAGACACATGACATGGTGATTTCAAGAAAATGGAACACGGACACGACGGGGACACGGCAATAAAATGTGTTTTCACATATTTTTATTTTCTATCTATATTAATATTATATCCACAAACAATCCATATTAACAAAAACTAACGCTAATTCTATATATATATTAAATACTTTTAAATTAACACTTACAGTTTTTTTTTTTATATATATATTTTTTATAGATGATCTATTAAGTATTTAAATTTTTTTTAAAAAATAATAATAAACATTCATTAAAAGCACTAAATAAAATGGAGGAAAAGACAACTTGGCATGTTTTTCGTGTGTCCCCGAAGTGCCCCTAATGTGTTTTCTGAAAATAAATTAATTAAATAATGGAACACGCCATGTAGTGTGTCCTATACGTGTCCCCGCCGTGTCCATGTGTTCCCGAAGTGTCCGTGTGTCCGACACAGATACAACACTTGTTTTGAAGTGTCGGTGCTTCATAGAGCTTATCTCTGTCCCTCTCCCCCTCCCCCCGGTAAACCAAACAATCTCCACCATGATTCTTTCATCAAATCCATAATCCTCATCATTTTTGTTATTCACACTCCCATGATATTCCCTCTTATTCTTCATCTCATTCTTGGTCCTCTGCTGATGCCCCTCCTATTGGCCATCCTTATGCTTGTAGGAAAATGCGCGATGCAGGTACAGCTCCCCAACCTCCTTCGGCTCTGTCTCTATTCCCTACTGATTATTAGGCTCCTAATAGTTCTCAGTATTCTCAATGGTCTCGTAAGTGTTCCGATTGTTTTGGTTTCTACAATTCCTGTTATTTCTCTGAATTTTGTTTTATCTTTTATTCGTTCTCTTTTAGAGCCAACCTCCTATAAGGAGGCTATTTCTGATCCTCTTTGGCAACATGAATTAGGAGCTTTATACACATAAGACTAGTACTTAGGATCTTGTCTCCTTACCCTCTGGTAAACATGTTGGTTTTCGATGGGTTTATAAGATTAAAACCAAAGTGGATGACTCTATGGAAAGATATAAAGCTAGATTGGTGGCTAAAGGATTTGCTAAAGAATATGACATTGATTATGAGGAGACTTTGCTCTTGTTGCTAAGGTGACAATTGTTCATACTTTGATTGTTGTAGCAATTGTGTATCACTAGCATCTCTCTCAGATGGATGTCAAGAGCACCTTTCTGAATGGTGATTTGGTTGAGGACATTTTTATGGTTCATCTTCCTAGGCTTCCACATCATTATGGAGAAGTTTGCAAACTTCGCAAAGCATTATGTGGTCTCAAATAGGCTCCTCGTGCTTCGTTTGAGAAATTTTCTACAGTGGCTTGTGCCTTGGGTTTTCATACCAGTGATCATAATCCAGCTCTTTTTCTTCGTTCCTCTTCTGCAAGGCAAATCATTTCTTTTGTTATATCTTGATGACATGATCATCATTGGTGATGATATTGATGGTATTTTTTGTTCTCAAGACTCAACTACACAATCACTTTGAGATGAAAGATCTTGGCTCGCTTCATTATTTTTGGGGATTGAGATGGCTTCTCCTAAAGGGTATCTTCTATATCAGTCCAAGTATGCAGTTGATGTTCTTTAGAGGGCCAAGTTGACTAATTCTCACACTATTGACACTAAAAATTCTATTATTATCAGTAATCAAAGAGATTACAATGGAGACATATCTATATATATAAGCGCTAAAGAAACCCTACACAAGAATAAGGACAAAACTACCCTTAATGAATATAAAATAATATATTCTCAACACCCTCCCGCAAACTTAGGATGTGACAATAGAAAGTATCGGGAGCATAGTTGTCACTGAATCGCGAATCGAATCGAATCGTGAATCGTAAAGATTCGGTCACTTCTTCTAAATTACATAGAAAAATATACCTACACACTTAGATGTTAAATATATCTTATAAATATAAAATATTTAAACTTAAATCAATGAAAATAATGTTTTGAATGATGATCATGTGATCTAATAGGTAAGAAGTTAACACAGGTTCCCATGTAAGATCACCATCATACATTTTCCTTTTTTAGATATTGCTTATCAACCATTCTTAATAAAGAAAGTAAACAAAGACAAATTCTCAATTTCTAAGTAACAATAACTTAACACCGATATTGATATTTCATAACATATTCTACTTCAATATTACCTAACCATGTAATATTGAAGTATATTTATTTCAATAAAATAGCAATAGATAATTCATATTGCAAGTTACTTTAACCTTAAACATCTTTAGAAGATACGCTATGATTTCTTTTGAGGACAAAAAAAATGAGAAGAAAGGGTTAAAAACATATTGGGTCTGACTCAATCTGATTTAATCCTATTGAAAACTCCCTGATCTCCAAAATAACAAAAAAATCATGTATATATGTTGGTTATTTTTGTACTAAACACTATTAGAAATTGTATTATATAATCCTAAATAAATAGTAAAAAAAATAATTGAAATATGTCAGTCATGATAGTTTCAAGAATTGCATGAATTGTAAAAAGTGAATTAAATCGTGAATCGTGCGATTCACTAAAGATTCACTTCAAAATAGATTCACCCATAGATTCGTATTCATTTTGCAAAAATTGCGAATCGAATCGTGAATCGAATCAAGAATCGTAAGATTCTAATAACAGAGATCGGGAGTTTGTCAAGTAGAAAACAAAAGCAGAAAGTAGGACGAGACTTTGTGAATAAGTCAATCAACTGCATAGTGGACAATACAATTGGTAAAGATAAGGTGTGAAGCTAAAGATGATGATGCCCAAAGTGATAGTTAATCTCAATATGCTTCATGCGCTCATGAAAGACACAGTTATGGGCAATCTGAATGACACTCTTATTATCACAATACATGAAAGTAGGAGCAAACAAAGAAGTGCCAAAACCCACAAGCAACCAACATAACCAGATAATCTTAGCAGCAGTAGTAGCTGTAGTGATCCATGGCATCACCAGCCTAGCTTAGTCAGCATCATAAAAGATACATAGTTCTAAAGAAGATGTAGAAGAGTACAAACTCTGATGTAAAGAGCCACAGTGCGGAGGACAACAACCCAATGAACAGTAGTCAAAGATGAGACAAACTGGACGAGTAACACTAAGGTAAACAAGACTACCTACAAGAACTCGATACAAAGTAGGATCAAATAAAACACCATAAGTAGAAGTGTAATGAACTTTAAGTTCAAGCAAGGTGTCAACAGTGCGTGTATCTGTCAAAATAGCTTTCTGAATGACCTCAGAGACATTTGGACTAAGAGAGAAGATACCCTTTAGGAGAGTAAACCACTTCAATCCCCAATAAACAGTGTAAGAGCTAAGAACTTTCATTTCAAAATGGTGACATAAGTGACTCGTGAGAATACAAATGCCATCAAGATCATCACCAGTAATGATCATGCCATCAACATATATCAAGAGAATAATCTGACTAGTTGAAGTAAAACAAAGGAAAAGAGCCGAATCATGATCACTAGGGTGAAAACCCAAAACACAAACAATAGAAAACTTGGCAAACCAAGCACGAGGAGTTTGTTTAAGGCCATACAAAGCTTTGTGAAGTTTACAAAAATCACCAGGATTATGAGGAAGTCCAAGGGGAGGGGCCATAAAAATCTCTTTAGACAAATATCCATTTCAGAGATATGCCAATGATGAACAACTGCAAGAGAAATCGAAGTATGGACAGTGGCCATCTTGCCAGTGGGAGCATAAGTCTTCTCGTAGTCAATACCAAATTCCTGAGAAAACCCTTTAGCAGCTAACCAAGCTTTATAAATCTCAATGGAGCCATCAGCTTTAATTTTAATCTTATAAACCCATCAGCAACCCACAACATGCTTACCAGAAGGAAGAGGAACAAGAGTCCAAGTACCAATCCTATGCAAAGCAAAAAGCTCCTACTCCATAGCTTGTTGCCAAAGAGGATCAGAAAGAGCCTTCTTATAAGAAGTGGGATCAGATATAGAGTGAATAGAAGTTAATAGGAGCAAAATTCAGAAGATTAACTAGAGTTAGAAAAACCAAAATGATCAGGTTATGTACGGAATCGTTGAGCATAGTGCAAAACAGCAGGAACCTCGTCAGCAACAGGCAACGGGGACACAACTGGATCGTAGGAAGTTGTATCTGCAAATAAATCACACATTTTCCTACGAGTACAAGTATGAACTATAAGAGGAGATACATCAGAAGACAACCGAGAGGGAGAGGAGGAAGAGGGGAACTCCGTAAAAGAGAAAGGTCATGAACATACGAATCAGATGGAATACCATCAGGAAAGGGATCAAGAGAAATAAGATCTAACCAAGAGAACGAAAAAGAAACAGATGGGATCGAGCTATGGTTACCATTACTGTTGAAATTGTTTAGTTGTGTTGGTTGCTTACAGATTTTAAAATTTCCATTTTTACTCTGTACTTTTATGTATTGCGATAATAAGATTGCTATTTGGATTGCTCATAATTTTTTTTTTCCATGAGCAAATGCACCATCAGCTACAGCTCTGCACTTTGTTGTTACCCTTTGTTTCGTCCACTATGCAGCTTGTTGATTTCTTTATGAAGTCCCATCCTATTTTGCACTTCCACTTTCTGCTTGAGAAACTTTCAAAGCTTCCTACTGTCACATCCTGAGTCTGACAGCGGCTGTTAAGCACATCTATTTTATCATTAAGGGTAGTTTAATCCTTGTTGGCATCTAGGGTTAGCTTAGGGTTTTTTTTTTCGACATATATATATATTTCTCTTGTAATCTTCATTTAATTAACAGTCCCGGTTGAGAGCTCGAATCCGAGCGCCCCGAATGCCCCTAATCGACGAAACGACGTCGTTTCGGCATTTTTTTTTTTTTTTTTTCATTTCAGAAGAAGAGAAACAGAAAGAGGAGGAATAAGAGGAGAAGAAGAAGAGAGGGGGAGGGGGGAGGGGGGGAGGGGGAGGGGAGGAAGAGAAGGGGAGGGGAGGGGGCCAACAAACTAGGGGAGGGGGAGGGGCTGGAGGCGGAGGCGGAGGCGGGGCGGAGGAGGAGCTGCCGGAGGCGGGGCGGAGGCGAGGCGACGCTGCGGCGACTGGAGGCCACGATCGGCGACTGGAGGCAACGATCGGCGAGCCTCTTTCTCTCCCTCTCCCTCTCCCTCTTCCTTCCTCTGCTGCGAGCCTCCTCTCTCTCTCTCTCTCTCTCTCTCTTCTGAAAATCGGGGCATTCGGGGTTGGGGCATTCGAGCTCCCACCCTTTATTCTTTAATTAATTCTATTAGTTTTTTTTTTTTTTTTTTTTTTTTTTTTGATAAATAATAATTTTATTAAGAAAGCATCAAGAAGATGCAACAAAACCAAGACAACAAAAGGAAGAAAACAAAACTCGCCTAACCAATTACATCATCCAAAAAATCTAAGAAAGAAAATATATCCAAATCCACTTTACATTCCAACCAACTATACAAAGTAACTAAGAACCGATCCTCCAACCACGACACCGAACGCTCAAGTCCTTGGAGGATTCTCCTATTTCTTTCCAGCTAAACCAACCACATTAAACAAAAAGGCACCAACGACCACACCCATCGCCGATGCCTCCCAACTCGGGCCCCCCTCCAACTCCACAACATGTCCACAACCCCCTTTGGCTGCACACATGTAAACCCAAAAAGAGAACAAGCCAGCCCCGAAAGTCGAGAAGCAAGAGAACAATGAAGAAATAAGTAGTCAACGGTCAACGGTCTCCGCATCTACACAGCACATACAACACCAATTCACTAACACATGCCCTTGACAAACCAGATTATCAATAGTAAGATTGTGGCCCAAAACAGCCGTCCATAAAAAGAAAGCCACCTTAGAAGGAACTCGAGGCACCCAAATACTCCGCCAAGGAAACACACCTCCCACCTCCCCCACCAAACACCGATAAAAAGACCGAACAGAGAACTGACCTTTAGCACCCACCACATTCCAAACCAACACATCTTCCCCCCTACGTAAAAGGCCCAACCCATACATAAAGGCAAATAACTCCCCCAACTGATTCACTTCCCAATCCTAAACATCACGCCGAAGTTGGATGTCCCAAACCACCACCTCCCTTGCCCCTAAATAAGAAGCAACTGTGGCCTCCCTGATCCCTGGCAATGCTACAAAATAAAGGAAAACGCACCGCCAAAGCCATGGCTCCACACCATTTATCCTGCCAGAATCAAACCTTCTCCCTAGTACCCACACGAAAAGTCACCCCCTCCCAAAACCCCCCTTTCCCAAGAAAATTCCTTTCCACAAGCCCCGCCCATGTGATCCCATCACTTCCCCCAACCGCCAATCCCCCCCACCAACACCAAACTTAGAAGCCACCACCCTTCGCCATAAACAATGCCGCTCCCTAGCAAACCGCCACAACCACTTCCCTAACAAAGCCCTATTAAACTGCACCAAACGACGCAACCCCAAACCACCCACCTCCTTTGGCTGACAAATCCGCCCCCAATCCACCAAGTGATATCGGAAATCCTCTCCACCACCCCCTCACAAAAAATCCCTCTGAAGTTTCTCCAGTCGCTCAGCCACAGTAACGGGAATAACATGCAAAGACATAAAGTAAGTCGGAATACTACTCAACACACTTTTGATAAGCGTCAACCTTCCGCCCTTCGACAAATATTGCCGCTTCCATCCTACAAACAACGTTGAACCCGATCCAACACGCCATCCCACACCCCTTTTGCCTTGAAACTAGCACCCAACGGCAGGCCCAAGTAAGTTACCGATAACGTAGCCACTTTGCAACCTAATACCCCCGCTAAAACTGGCAACCGCCCAACCTCCCCCACCGGAATCAACTCCGACTTACTCAAATTAGTCCTTAAACCTGAAACTGCCTCAAAACAGATCAGGACACATCGTAAGAATCCCAATTGCGCCACATCCGCATCACAGAACACCAAGGCATCATCTGCATACTACAAGTGAGACACCCCAATCGCTGACCCCATAGGCGATCCCACCGTGAAACCTATCAACAAACCTTCATGCACAGCCCTAGACACCAGTCGACTAAAAGCCTCCATAACTAGAATAAACAGCAAGGGGGATAATGGATCCCCCTGCCAAAGACCCCGAAAAGTCTGAAAGAAACTTGCCGGCGAACCATTTACCAAAACAAACATCCGCACCGTGGAGACACAGAACTTCATCCACTGACACCATGTTGTCCCAAAACCCATCCGACCCATAATATAAAGCAGGAAATCCCAATTTACATTATCGTAAGCCTTCTCAATATCCAGCTTACATAACAAACCAGGTCACCCTTCCCGAATACGAGAATCAACACACTCATTAGCCACCAAAACAGCATCCAGAATCTGCCACCCTCTAACAAAAGCGTTCTGGGACTCAGACACCACACCATACAAGACACCCCGAAGTCGATTTGCTAACACTTTTGCCACCAGCTCATACACACTCCCAAGCAAACTAATAGGCCTGAAATCCCTCACATCCTCTGCCCCCCCTTTCTTTGGAATTAAATCTAGGAAAGTCGCATTGAAACTTTGCGCAAACTGCCTAGTCGTGAAAAAGGCCTCAAACATTGCCATGACATCCCCCTTGACCACACCCCAACAGTGCTAGAAGAACGCCAATGTGAAACCATCTGGACCCAGGGCCTTATCACCACTCATCATCTTCAAAGCCGCCAACACCTCCTCCTCTGAAAAGGCCCGCTCCAAACCCTCCTTATCCCCTATAGAGAGAACATTAAACAAAACCCCATCCAACCCCGGCCTCCATGCCCCATCTTAGCCCCGAAACAAGCGCTGATAAAAACCCACAATGCCTCCTCGAATCTCGTCGTCCGTAGTCAAATCTCTCCCATCCACCTACATTCGCACAATCTGATTGGCCCTCCGGTGACCGTTTGCCATCCTGTGAACAAACTTGGTATTTTGGTCCCCCTCTTTCAACCACAAACAACGAGATTTTTGTCTAAAACATATTTCTTCCATCCGAGCCAAACAAACATAGTCCTGCCGTGCCGCCTCCCTTCTAGCCACATCCACCTCTAGAAACCCATTAGAAACTTCCTGCACATCTAAGGACTGCAGTATAGCCACCACTTCTGCTTTCTGAACCTCCACCCGACCAAAAGTCTCCTTATTCCACGCTTTTAAATCCCCTTTAAGAAGTTTTAATTTCTAAGCCAACATGCAACTAGGAGAGCCACGAACCAAATAACTGCTCCACCATCTCTGAACCGTCTCTACAAACCCGTCCGACTGCAACCATATATTTTCAAAGCGAAAAGGCGTCGGCCCACTACGAAACCCACCACTATCAAGCATAATAGGTCAGTGATCAGACACTGGACGGGGTAATCGGTATTGCACAACCTCCGAAAAGTGCTCCTCCCAACCCCTAGTAACCAAGAATCTATCAATCTGGGACATGTGATGGCCATTAGACCAAGTGAAACCCCCCCCCCCCCCTAAATAGGCAAATCAACTAAACACATCTCATCAATAAATGTACATAACGCCCGCATCGACCCCTTCACCCTACTACTCCTTGTTTGCTCTAACAGCCATCGAACCATATTAAAATCACCCCCACAGACCACGGCTCGGACCATCGATACGCAACATCCATCAATTCACCCAAAAAAGCACTCCTCTCCGAGCTTCAAATGGGCCCATTCACCCCAAAAAACACCCAACGGAAATTGTCTTCCACACAATGTAAAAGACCAGATACTGAAAATCCTCCCAACTCCACATCCTCCTTCACCACCACTCTAGTATCCCAACAAAGAAGAACCCCTCCTGACATGCCCACAGCCGGCAAATATGTCCACTCCACAAACCGACCACCCCAAACCTCTCGCACTACTTCTCCATCCAAAGCCTCTATTAGTATGTTACTTCGCTAAAACTATCAACTATCACATCTAACATGTTTATATTATAAAAACGATACAATTCACAATTTGTCCCTTTTTTCCCCACTTTACATTGGTGTTAAATGCCAAAATATTGTATGCAAGTTCACTTGCTTAATTAATTAATGATATTTAAAGTTATCCTTACTTTCTACATGATGCAGCAAGGATATGTGTCACAAGTTGACCTTTGGTGCCAACTCTGTGATGCTTTGAACGTGTGGTGGCATTTGGAGTGTTTCTTCACGGCTTGTAGGAGTGCCCATGCGTGAGGCATTGAGATCCCAATTCAATGGGTTGACAACATAACATGGCTTGGAGGCCCAAGTTGTCCAACGCATGCGTGTCAAGTAACACGCCCAGTGCTGAGCGCGCACCTACCCAAGCTTGCACGTGATACACATCAAGCATCCCGATGGGACATTTTGGCTAAACCTGCTGGGGCAGAACATTTCGAGGATCAAATGATGAAATTTTGAGATGAGATTTTTACTGGGAACTAATAGAGTTTTGTTGTTTCCCATAATTGAAGATTGGGATTTTTCATAACTTGTGGAATTAATGAAAAATCATTTTGATTCCTCAAACATAGTGGATGTTTCTTACGATTAGCAAAGGGTTTCAAATGCTATAATGAAGGGCATGGTGTGCTACAAATTGTCTCCCCATCCAAGAGTGGACTCCAAATGAGCAACCTGAGGCAACCTAGGGTGGGCCTTTGGCACTCGGAGGGGCATCTTAGGTCTCAATGTGGGTTTGGAAGCCCCTTGGACTGTGTCATGCGGGGCGTGAGTGTTGACACTACACGTGGCTCCTAGGTGTGATGTTTAAGACACACACCCACTATGCAACGCATCCTAACTCATGTGGTGTCGTCCTAGACCGAATGGGGTATTGAGGTGCAAACAAAGCATCGTGTGCTAACTCACGGACATGTGTTTGGGTTCAGCTATGCACATGGGGGTCCTGTGGCCTAAAAGTATGTGGTACAGTGGCAACGCCACTACTTGTGGGAACATTTGCAATGAATGAAGCTCAACCATCATGTGAGGCACCTTGTGCTAAGCTTGTAAGGAGGCACAATGCTATTAGTGAGCTATGGACCAACATTGCCTTACACATGCAACACGCAAGTGCAACACCTTGGGCACGCAATGGCCCTTGGTGGATGGTTTAGGATGTCAAAGTGTGCATGAGGAAAAAGCTGTGGGTGCACAACAAAAGACCCTATACATGCGTGGAAGCTTGTCAGCTAGGTTGGGGGCCTAAGCTAGCGCATAGTTGGGAAAACCCGCATGGTGGCTGAATTGTGGGCAACACTTCAGTTGTGTGCAGTCGTGTGGCAAGGAACGCCTTGACGACATTGGTCCCTTCGGTGGGGCGAGTGCCATGCTCAAGGGTGAGCTTAGTGTAGTGAAGTAGTCGGTTGGCAGTAAGGATGCGCAACTTGAGGCAAGAATGCCAACAGGGCGGCACTTGAAATGCAGGACTTCTTTCATGGAGTAGTTCTTGTTTGACAAAGCACCTACAAATGTCAGGTCAAGTGAATGGTATGCATACTCGAAAGAGTCAACCTGTGACAATATGTCAATTCAACAAATTCTAAAAAATTAGGGTATTATGTTCTTATCAAAGAAGAAAGCAAAATATTAAGAAAATATTATTCTATTTATCCTCACAAATTGCTAAGCAAGAAATGCTACAATTCGAATTTCTTAAAATTTATGATACGTGACTTGAAGTCTTCGATACTTCAAAATTAAGTATCTGATACGTATCCACGACTATCTAAAGAGTATCAGTATCCGATACAGATACGTCTCCCTTCTAGGAGTATACGTGCTTCATAGCTACTAGGCTACTGTACACTACAGACATAAACTAGGTTGCAAACCCATTTTTGCATGTGCGCACAATAATGATTCAAGAAGATAGCGACTTCTGAACAGAGAGACATGGTTCTAAAAGAAGCAATCATGTTAATGCAACTGCGCAAGTAAGTACAATAGAGGAAACCTAGAAAGCACTATCACCAGAAAATAGAGTGAAGCATGCATCATTTCATCATCAGCAAACAGTTTTGGAAAGTAAAGTAGATCCAATTAATAAATAAATTTATAATGGAGAGAAAACTACAAGCCAAAATCAAGCCAAAATCAGTAATGAATAGTCAATTTACAATTTCCTATGCTAAAGAAATGCGTATGAATGACTTTATTACCATATATTTAAGACGAGCAAAATGAATATATAGAATTGGAACACTTTGCAACTTCTGTTTTTCTGCTGCCATTTCAAGTGCTTTCTCATATACATTGGAAGCTGCTGCAAAATTTCCCTGACAATTTTGGACAATTTTAACTAAAACTCTTTACTCCAGATCTACAAAAAAAATATATAGAGTTGATAATATACCAATCGTTTTTCCATATTAGCTTCTTTTACTACTTTTTCAATGAAGTAGGAACTGAATTTATTATCAGACCAAAGAAATGCACCATGTGCACCATCTCTATCTCCTATTTGCTCCTTAAACTGGGCATTGAAAAGATGAATCGCTGGCACATTCTGCAAAAAATGCAAAGGAGGCCAAAATCATGTCCAATCATTTACAAAATCAATTCAGAAATAAAGAAATCAACGAAGTTTCAAAGTGACATGATCTTGTTTACAGAAAACCACAGACAAATGAAGATTTTGCAGTTATTCAGCAAATCTGAATTATATTACTTCAAGCTAGATATTTCAAATTCCACATCATCCAAAAAAATAACATTCTGCAGTCAGTGAGTTATGTATTGTTAAGTCACCAATTTTTCCAAAAACCTAAACTGTTAGGAAATGGGCCTAATAATGTATATCAAGCTATCTAACACGTATAATAACATGATATTTTCAGTAAAGATTACATAAACAATTATTCCACTTAATTCAAGACTTTCAAGTAGAACTCAGAGGAAGTGGCATTAGTTAAGTCTAACCCTGACAGTGTCCAAGAGCATGCAAATTTTGGCAACCCGCCAACATTCATGCATCCAACTTTGATGTAGTGCTTGTGGAGAAAGAAGAGTTTGTGAGCTTTTAAAGGTGTTGAAAGTTTGACTGTGAGGATGAAGGGTATAGTACTTCACGTATTTTTCACTTAAGGAGACTTTTTTCTTTTGTAAGTTCTTTGTCTTTTTGGGGAAGTTTGTCCGTCCCTGCAGATATATAGGAGGTTCATTCTTGTGTTTTTGTGTTTGTTTGTTGTATACAACCTGTGTACACAGTTACACCCCCTTTTGTCAGTGCTTTTTAAATAGAAAATTACCTTTGCTTATAACAAAAAATGTTCCAAGAGATCACAATTAGGCCCCATGAGTTTCTTTAATTTGCCCTCAATCTTATTCACCTGATCTACATCATAAAGGGATGAGGAGTCGTCATTTTTTTTTCTTCTAATTTTTAATTCGTTGGATGAAGCTAAGAACAATCTTGTAGAAGATTAAAATACAGTTGGTTAGGAAGTGCAAGCTTGAAATTCTCTGGCATGTAATTGTTCTTGCTTTCATTTCTCTTTGTTTCACATTTCTCTCTCTCTCATATTTTATTTATTTATTTATTTATTTTTTGGGGGGGGGGGGGGTGCTGGGTGTAGCTTGTCAACCTTGTGTTGCCCCTAGGTGTAAGATTTCTAAAAGCTTTTCTGTATATTCAATTGTGTTTCAATACAATGTGTACATCTAATATATATATATAGCAATTTTAGACCTAATCCTAAATAGAAAACAATATTCACAGAATAAACCTAAACTAATATTATTCTCACACCCCCGCTCAAACTCAAAGTGTTTGGGCAGAAAACACTGAGAGTTTGCCAAGAAGAAACTGAAACTGAGCAGTGGAGTGAGTCTTGGTAAAGAAGTCAGCAAGCTGCAAAGCCGAAGAGACGAAAGAAAACAAGATAGAGCCAGACTGCAGATGCTGACGAACAAAGTGACAATCAATCTCAATGTGCTTGATCCGCTCATGGAAGACAGTGTTATGTGCAATCTGAATAGCACTGCGGTTGTCACAATGGAGGGAGGTCGGAGAAGACTGAGGGACGCCTAAGTCAAAGAGAAGACAACGAAGCCAGACAACTTCAACAGTAACATGAGCCATAGCATGATACTCATCTTTAGCAGTAGAATGAGCAACAACAGTTTGTTTCTTACTTTTCCAAGAGATCAAGGAATCACCAAGAAACATACAGAAACCAGACGTAGACTTGCGATCAGTAATATCACCAGCCCAATCAGAATCAACATAGGCCATCAAATCCAGAGAGAAAGTAGAGAACAATAGTAAACCCTAAAAGATAGTATCTCGGAGATAGCGAAGAATTCAAACCAAGGCAACCCAATGTGTGGAGCGAGGAGCAGAGACAAACTGGCTAACCACATGAACAGCATAGACAAGATCAGGACGAGTAACCGTCAGATAAACTAAGCAACTTACGAGCTCTCGATATAGAGTAGGATCATCCAGAAGAACACCATCAGTAATGTTGAGCTTTACATTAAGCTCAATAGGGATATCAGAAATCTTAGTGTCAGTAAGACCAACACGATGAATAACCTCATTAGCATACTTGGCCTGAGAAAGAAAGTAGCCCTTGGAAGAAGAAGCTACCTCAATACTAAGAAAATACCGCAATGGGCCCAGATCCTTCATTTCAAAGGTGTGGAAAAGATGTTGCTTGACCTCAGATATAGCAGAAGAGTCAGAACCAATGATGATCATATCATCCACATACAGTAATAACGCAACAAATCCAGCAGAGGTGTGGAGAAGAAATAAAGCAGAGTTCTAAGCACAAGGACGAGACCCAAGCTCAATAACAACAGTCTGAAAGCGATTATACCAAGCACAAGGAGACTGCTTCAAACCATACAGAGCACGCCGAAGGCAACAAACCTGTCCAGAGGAATGGTGAAAGCCAGGGGGAGGATACATGTAAACCTCCTCAGTGAGATGGCCATTAAGAAAAGCATTCTTAACATCAATCTGATAAAGAGGCCAAGAACGAACAGCAGCAACAAATATCAAAGTACGGACAATAATCATCTTGGCAACAAGAGCAAAGGTCTCCTCATAATCAATACCTAAGAAGCACGGACACGTCCCTGAGGCTTGCGTATCAGTGTCGGGCACGTGTCGGGCACGTGTCAGACACGGATACGCGTACGACACGCTGTTGACACGTGTCCGACACTCTCCCCTGCGTGTCCCCCTTTTTTCAGAATTTTTCAGAGCCGGACACGAGGTTGGACACGCGAGGACACGATTCAGACACGCAGGTGGGTGGATCGAAGAAGCCCTAGAACTGTAGGAGAGGAGAAAGAGAGAGAGCCAGAGACAGACAGATCGAGGGGAGAGAGAGAGAGAGAGAGAAACCTGGTGCGATCTCGATCTTAAACTTCGATCTGCCTTCGATCTCGCCTTCGATCTGATACGCAAGCCTCAGGGACCTGTTGCCTTCGATCGCGATCTGAACTCCTCGCATCGTCTTCTCCTTCTTCTGCTTCTTCGTTGTCTTCGCCCTCTTTTTCTCTCTCTCTCTCTCTCTCTCTCTCTCTCTCTCTCTCTCTCTCTCTCTCTCTCTTCGATCTGTGACACCCCCTCCCATTTGTAACATTTTGTTAACCAATAACTCAAATTTGTTATATAATAAATAATATAATTATAATATAATTTGTTATATAATTATAATATAATTTGTTATATAATAAATAATAAATTTGTTATATAATAAATCTAATTAAATCATATATAATAAAAAAAAATCTAATAAAATTTATAAAAAATAATAACTATATATATGCATATATATACATATATATATTTATATACTAATAATAAATAATATAAATAAATAAATAATATAACCCCTAACCTTTTTTTTAGTCTTAAATAATATAAATAAATACAAATAATATATTTATTTTTTAATTTAACATATAATAAATCAAATAAATAAATAAAATTAGTATATATATTTTTAATTTTACATATAATAAATAAAATAAATAAATATAAATAGTATATATTTTTTAATTTTACATATAATATATAAATAAAATTATATATATTAAACGTGTCCCCAGCGTGTCGCGTCCCCTATTTTTTGAAAAATTGCGTGTCCGCGTGTCTGTGTCGTGTCCGTGTCGTGTCTCGTATCCGTGTCCGTGCTACTTAGATCAATACCATACTCCTGTGAGAAACCTTTGGCAACCAGATGAGATTTGTAGCGCTGAAGAGAACCATCCAAATGAGTCTTGACTTTGTAGACTCATTTGCAACCAACCAGATTCTTATCAGCAGGCAAAGGAAACTCCCAAGTACTAGTTTTCTATAAAGCATACAACTCATCCTCCAAAACTTGAACACAATGAGGATCTCGACAGGCCTCCTTGTAAAACTGAGGTTCTAAAAAAGAGCGAATAGCAGACAAAAAAGTACGATAGGAAGCAAACAAACATGTATTAGACCAACCCAACCTGTTTGAAGGATGGCGCGCTTGAGCAGGATATCAGTGTGTAGCAGGATTAGAGTCGTCAAAAGCAAAAATATCAGCAGCAGGGGCAGAGATAACCGGTGAAGGAGGAGCCTTGCAACGAGAATAAACTAACAACGGAGGAGGAGAAGAAACCGAAGGAGGAGAAGCAGCTAGAGGTGAAGTAGGAGGAGACGATGGAACAAGCTCAGGAAGAACTGTGGAGATGTACTCATCAAACGGGACCTCAGAAGGAAACGGATCAATATGAACCAAATCCTCTTTGAAAACTGGGGCGGTGAAAAGAGGAAGCTGAAAGTAAGGTAGACGTTTGAGAAAAGAAACACGACGAGAGACATAAAGACGACGAGAAACAGGTTTGTAACACCAATAACCTTTTTGAGTAGGACTATAACCCAAAAAAAATAGAAGACAGACCAACTTAAACACAGTCTGCTTTTCTCCATAGTCTGTAACACCGATCGATCTCCATAGTCTGTAACACCAATCTCCATAGTCTGCTTTTCTCCATAGTCTGTAACACCGATCGATCTCCATAGTCTGCTTTTCTCTTTGTTTCTTGTAATGTTTCCAACTTAAACACAATTAAATATAAAAAATAAAAAATAAAAAATAAAAAATAAAAAATAAAAAATAAAAAATAAAAAAAAAACAAAAGAACAAAAGAAACAAAACAAAAACAAAAACAAAAAAAAAAACAAAAATTATGAGTTCTTAATTCTTATGCTTTCATCGTGGTAGTTGGGTCTTTCCTTCTACTATTATCTTCCTAGTTTGTGATTGGTATTGTGTTTGAGAGTTAACTAGTAGAGTATCTATGGAAGATTCCCTTAGTGAGTCCACTACTTCTCAGCCACCTAAGAGCGAGAGTTCCATGATACCTCCTACTATGATTGATAATCTCAACCCTGGCCTTAAGATCACCACCTCTCTATTTAATGGTCAAAATTATCTAGCCTAGTCGCAAAGTCTGACTATTTTCTTGAAGAGCAGAGGGAAGATGGGGTATGTTGATGGACGGATACAAGCACCTAGTGCCACGGATCCTAGTTATGACCAGTGGGAGATCACCAACTCCCTAATCATGAGGTGGTTGATACATTCTATAGTACCTGAGATTGGAGATGGCTACTTGTCTATGAACACTGCCCAAGATATTTGGGAGGCTGTCGCCACTACTTACTCCAGGAAGGGCAACTTCTCATAGTTACGTCGCTCCATTGAAAGGTCAATACAAGGTGAGATGACTATCCTCCAGTATTTTACCTTCCTTAGCAATGGGTGGAAGCGGCTTGATCACCTTCAGGATTACAAGCCTGTCTATCCCACTGATTCTATTGGTCACCGAAAGTTTGTGGCGCAAGAGCGGGTCTTCAAGTTCTTTTAAGGCCTAAAGGTGGAGTATGATCCAGTTCGGAGCAAAGTACTTGGCATAGATGTGCTTTCTTCTCTCCAGGAAATCTTTGCTTTTGTGCATAATGAGAAGAGTCGCCGCTCTGCGATGCTTTCCTTCTGCTACTATTGACCGCTTAGCCTTGGTGTCTGCACCTCCTCACGATACTTGTGGTTCTCGTCCTTCCTCTGAGAAGGATAATCTTTTATGTGATTACTGTCGTAGACCTTGACAAACACGAGAGACTTGTTGGAAGCTGCATGGGACTCCCTTTGGTGGCCAAGGCGACCGTCATGGTACTTGAGGGGGTAGGTCTAGTGAGTCTAGAGGCGCGGGGCCAATGCTCGGGTACATCTTTCCAACAATGTTGAGCCACCATCTTCATCTCCGGTTGTCTCTCTTGCTACTGATGTTTCGGAGTTATCTACCTCGGATTTTGAGATTGCCCTTCGTCACCTGCTAAACCGTTGAGCCTCCACTTCTGCTACAGGTGCACTCTCTTCTTCCTTTGCCAAGTCAGGTAACTTGACTGCCTCCCCATGTGCATTATTATCTCATACGACTGTACCCTGGATTATTGATTCTGGTGCTTCCGACCATATGTCTGGCTCCTCTAATTTATTCTCCGAGTATAACCCCTCCTCAAGTCAGGAAAAAGTGCTTATTGTTGATGGTACTATTTCATCTGTGTCAGGGAAAGGTTTAATTCATGCCACATCTTCCCTTCTTTTGTCCTCTGTAGTTCATGTTCCCAATTTTAGGGTTAATCTTTTATCTTTGAGTCGGATTACTCGTGATTTAAATTGTAATGTAACATTTTTTCCTAATCATTGTTTTTTCCAAAACCTTATCACAAGGAAGAGGATTGGCAGTGGTAAAGAGGAACATAGTCTCTACATTCTGGATCAGACAGACAAGCTGGCTCATTCATCTATCCAGTCACCATCCACCAAGGACGACATTTGGCTGTGGCACCGTCACTTAGGCCATCTCTCCTTTTTATTACTTAAGCATTTATTTTCTTCTGTTTTTGAGAAAAATAATGTGTCTCATTTTCAATATAAGTCATGTCAACTTGGAAAACAACACCGAGCCTCTTTTGCTCCGTCTATTAATAAAAGTTCAGTTCCATTTTCTTTGATTAATTCTGATGTATGGGGTCCATCCCGTTTTGTGTCTATAAAAGATCAAAAATGGTTTGTTACTTTCATTGATGACTGCTCCAGGGCCACTTGAGTATATCTGATGAGAGATAAGAGTGAGGTGTTTTCTGTGTTTCAAAACTTCCATAAAATGGTTTGTACTCAGTTTGGGGCGGTTGTCCAAATTCAAAGTTCTAATAATGGGGGCAAATATATTGACTCTGGTCTTGCCAGTTATTTCACCACTCATGGCATTATCCACCAAACTTCCTACACTAATACCCCTTAACAAAATAGTGTTGCCGAATGCAAAAATCGCCATCTCCTTGATGTGGCCCGTTGTCTATCATTTGAAATGCGGGTTCCACGCTCCTACTGGGGGGAAGCAGTTCTCATTGCCCCATATTTAATTAATCGGCTTCCTACCCAAGTCCTTCAAAAACACACACCTCTTCAAGTCTTGTCAGGGTCCTCCTCTTCTGGGTTCTCCATTCCTCCTAAGACCTTTGGCTATGTTTGCTTTGTCCATAATCATTCCCCTACTCGTGGTAAATTGGATCCTAGGTCTCTTAAGTGTGTTTTTCTGAGTTATTCTGCCACCCAAAAAGGTTACAAGTGTTGTCATCCTCCCACTCGCAAATGGTTTCTCCATGGATGTCACTTTCTTTGAGTCTCAGCCTTACTTTCCGGCCTCCCCGGTATCATAGTCATCCCTTAAGGGAGAGCCCTGGTGTGAAGAGATTCCTGTTCTATTCCGCCAGTGGTTGCAACGATAGAGGATGATGAGCCAACAGTTGTTGAGGAAAAAGAAGCAAGCAAAGTTTATATCAAGGACAAGGACAAGGACAGACATCAAGTCCCCTGGATGCAAGAGACTACTTTCCCTCCTCTACTATTAACTTCTTCTCCGGATGAGTGTCCAGAGTCACCTCCCTCTCCTAAGAGTCCAAGTAATTCTAATTCTAGTGCTCCTATTCCTGAGTTTTCTGATCTTGATGTTCCCATTGCTAATAGGAAGGGGGTTAGGTCATGTACTCAGCATCCTATTACTAATCATGTCTCTTATTTTAATTTGTCTTCCTCATATAAAGCCTTTCTGTCTAAAGTGTCTTCTATGAGTCTACCTACCAATTTTTAGGATGCTCTCTCTATTCCTAAATGGAAACATGCCATGATGGAAGAGATGAGAGCTCTCAGCAAGAGTGGCACTTGGGAGTTAGTGGAGTTACCTAGAGGCAAAAATCCAGTTGGATGTAAGCGTATGTACACGGTAAAACACAAAGCAGATGGTTCCATGGAGCGGTACAAAGCAAGACTAGTTGCTAAGGGCTTTACTTAAACTTATGGGGTAGATTACTAGGAGACATTTGCACCAGTTGCTAAGATGAACTCTGTGAAAATCTTACTCTCTCATGCTACAAATTTGGATTGGCCACTTCATCAATTTGATGTGAAGAATGCCTTCCTTCATAGAGACCTAGCAGAGAAGGTCTATATGGATATTCTCCCTGGTTTTGCAAATGCTAAGTCCAAAGGTAAAATATACAGGCTCCGAAAGTCGCTTTATAGGCTAAAGCAGTCTCCTAGGGCTTGGTTTGAAAGGTTTGCTCAAGCTATGTTGAAATATGGATTCAAGCAAAGTCAAGCTGACCACACCTTGTTTGCGAAACACTCCTCACATGGTAAGACCACAGCTCTTATTGTTTATGTGGATGATATTGTTCTGACAGGGGATGACAGTGAGGAGATCCCTCGATTGAAGGAATACTTAGCCACGGAGTTTAAAATCAAAGACTTGGGTAATTTGAAGTATTTCTTGGGTATTGAAGTAGCTCGGTCCAAGGATAGTATCTTCATATGTCAGAGAAAGTATGTACTTGACTTGCTAAAGGAAACTACGATGCTTAGAGGTAGACCATGTGATACACATCTAGAATCGAGCCAGAAACTAAGTGAGGATCAAGAGGGTGAGCCAGTGGACAGAGGGAGATACCAGAGACCAGTGGGTAAGCTCATATACTTATCCCACTCACATCTAGACATTGTCATTGCAATAGGCATGGTTAGTTAGTTTATGCATGCTCCTAGAACTTCCCACCTAGAGGCAATTATGAGAATCCTGAGGTACCTCAAGTCTTCTCCTGGAAAGGGTCTCTACTTCTCAAAACATGGACATCTCGGTGTGGAGGCCTTTACTGATGCGGATCAGTCACTGATAGACGGTCAACCTCTGGATATTGCACGTTTGTTGGTGGCAACCTAGTCACATGGCGAAGTAAGAAACAGAATGTGGTTGTTAGATCTACTGCTGAGGCAGAATTCCAAGCTATGGCTCAGGGTGTATATGAGTTGCTATGGATCAAACTATTGTTGGGAGATTTGTGGATCCATCAGACCGATTCCATGAGGTTGTACTATGACAACAAGGCAGCAATCAGCATAACTCATAATCCAGTTCAACATGATAGAACCAAGCATGTGGAGATTGATAGGCATTTCATCAAGTAAAAACTCACTCATGGCATCATATGTACTCCATTTGTGAAGACTGGAGACCAACTAGTAGATATTCTCACCAAAGGAATAGGAAGCAAACCATTTCATAACATTCTCAACAAGCTGGGCATGAGAAATATCTTCACCCCAACTTGAGGAGGAGTGTTAGAATAGGAAATTATATTCACATATGTTATTATCGTTTGATGTAATGGGCTGTAATGAGCTGGCCCATAACTCATGCCTTATGGCACTCCTGTAATTATGTTTTATTCTTAATATAAAAGGGAATGAGGTCTCACTCATTCCCTATCTCTTTCTCTTCTCTAAAATCTACAATACAACCACTATACAACACAAAATAGCAAACAGTGACATGCATATGCATACAAGCTTCATTTATAACAGATCTGATCAACCTAAATCCAAATTCAATTTCAGTCATCAGTCTAAATAAATTTGAACCGTTAACAGGAAACCACATTGAATATTCTCACCGATCCAGCAAGACATCAGATTCACATTGAATTTGGATCATGCTCCAATCTATTGGCCAGAATGAACACCAACAGAATTCTAACAAAACTAGGAAAGAAAACAAAGGCCAGAAAATCAACAGGCCTGAAAAGATACAAGTTACCACCACATCATTTTATTCTTTTTTGCAGGGATGGAAGGTTTCGAACGAAAGCATACCTTCAGAAATATTTTTGTTGCTCGGTCTAGTGCAAAATTTGCTAACTCTCGCCCTCCCTTGGTTTCCATGAATTCAACATAACGCATCCAGAATTCAGGGTACACAGCACAGGGAATTAAGCATCTCTCATAAAGCTTCACAGCCTACAAGTGAAAGAGTTTCAGAAATGGAAAAGGAATAGGAATAAGCCTACATAAGCACCAGAACAATAAAATAGCATACCCAATCAAAATCCTCTTGCATCTCAACAAAGTCCAGGTAGCAATGCCAATTTTCTAGTTGATTTTCATCAAGTGCCATTACATGAAAATAAGGCCTATGGATATTAGTTTCGAAGCAATGTATTTTCCTTTCCACCTCACAAGCTTCCTGGTAGAACTGTTCCCCAATAGATATATATTTCTGCAGAGCTTTATACCTAAAGAAGCCAGTGGAAGGATCTAGCAGGTTGTTAATGACACAAGAGACTTCATCTTCAAGCATCGAGACTGCATCATCAGGAGCAGCTTCTGATTCCATATCAATGCAGTTGTTATGCTGTTTCATCTCTTCTTCCAGAATGGCCACAAACTTCTTAAAACTAGAATATAAATGGAATTGAAAAGTGCATATTATTCACAGTCGTGACACAGTCCAATAAACAGATGAAAATTGACAGAAGAGAGTAGATAAAAATGTATTAATGAATACAACAAAAAATTCAACGTTACTATATGGACATTTGCATACAATAGCGTGCAGTAGAATCAAAATAACAATGCCTATCAAATCCTTAGTGCACAAGCACACAATAATTGAACACAGATGAAAAGAAAGAAAAAAGCTTTTAAGCAGTTATTCTTCACCTACATTAACCAAAAAATTGATGATAATACATTTAAGTTATAAAATATGGAATTCAGGTTTAGATGAGAAGAGAAGAAGGAGAAAGAAAGACAGAAATGTAACGATCCCGGTTTCGATCCTTCTTTCATATGTTTGCCACTTCGACTGGGCAGGTTGGGGATCGAGCTGCCTGATCAGCTCGCGGGGGTCCAGGGGGTAGCGCCCCTTGGCGGGGTCGAGAGGCAACGCCCCCGAAGAAAAAATACAAAATGCATTCAAAGTTGCTTGAGCCGCACATGCGGAAAACATGAGAGGGCTTGTTTGACTACTGCAATAAATGCAGGTGCGGGAGTGCAAGTGTGGGAGAAGCGCCGCACGTGTAGTGGTAGGTGAGTCTGAAATTTTAGTCTTTTCTTCTCTTTAGGCTGAGTGTATCTCACTCTTATTAGGTCTCTCTCTCTCTAAAAATCCTTTCCTCTCCCTTCTCTCTACATTTCCCTACGCCAAATTGGATCAAAACCTTAATTTCTCAAGATCCATTAAAGTTCTACCATAGTTTCTTCATCAAAGTTGGTTAACTTCTCGAGTTTCGACACCGTTGATTTTGAGGGTTTCATCACATTTCTTCTTCAAAACTTGAGGTAGGGATTTTTTTAGAGTTATATATATGTTTTTGCAAGATCTATATGATTTTCGAAATCATCTTTCGATGGCTTTGAAAATTGATTGTTGATTCAAGAAGTTGAGCGATTTTGAAAGTGGATTTGTTTCTTGTTCTTTTAAAATGATCTTATTGGTTTTGATCTTCGTTGATTGAAGAAAAGATGATTTTGGAAAGTTTTCTTTCAAAAGATTTGAGTTGTATAGTTTTGTTGAGAAAACCTAGAATTTGGGAATTTTTTTTAAGAGATTGAAAATCCATGAATGATATTATTGTATTTATTTTGTGTGTCAAAATAAATGGATGTTTGGAAAATTTCTTATTTATATTTATATAAATGATGAATTTCAGGGAATATGAGAATTATTGTTCATTTTGGAAATTATTGTTTAAAACGTTGAAATAGTCTTGAAATGACTAATTGTTGAGGATACTTGAAAAGAGAATTTTGTTATTCCTTGAATGATGAATTGGAATAAAAGTATTTATATTCATCTTGTGTTATTGGCATATCAATTCATTTGATTACATTAAATTTTGAAAGTTGATTTGAAAACTTGCATTGAGAAAAGAATGTTGAGAAACAAGTTTTCATGGAATAGTTTTAGGGTAGATACGTTGCTAAGTCTTGATAGGTGGTGTAGATGATATTGAATAAGTTGGCCTAAGAGTCCAGGGTGAAAGACTGAAAACCCGCGCGGATAGGTGTCGAGCCTTCCAGTTAATACCGGTAAAAATGACAAATTAGTAGTACTTGTATAGTCTACTTGCAGACACCGACCTAGAGATTACCAAAATCGTATTTACCGCTCTTGAAATGAATTGTTAAGTTTTGAAGAATTGAAATTGCATGACATCAGTGATTATGAGGGTTTTCAAAGATGAAGATATGATTTTCTTTCAAAAGAGCATAGCATGGCATGTGCATTTCATCTCTTGAGACTTGTATAAAATGTATATACTTTGTTAAGCATTTCCTACTGGGCTTTATGCTCACCCTACGGGATTTTTGTACAGGAAAAGATGTGGTGATGCAGCCTAACTAAAGGCAAGGCAATATGTGTTAAGAATACGAGACTCTCATTTTGCTATGACTCTGTGTGTAAGCCAAGGGCTGTATGTGTGTGGGTTTGAATAACCGTTTTGTGTAACTAGACTCAAGCCTTGGAAACTTGTAAACCCTTGGGGGTATTTATTTGTTTATTTACTTCTTGTTGGATTGATGTATTGTTACATGAAGAACTATTGTATCATGTAATGTAAGTTTTGAGATTTATATTCGGTTTTCCTTGAAAGAGCCATGATTGTTGTATTATCATTTGGGCTAGAAATTTGGGGCGTTACAAAAAGAACAAAACAATATGTTTCGGGAACCTAATCAGTCCCCCACGTCACTTGTGTTTTATATTAAATCCAATGTTATATTTCAAGTGTCATAACGTAAGACTAAAAATAAAAAGAAAAAGAAAGAAAGAAAGAAACAAGAAGAAGATAACATTCTAACACTCCCTCAAGCTGAAGCATAGAGATAAAACACGGTTAGCTTGAAAGACAACCTCTAGGGGGAAAAAAAAAAAACTACTTAGTTCTTCATGAAAATATTACCCAAATGACCATCCAAAGGAACATAAGTAGTGACAATTTGTTTCTATAGCAACAAATATGAAAACAAAAAGTGACAAGACAACCTCTATATGTTTTATTCGCTCATGAAAAACAAAGATTGTAAGTAATCAAGATAGCGACTTGATTGTGACAAAACATTTGCATAGGAGTAGGGATATCGATGCCAAAATCCAAAAGAATAACCCATAACTTTTCAAAGTCGGGGTAAAAGAAAAACTTCCCAAACCAATTGCACCACTCAAAGTCGATCAAACTGACTGGTTTTGCTTAGTTTCTTTACTAATAACTGTCTGCTTGGTTTTGAAATACATGAAAAATCAGTATTTGGTTCGGTCTAGTTTGAGTGAATGAAAGACCAATGTACAATGAACTTACCAAGGTACTTTGAAGTCAGAAACTTTAATAAAATGCGTCTTATACACGTGCTGGTCATTGGAAGAGTATTTTGTCCTAATAAGCTATTCTTTTTTTTTTTTTTTTTTTTTTTTTTTTTTTTTGGGGGGGGGGGGGGGGGGGGGGGGGGGGTTCCATTCACTAGAAAACAACTCATCTAGAAATATGGGTTACCTTTAGCCCGCCATCTCCCTCAATCTCTCTTCGTCTAATTATTTCTTTGCCAATGATGGCCTCCTCTTCTCCGTGGCAGCAGACTCCGTCAATCTCTGTTCATCTACCTCTTTTTCTGCCAATGTTTGTTGCCTCTTCTCAGTAGGCCCATCTCCATCAGTGTCTCCCTATTTGCCTCATTTGCAAATGATCATCCCCGTACTTCGCGATGGTTTTGAGAAAAAATAAAATAAAATTGAAAAGCAAGGGATATTTGACAAACATAAGGTGTGCTTTTACAAAATTGATGGTTTAATTTGTGAAATTATTTTAGAATTAGGGTTCAAAATTGAATTCAAGGTTTATTTTTTTGCCATTTAATTGATGGCTTCAATTGAGGATTTATTATTAGAATGGGGTTTCTCTCTCAAACTGTACAAGATTATGGATCTGCTATTGGGGATTTACTATATATATCTCAAATCGACCACATCAACCACCCAATGGTCAACGATGTGCTAAAGTTAAGAAGGACTTTCTGTCAGTTTAGGTCCCATAGCAATACAAAACCGACGTGGTCAGTTTAGGGGCAATCTCTCCAAAACCTGACCAGATCGAACCAAAACGCTTACACCCTAATTTCAGAGATAGTACGAGCCATAGTGCAATACTCAACTTCATCAGCACTCAAACAAGTAACAACATTTTGTTTTTTAATATAACAACCTGTGTTACATGGACTCGCCGGTTTAGGGCAGAGTACCCGTGTCGACACGACGCGACACGGGTGCGGGTGTGAAATATGTGTCGGATTCGGCATGATTTTCTCGGACACGGCTAACATGAGAGGAGAGGAGAAAGAAGAAGGGTAGAGAAACTTACAGTCGACCAATGGTAGCCGGAGGTCACAAGCTTTTGTAGTTGGATTGGAGGTCGCAAGCCTCTGCTCTGTCATCGCAAGCCTCTGCTCTGTCATCGCAAGCCTTTCGCCGGAGGTCGCAAGCCTTTCTTCGGAGGTCGCAAGCCTTTCGCCGAAGAACTGATAGATGAGAAAAGGGACTGAGAGAGACATGATAGAGAGAGATGAGAATGAGACTTTTAATTGTTTTTTTCTTTTATCTCTGTAAGAGAAGTTTTCAGATCTGAGGTAAAGATCGTAAATAGAGTCTCCAAAGCTTCACATGGCTCGAGATAGTTGAATTGGACAGTGTGTATAAAGTATAATTATAATAAGAGGGAATTACAATTATAATATAATAAGAGGGAATGGATATACATGTTATAATTAAGAGGGAATTACAATTATAATATAATAAGAGGGAATGGATATAAATATTATAATTATTCATATTTAAAAATTAGATAGAGTTATGTTAGAAATTTTAAATAATTTATTAAATTTTTTATTAAAATTCTTACATGAATTTAGAATCTATACACACGTGATCTCACACTTATCTATGTAAGAGTTTTAGTAAAAAATTTAATAAATTATCTAGAGTCTATAACATTTTTTAATTATATATATTTTTATATATGTTTAAAAGATGATTAGTTAATAATTAAATATTTTTAAATTATTAACCAATCATCTTCCTCACATATTACTAGATTTAGAAAATAAATCAAATTTTTTATTTTTTTATTAAATCTTTTATTTTTTATTTCTATGATATTTTTGACCTACAAAATAAGATAATGTGAATAAAAAATAAAATATTAATTAAAAAATTCTATTCATGCATAAAATTATATATAAAAGTTTTGAGATAATATCATTATTATAAATAAATGCATCTTCAGTAGGTTTTTATTTTGAAGTGAATGGGACACTTGTTAAGGAATAATAAGGATAAAAAATATGTTAATTCTGAAAAAAAATATATTATTAAATTTAATATATATTTTTAATTTAATACACTTTTTATATTTTTGAAAATATTTTTTTTTTTTACACTTTCTCAATATTAACAAGTGCCATGGGAACATTAATATTTATCTAATAAAAAATACTTTTTCTTCTATGTATTTTTTTAGACTTTAACAATCTGCTTATTGATCCTCATGATGCATAGGTTATGTAGTTAGTTAGTACAATATAAAAATTCTACTAATATTTTATATGCCGTGTCCCCGTATCCGTATCTACTTTTTGGACACTTTTTAGCCGAGTCCCCGTATCCTTATTTTCACGAATAGGCGAATCTGACACCTAGACACATACACGTATCCGACACCCGCACCCGAGTCCGTGTAACTTAGATAACAACTAGCAAGGTTGCCTTCAATACATGTACAATATATAAGAGGTTGAGCCTACCAACCCAATCAGCATCATGAAAGTTTAAAATCATTTGAAAATATAAAAAAGCACATCAAATTGCTCCAAAAAAATCACCAGAATTACCAAGAGAACAAGACAAATCAGACCATGTAGTTGCCAACCATCAACATCTGTAGTCATCATACAGATGATGACATGACTGTTCTTTAATTCGACTGAAAAGCATTGTTCTTTACTAAATGATGAATTTTATATTCAATTCAATAATAAAAGTGGCCAAATTTGGGTTCTAAGAACGTTGAGAAAAAGAATAGTATCTAATGACAACGACGGACATGTAACGACCCCAAAATCCGTATCTGAAATTACTTTTATGCCCTTGTGGGTTAATGCATTTTAATTTAATCATATCTGTTTGAATTGAAGCATTATCTGTTGAATTACGACTTTAAAGTTGAATTGCCGACCTTTATGGGTTCAGAAATCGAAATTGAGTGCATGGATATGTTAATGGGAATTTTTAGAGATATTTGGACAAATTAATTAGAGATTTAATTCGTCTGATTCGTTAGTGCATGTTTGGGTGGTTAATTTTGTACTACAAATTGAAGGCCTTAGAGACTTCAAAAACCAGAACAGAGGACATATTTATGATCAGCGTAATTTTTAGAGTCATCCGGGAAGTTTAATTGAAATTTGATTTTGTGCGATTCGTAAGGGCGTGTTTGGCCCTTCCTATTTGTGGAAAGCTTATATATATATATATATAGATATGCTATATAAGTTGTTCAACTCAACCTTTGAGCCAAGAAAATATCTAAGGAAAGAAAAATTTGGAGAGAGAGCAAGAGAGAAGCAAGAGAAGAAGAGAAAACTTGAGAATGACGAAGAAATCAAGGATTTGGCTTGAATTCATCATATGGTTATACAAGAATAAGTGATGGTAAAGGCTTAAGGTAAATTCTCCCTCTCAATCCTTGAAGATCATAAACTAAAGAGTGAGTTTCTTGGGTTATCTATGATTGTGTGTAACACAGGTCTTGTTTCTTCAAGTAAGAAAATGTTGAATCTTTGAATATGGCCAAAATTATGTTACAACTTAGTTTCTTGTAGGAATTTTACGGTTCTTAAAGAGGCTAAAGAGGATTCCACCATATAAGTGAGCTTTGAACCCCAAACCATGGCTACTTTATGCTCGTGTTTTTTAAAATCTTAATCTTGTTCTTGTGCTTGGGAATTTGAGTAGTATTTTGAAGTTATGATCTTTGATGGAAGCTAATAATGTAAAATTTATCATGTATTAAAGAGTTTTAGGCTTTGATTTACATGAAATTGAGGTTTGATTTTGAAAATGAGAGGTTCCAAATTATGCAGCCATTTTTGGACTGCAAACTGCCCAGAGCCGCACGTGCGGCAGTCCAGTCCCAAAACCAAATTTGATTCTGCTAAAAAGGCACGTAGTCCCGCACGTGCGACCCCATTCCCGCACGTGCAGGGACAGCTCTGTCCAGCCAACTTTGAACAAGCAGATCTTTTGCATCCGAACTCCGTTTCGAGTGATTCTTGAGTCTAAAATCAAGCCCCGGAAGTCTAGTTTCCAATGGCGGTGGTCTCACTCCCAAATTCTAAGTACAGAAATAGTTATGCCCAAATTAGTGACAACTGTTCACTTTCTGTTTACCGGTTTGTGCCGTCTCTTCGCTTAAACCATTTTCCATCGATTCCTCCTATTTTCAGAGACATGGATTATAACTTATTAAGGAATAATGAGCTTGGTACCACCATGGCTAATTGATTAAATGATCAAAGAGAATCAGTAAAGGATCGATTATAATCTCATATTATGTGTTGTGCATTGTGCTTGTAGGTCGAGACGAGGACATCGTCCCATTACTACCAGGAGCCGATCACTGTGAGTAATAGTAGTATAACGATATGTTTCACTTACTTCCTATGATTATGATTTATGTATTGTTATTTGTGAATGGCCTATTCCATTGATATTGTGCTTTGATTAAATTAATGGATATGAATGAATAATGGCATAGACATGGACCTAAGGTCGTTCTGTCCCTAGCAATAGACGTTGGCCCGAGGCCATTATGATGTGAATTGTTCTGTCCCTATTAATGTAGTGACACATTTGCCTCCTGTTAATAGTTATTATAAATATTCTGTTATTCGCAAGACAACTATGTCGACTTGTAATAAACCATGGGAAAATCTATGTGCACTGTTGAGTAATGGTATTCTTATGAATCTGGGATTATTCTGTTTTGCTAATATGTGGGCCTGAGGCCACTCTGTATAATCTGTTAGGCTTGAGGCCACTCTGTATAATCTGTTAGGCCTGAGGCCATTCTGTATAATATGTTAGGCCTGAGGCCGCTATGTATAATCTGTTAGGCCTGAGGCCGCTATGTATAATCTGTTAGGCCTGAGGCCGCTCTGCATAATACGTTGGGCCTAAGGTCGTTTTGTATTCTGCATGGGCCCGAGGCCAGTCTGTATTACATATGGGCTTGAAGCCAGTCTGTATTACATGTAAGCCTGAGACCGTATTGAAATATAGTTATGGATAAGACCTGTGTATAGTTTGGTATCTGTCTATTTATTTTATCCAAGGTTTTGCTTATTCAATTAACCTCCTTACATTGCTATTATTCACTGAGCCTTGCTCATTCTGTTTTATGTATATTTCTCTAGGTGAGCCATCGGAGATTGACACTAGAGTTGTACTGAGGTTCGCCTGTCTGCCAAGTCACCTGGGGTATGCCTCCGTGTGGAGGCCTTAATTTGTGTTGGGAGTCATATAAATTATTAAGTCTTATGTAAGTGTGTGTGAGATCTATATAAATTTTGTGATCGTACATGTATATATGGGAGTGTATTTAAATGCTTAAATTTAATTAAGCCATCATGTATGCACAAGCTCAATGGATGTTGTCTTTTATTAATATTGCTTCCGCTTACGGCCCCGTATTTGGTTAAATATTATTTTAAAATTCTGTTTTGAGGCCTATGTACAGGCCGGTCATGAACCAAACTTTTAGGGGCGGGTTTGGGTCGTGACAGGACAGATAAATGGGCATCTCTGCTTGTCTAAATTATTTGCACAGCAAGGCTAGGTTTTTAGGTGGAAAAGTTTTTTTCATTGCAATTACAGAAGAAACATGGCAGATTATGCAAATATATGATTCAAGTACTCCCTGTGCAACTTTGAAAAATGATTATGATTATGCTATTACATGTTGCTGGTTAAGCATCAACTACTGCCCCTAACAGCAAAATCTTCTGCACAAGTATTAATTGAGCAAGCTTCAGCTATCTGTTCAAGTATCTATGTCCACAAGTTACCAAGTTCAAGAAAGAGTTCTAAAACCGCCATATCACCAAATGGTAGCAAGTTCACTTCATATTTATTTTCCTTCACTTCATTTTCTAACCATATAAAAGCTTTAAGAAAATTTATTTCCTACCAACCACATAAAATATGATAATTAAAAAACAAAACAAAAAAAATAGAAAAGCAGACAACAGTGCAAAGAAACATTAATCAGTAAGAAAGTCTATTATAATCCACATTAAAAGAGTATATTTACAGTGAAATATTCAAAGCAGAGCGAGGTATACTTATCATAATAGCGACATAATCTTTTTGTAGGAAACTTCAAAGTCTGAACACAAATCTTGGCAAGGAATATCCACTGCTGCTGAGAGGACTCAAATTCAATGTACTTATCCCAGAGGGGATAACATAAGTAGTCCTTTCCAACAAAGGACATTGCTCTTTTAAATAATCTGCAGGTTAAATTTGGAAAAGTATTTGTAACTGAGATAAATAGAAAATACTTAAATTACAAAAGCACCACATTATCTGCAACAGGTGGATGTTGAAAGGATTCACTTGGATATTTCCTCTTGTTACTAAAAGTGAGGTTTTTTCAAAGCTTTTGCTCTTTAAGTCATATGCAGAAACTAAATTTGACACCACTCTTAAGATTTTCAGAACTTATGGTGGTGGTGAGTTTGACAATCACAGATTTCATGATTATCTTTCTTCTCAGTATTTGTGACAACCAATCATTCATGTACGACACATATCATATTATACTTGCATTCATGCCTTGTGTGTTACGCTCTGTGAATTAGGACATGCTAAGGACTAGAGTAGAAGAAGAAGTTAGTTTGAAAATTAAGTGTAGGAAAATTATTTGTTTTGAGCCTTGAGTTAGGAAACTTATCTTGAACTTGAATGTTGAATACTTAGATGATTCAGAAAACCTTAAGTGAGGAGCTTAATGATCTTAGTCTAACGAGTAGAGTTTAATGGGTACTTAATTAAAAATTACGGGATTAACAAAAGTTAAGAAGGATTAACTAAAGCTTAAGTAGGATTAATTAGACTAATGAAGATTAAGGATTAAGCATGGTTGTTTGAATCGTACGACCCGCGATACAAGTCATACGATTCAATACGAGTTTTGCATATGGCAATACGAATCGCAAGTAGGAATCAGAAATCTACTAGAATCGTGCAATTCAAATATGGAATTGTAAGAATCGGAATGAATCGTCGATATTTGCGAATCTTAACCATTCAGTTCGCTCTTTTTTATTTGGCTTACAGCGCTATAAATCGAGATTGTTTGGTGTCTTTAACCCCGAAGAAAAAAATAAAAAACAAAGAAGAAGAAATCATCAATACATACCAGGATGACAAAACGAAGAAGAAGACAAAATGGTAGAAGAAATCGTCGATACATACAGGGATGAAGTTAGGGCTTAACGAATAGAGGATTCAAAGTCAATTAATGAAGAAATCGAGAAACAGAAGTCTCTTTTCTACCCAAAATCTGAAGATATGCAATGTTTATTTGATGGATGATTTTCTACTCATTGTCGTTTTCATGGTCTCATATTTTCTCTTATGTTCTTCACTTTTCCTATGGCTGTTGGGCAACTTTTTCATTGCAAGACTTTTGTGCCTTTTTGTTCATGGGTCTGTTTTTATGCATTAAATTCTGCTGAAAGGACTGCACATGTCCTTCTTTAATTATATTATATTATATTATATTATATTATATATATTATACATTATATTTAATATATATATTTTGTAATTGTACACTTCCACTTTAATATTATTTATTATATATATGAATTGCCATTTTTTCATCTTTAAGAACTATATATATGATTTTATATAATATATATATGTAAATATTTTATTAAAAAAATATAAAATAAAGTGAATCTTACTATTCATGATTTGATTCGATTTAGGATTCATTTTTTTGAGAAACCAATTCCCAATTCGATTCACGATTTGACAACCATGGGATTAAGTTTGATTAATTGAAACTAAACTTGGTTAATTAAGTTAATGGGTCAATTAATGAAACACTTAAATTAATTAATCAAATCCTACAAACAAAAGAGAAGCTTGGAGAGGCTTTGAGAGAGTTCTTGATAGTTGGAGAAGTTTGGTGTTTTTGAAGGAGAAAAAGATGAGAAAGAGGAGAAATCAAAAGATCAACAAATCCTAAGCTTGGAAAATCAAGAGAAAGTCATCAATAGGTAAGAAATTCAACCCTCTATCTTGTATTGTTGCTTTAATCTAGCTAAAAAATCATCTAGGCTAAGATTTGAGAAGATTGAAATGAAGAAAAACGAAGAAAGTTTGAAAGAATTGTTAGCATATTATTTTTTTTTTTTTGATAAATAAGCAATTTATTAAAAAAGCATCAAGACGATGCAACCAATACAATAAAGCCACCCAGCAGGCAAACCAGAAAAAACCAGAACTAACCAATCACCCCATCTAGAAAATCTAAAAACACAAATAAATCCGGATCGACAGTCCCATCCAACCAACTATGCAAAACGAATAGAAAACGACTTTGTAACCAAGACACTGTGTGAGAAACATCTAAAAAGGTACGACGATTCCTTTCCAACCAAATCAACCACATCAAACAGAACGGAACCAATAACCAAACGCGCCGCCGGCGACGGCCAAGACGGACCCCCCGCCAAGCCCAAAGGAAATCAAACACCCCTTGTGGCTGAACCCAAGCAAGTCCAAAGAGAGAACAGACAAAGTTCCACAAACGCGAGGCCACCGAGCAATGAAGGAACAAATGATCCACTGACTCCGCATCCGCACAGCACAGACAACACCGATTGACGAGGATATGCCCCCGCCGCATCAAATTATCCAAAGTAAGATTTCGACCTAAAGCTACCGTCCACATGAAAAAGGCAACCTTAGTCGGAACTCCCGGAACCCAAACACTTCTCCAAGGGAAGACCCAACCATCATCTCCCAACAAACCCTGATAAAAAGAGGCAACTGTAAACTGCCCCTTAGCCCCGACCCTAGTCCATACCAACACATCGGAACCCACCCCAACCGTACCCAAACTATATAAAAAACCCCACAACTCCATCATCTGACCAACTTCCCAGTCATGAAGCTGCCGCCGTAACTGAATATCCCAAACTACCACACCCCCACCAGCCAAATAGGACGCGACGAAAGCATCTGGATCTAATGCAATATTAAAAATCAAAGGGAAACGGGTCTCCAACACCAACTCCCCACACCACAAATCTTTCCAAAATCGCACCCTACTCCCCACCCCCACCTTGAACCCGATCCACTTCCAAAACTCCACCATTCCCAAACAAATGCCCTTCCATAACCCACACCCATAAGTGCAAGTGACAGACCCAGAAACCCAACCCCCCTGACCCAGCCCATATTTAGTCGCCACCACCTGCCGCCACAATCTGTAAGGCTCCAAAGCAAAACGCCAAAGCCACTTCCCTAACAAAGCTCGATTAAACGTCACCAACCGACGAACCCCCAACCCTCCAAGCCGCCTTGGTTGACAGACCTTACCCCAATCAACCAAATGATACTTAAAGACATCACCGCCACTACCCCACAAAAAATCTCGCTGAAGCTTTTCCAACCGATGAGCCACTGAAACCGGAATGACATGGACCGACATAAAATACGTGGGAATACTACTCAGCACACTCTTAATCAAAGTTAAACGTCCACCTTTCGAGAGATATTGGCACTTCCAACCAGCCAACCGGCGTTGCACCCGTTCCACAACACCATCCCACACCCTCTTAGCTTTAAAAGAAGCCCCTAAAGGTAATCCCAAATAGGACACTGGCAAAACCGAAACCTTACACCCCAAAACGGCAGCCAGAACCGGTACTCGAGCAACGGCTCCCACTGGAATAAGCTCCGACTTCCGCAAGTTAACACGAAGGCCCGAAACCACCTCGAAACAAAGCAAAACACAGCGCAAATATCCAACCTGCGCAGCCTCGGCACCACAGAAGATCAAAGCGTCATCCGCATATAACAAATGCGAAACCCCCAAAGGACCCCCTGCTAGAGTCCCCACAACAAAACCTTCAAGAAAACCTTCGCGAACAGCTTTATCCAACAATCTACTCAACGCCTCCATCACTAAGATAAAAAGCAAAGGGGACAAAGGATCCCCCTGCCGAAGGCCGCGATGTGTCGGAAAGAAACCCGCCGGAGTCCCATTAACCAACACCGACAGCCGCACAGTCGAAATACAAAACTTAATCCACTGACACCAAGTCGCCCCGAAGCCCATACGATCCAAAACATACAAGAGGAACTCCCAATTAACATTATCATACGCCTTCTCAATATCCAATTTGCAAATCAAACCAGGGCGCCCCTGACGAATCCGAGAATCCAAACACTCATTGGCAACCAGAACGGCATCCAAAATCTGCCTCCCCCCAACAAACGCATTCTGAGACTCGGACACCACAGTCGATAACACACCTCGTAAACGATTTGCCAATACTTTAGCAACTAACTTATACACACTCCCCAACAAACTGATAGGCCTAAAATCCCGAATATCAGCAGCCCCACCTTTCTTCGGGATCAAAGTCATAAAGGTTGCGTTGAAACTTTTCTCAAAATGCCCAGATGCCAGAAAGTCCGCCATAGTTGCCATAATATCACCCTTGATCACACTCCAACAATGCTGGAAAAAAGCTATAGTGAAACCATCCGGTCCTGGGGCTTTATCCCCACTCATACCCCGCAAAGCTCCAAACACCTCATCCTCTGTAAAGGCTCGCTCCAAAGTCTCCCGATCCTCCGCCAGAATCGTGGCAAACTGAACACCTTCTAATCCGGGCCGCCAAATCCCTTCTTGAGGCCGGAATAAATGCTGATAATAACCGACTACCCCATCCTTAATCTCGCTAGGGGTGTGCAACTCCCGACCATCCACCCATAACCTACTAATCTGATTAACCCTACGATGAGCATTAGCCATTCGGTGAAAGAATTTTGTATTCCGATCCCCCTCCTTTAACCACAAACACCTAGACTTTTGACGAAAACAAACCTCCTCCATACGAGATATACGAACAAAATCATGTCTTGCCGCCTCCTTGCGAAGACCATCCTCAGGGGACAACTCATCTTGCACCTCCAACTCATCCAAGGAATGAAGTAAAGACACCACTGCAGCTTTTTGGCCCTCTAGCCGACCAAACACCTCCTTATTCCAATTTTTTAAAGCCACTTTCAACAGCTTCAATTTTTGAGCCAACACACAACTAGGAGAACCCCAAACCTCGTAACTGTTCCACCAGCCATGAACCAGGTCGAGAAAGCCCTCATGCTGCAACCACATGTTCTCAAAACGAAATGGCATAGGCCCACGTCGGAGCCCCCCACTATCCAACAAAATTGGCCAATGATCAGATACCGGTCTTGGTAACCGAAGCTGAACTACCTCTGAAAAATGCTCCTCCCAGCCCACAGTAACCAAGAATCGATCAATGCGAGACAAACTCCGACCATTTGACCAAGTGAAACTGCCTCCCTGGATAGGTAAGTCAACCAACTGAAAATCATCTATAAAAGAACAGAAAGCCCGCATAGCTCTCGAACTCCTGGCAAGCCCTGCCTTCTCCGACGGCCAACGGACAACATTAAAATCACCCCCAACACACCATGGAACATCCCAGCGAAAGGCAATGTTCTCCATCTCCTCAAAAAACAAACCCCGCTCAGAATCCTGCACAGGCCCATATACCCCAGTAAAACCCCAAAGAAAATTGTCATCCACACAACGGAACAAAGAAGAGACAGAAAAACTACCTATCTCCTCCTCCACCTTCACCACTACCCTCTTATCCCAACACAGAAGAACCCCACCAGCCGTGCCCACCGAAGGCAAAAAGAGCCACTCCACAAACCGCCCCCCCCACACCTCGCGAATCAACTCCACACCCACCTCAGCCAACTTCGTCTCTTGTAAACATACAATGTCCGGGTTAGCCTCCCGCAGAACCGCCTTCACCGCCACCCTCTTATCCCTATCATTCAACCCTCGCACATTCCACGATATAATTTTTAACTTCATTTCAACAACAATGGGCCCCTCCGATCGCGTCTTCCACCCCGGCCAACGTCCTTCAAACAATGATCATAATCCACCGAACATTCCAAATTCTTGAGCTCCCGATATCCTTTAGAAGGGGTAGGACCGGGAGACCCTTTCCTCCATGAAGCCTCCACTGCCGCAAAAAGACGCATTGCCTCAGTTTCATGGCCTTCAAAAGACAAACCCAAACACCGGCTAACCTCACTAATTCGATCCAACACCCATTGAGACACAGCTTCCGCCGAAGGAATTTCCTCCCCTGAAAAGCCCCCATTATCCTCAAACCTGTTGGTTTGTTTGAAACAAGCTGCGGAGTCACCATCTTGCACTGCTAAAGGTTGTAACTCAAAAACAGGTGCTTGGCCCACACAAACGTTCCTCTCTCCTCCTTGGGCAGCCCATGGAACACCGCAAGAAGTCTCCAACAGCACGGGGGACTGAAACTCCAACTGGCAATGACGCCCACCTGGCAAAGGAGTTAAATCCGACTCCACTGGCAATCGCGAGGCTAACTCCACCGCAGATGACGCAACACGAGAACTCACCAGCTCCACCTGGGCCTGACAAACATCCAACTCCGAAGCTAACTTCTGCGAAGTACCAGTACCCGACGCCTCTACCAGTCGCGGTCCAGGTGCCGCAGCAGATGGGGAACAGTGGACCACCATCTCCAAACGAGACGGCGACACCGAGCGTCGGCGAGAATACTGTAACACAACCGTATCCGCCTGAGCCGACTGCGTTCGATATGGATCGCAAGAAGACCGCCCACTCGTCTCGTCGTCAATCCGGCCCGCACCCGGATCGAGCAAAGGAATGGGCTGGTCCGACATACCCACACGCCCAGCCCCTATGCAGCTTAATGAACCATCCTCCTTTGGGCCGATTTTATTTGCCATCAACGGACAGCCCTTACCCGAACCAGCCCCCTCCAAATGAGCCCCTTTTTTATTCACCCCAGCCCACCCACTGTGGCCCATCACACCATTATTAAAAACCTGGGCCCGTCTCCAGCCCAGAGGCCTCGCCTTCAGCCCACGTGGGCGATCCAACCCAGCCCCCCGAATCTGGGTAAAATGACCCGAAGACCCCATGGACCGTCCCCCAAATCGAAAACGATGAAGATATTCATTCACCCCCATCTGTGGCCGAAAAATCTGCCCTAACTGCGCAGAATCCGGACCTGCCATCTTCGGCGCAGACTCCCCCATGGGCACGTTCGCCGCCGACCACCGTTCAACCACCGGATCGACTTCGACCCATACGGGAAGTGAAAATTTCCACAACCCCCAGCGGATCGAGACCCGCGACGGCATAGCCTCAGAACCTCGCACACGAAGGCGAATGGAGCCTAGATCCACGGACGACTCGTCTGCCTCCATGAAACCACCACATCGATCACCGATGAATCTGTACACCGCCTCCCCCCGGAGATGGATAGGCAGACCTGACAGCCGAATCCACACACTCTTCTCAGGCCGCGACGTTTTTGCCGGAGTACAGAAAGCTAGAGGGGACCACCATTCGAGAAATAACTCACGACCCTCAACTGTCCAACGCCGGCGCAACAACGCCTCCGCCACAGCCCGACTGGATAGAACGAACAGAAAACCTTTATCCCCCACAGGTCTCACATCTACCTTCCCCGAATCCTTCCACCACCGGGAGACCCAATCGAAGATGGTTGCAAAACTCAGACCTTTGCCCCCCAAACCCCCCAATGTACCCACTAAGGACCTATCCAGAATGCGAAACCAATCAATCTCCACCTCCGAACATACAGCCCCAACGGGCGGACAATCTGCAGCAGAAGTGGATACAGTCTGGCCGAGGCTGAAGATTGATCGGGAGGCCTTTGTAACACCCAACCCGAAGCCGTCGACAACCAACGCCACCGCATCCCATCCATCACCGAAAGCAGATGCAGGTACGTAAACTTGTTCACGTCTCTGTCCTGTAGTAGTTACAATTTGAAAAGAGGTCCCCCCACCTTCCTCACCTCGAACCCAAACCGCTGTCGTACGACTACCCCCACTGAGGCGGCCCCAAAACTTAAGATTGCTAGGCTCCTGAGATGCTAACCTCATCCTGACCACCAACCAACGGACTTCCGAGGCATTAAGCACCACCGCCCGACGTAGCCCCTCCCCCCGCTCAACAATCGACAATCCACACTTCCCATCAGGTCCGTTGGACTCCTCAAACTCAAACGACCGGCCACCGAGGAACAAAATTCTCCGGCGTGGCCCTAACTCTTTCCTAACCGGAAACATCAGGCTGTTTTACTGGTCATCGTTTATTAGCATATTATATTATTATCTGGGTTATTAGTTTGTAATTATTCTATGCCTCAGGGCTCCCTTGTAATTTTTACAAACTTTAATCTTCATTAATATAAATAGGAGATGATATCCTAATCATACCCTAAGCTGGTTACTCTCTAAAATCATCATGGTATCAGAGCAAAACCCTAACACGTAGACCTATTACAAACCAGAGCCACCAGCCACCATCGGAGCCACCAACTACCACCGGAGCCAGTTCCTCTCTCTCTATCGCCTCAAGCCGACTCCACCCTGAGGGGATTCGGCTCAAGCCGAGAAGGACACACGTAGTTTCGGGTGGGTTGATGCCTGTCTAGGGTTTCGGCTCACCCTTGTTGGTCGAACTCAGCAACAAAGATCACTCTAAGGTTCGAAACTTACCTGGGTTGGTCATTCGCTGGTGTCGACTACTCTTGGTAGCCCCTCTGCCTCAGTCGACTTTCCTTATCTATGCCGTCGTCTCTTGAGCAGCTTCGGTCGTCGCTCATCACTTTAGTCGTCGCTCATCTCTGGTATGCTTCAATCGTCGCTGATCTTCAGTCGTCGCTCATCACTTCGTTAATGTCTGGTATTATCTCTGTTTGGGTTTACATCTCATATGTCGTGTAGTGCCTCCCTTTGATCTTAAACACAACATAAAACACAAATAAACAAACAAACAAACAAAAAAATTCTTAATTTTGTTATGCCTTTATAGTGGTCATTGTGTCTGTTCTTCCACCACCACCTTCCGGGTTTGTGATTGCCACTAGTTTTGTTGCGGGTTCGATAGTATAGTATCCATGGCAGATTCCACTAGTGTGTCTACTACCCCTCAAACACAAACACCTAGAAGTGAGAGTCCCATCGGACCTACTACCATGCCTGATAACACCAACCCTAGTCTGAAAATCACCACCTCTCTATTTAATAGTCAAAACGATCTAGCATGGTCTTAGAGTTTGACTATTTTTTTGAAGAGCAGAGGGAAGATGGGGTATGTTGATGGCAGGATACAGACACCTAGCACCACTGACCCGGGTTATGACCAATGGGAGATTACCAACTCTTTGATTATGGGTTGGCTTATTCATTCGATGGTTTCAAAAATTGGTGAGGGCTACTTGTCTATGGAGACTGCCCAAGATGTTTGGGATGCTGTGGCTGCCACCTATTCCCGCAAAGGGAATTTCTCACCGGCATTTGAGTTGTGCCGCTCTATTGAGAGCTCTATTCAAGGGGAGCAGACTGTTGTTCAGTACTTCACCTTCCTCACCAACGGCTGGAAACGCCTTGATCACCTGCAGGACTATAAGCCTGTTTGCACTACTGATTTTGTCAAGTACAAGAAGTTCATCGCACAAGAACGGGTCTTTAAATTTCTGGCAAGCCTAAACGTGGAGTATGATCCGGTTAGGAGTCAAGTTCTTGGTATGGACACTCTTCCTTCACTTCATGAGGCATTTGCCTATGTACAGAATGAGGAGAGTCGCCGGTCTGCTATAATGTCCCCTGTCTCTACTGACCGCTCAGCATTACTGTCTACCCCTCGAGATGGCCTCAGCCTGACTCCCATCCCTCCGTCTGCCGCTAAGGAGTCTGTATTCTGTGATTATTGTAAGAAGCCGCGGCATACTCGTGAGACGTGTTGGAAGCTTCATGGGACTCCATCCGAGGGTCAAGGTGATCGGTCTGGTTTTAGAGGAGGTCGGTCAGGCTAGTCTAGAGGATGTGGCTCCTATTCCCGGGCTCATCAGTTTAGTGCCGTTGATACACTTGATTCTAATTCTGCTTCCGTTGGCCAAGCTTCTGATGCTCTCTCTGGCACGACTACTAATGAACTTGAGGATGTTCTGCGCCAATTGCTGGACCGCCGGTCTTCTACTGCTCTCAGTACATCTTCCTCGTCATTTGCCCGCTCAGGTAACTTAGTCTCTTCTTCTTGTGTTTTCCTGACTCATAAGTCTTTGCCTTGGATTATTGATTCCGGTACCTCAGATCATATGTTTGGCTCCTCTGATCTTTTCTCTGCCTATAAGCCCTCTTCAGGTCAGAACAAAGTTAGGATTGCAGATGGTACTGTTTCTTCCATTTCTAGGAAAGGTTTAGTCCAAGTCACTCCTACCATACTTCTATCTTCTGTTCTCCATGTTTCCAATTTTTCTGTTAATCTGTTATCCTTGAATTGTCTTACTTAGGATTTAAATTGTAGTGTGACGTTTTTTCCTGATCATTATCTTTTTCAGGACCTTGTCACGAGGAGGAAGATTGGCAGTCGTAGTGCAAAAAATGGTCTCTACTTCCTGGATCAACCGGACAAGCTTGCTTATTCTTCTACCACGCGATCTACTACCCCCGCTGATTTATAGTTGTGGCATCGGCGTCTTGGGCATCCTTCTTTTTATTTACTTAAGCATTTATTTCCATCTGGTTTCGCAAATCATCATGTGTCTGAATTTCTTTGTGAGTCTTGTCAACTTGGAAACAACATAGAGCTTCTTTTGCTCCCAGTTTTAATAAAAGTTTAGTTCCTTTTTCATTAATACATTCTGATGTTTGGGGTCCCTCTCGTGTTATAGCTGTGAAAGGTCATCGATGGTTTGTTACATTTATTGATGATTTTTCTCGTACTACTTGGGTGTATCTCATGAAAGATAAGAGTGAGATTTTCTCTGTGTTTCGCAATTTTCATAAGATGATTTGTACTCAGTTTGGGGCCACTAACAAACTATTTCGTTCTAATAATGGAGGGGAATACATAGATTCTTGGTTAGGACAACATTTTTCTACTCATGGCATTATCCATCAGACCTCTTGCACCAATACCCCTCAACAAAATGGGGTGGCAGAACGCAAGAACCGCCATCTTCTTGACATAGCTCGGTGCATGTGTTTTTCTATGAGTGTGCCTCGGCCCTATTGGGGCGACGTTGTTCTCACTGCTGCACATCTTATTAATCATCTTCCCACACAGGTCTTGCAAAAACAAGCTCCTCTTGACGTCCTCCTAGGTTCCCAGTCCTTGTTTTCTATTCCTCCCAAAATATTTGGTTGTGTCTGTTTTGTTCATAATCACTCTCTTACTCGTGGTAAGTTGGACTCTCGCTCCCTCAAATGTGTTTTCCTTGGTTACTCTCCTACTCAAAAGGGGTATAAGTGTTACCACCCTTCTTCTCGTAAGTGGTTTGTGTCCATGGATATTACTTTCTTTGAGTCCTAGTCCTATTTCTTGTCCTCTCCGGTGTCACAGTCCTCATTTCCGGGGGAGCCTTGGTGTGAAGTGAGTCTTGTGATTCCTATGGTGGAACCAGTTGTTTTTGCACCACCCTCTTCTATTGGGACTATAGAACCCAATGTCACCAAGGATAGAGAATGGCAAGTTTATGTCCGGGACATAGACAGACAGAAAGTTAACTGAATGCAAGGGACCACTTCTGCTCCTCCACTGCCATCTCTAGCTTCTGATGAGAGTCTAAGTAACTTTGAATCTCTTGAGTCCATTGATCTTGATGTTTCCATTGCCAAGAGGAAGTGTATGAGATCTTGTACTCAACATCCTATCTCACATTTTGTGTCCTACTCTCATTTGTCATCCTCATATAGAGCGTTTGTGTCAAATATTTCCTCTGTTAGCATTCCTAACCATTTTCAGGATGCTCTTGCTACCTCTGAGTGGAAACTAGCCATGATTGAGGAAATGAAAGCACTTAGGAAGAATAGCACTTGGGAATTGACTGAGTTACCTACGGGCAAACGACCTGTGGGATGTAAATGGGTGTATACTGTGAAACACAAAGCAGATGGTTCTATTGAGCGTTACAAGGCAAGATTTGTGGCAAAAGGGTTCACTCAGACATATGGCATTGATTATCAGGAGACCTTCGCACCCGTGGCTAAGATGAATTTAATCAGAGTACTCTCTCTAGCAGCTAATCTAGATTGGCCGCTTTATCAGTTTGATGTCAAGAATGCATTTCTCCATGATGACCTCGAAGAAGAGGTATATATGGACATTCCTCCTGGTTTTGAGGATCATCAAACAGAAGGCAAAGTATGCAAGCTTCGGAAGTCATTATATGGTCGCAAACAATCTCCAAGGGCTTGGTTTGAGAGATTCACTCAGGCTATGCTTAAATATGGCTTCAAACAGAGTCAGGCAAATCACACCTTGTTTGTGAAACATTCCTCACGTGGTAAGACTACAACACTTGTTGTTTATGTAGATGACATAGTTCTTACGGGCTATGATACTGGAGAAATACCTCTGTTGAAGAAATATTTAGCTAGTGAGTTTGAAATCAAAGACTTGGGAAGCTTGAAGTATTTTTTGGGAATTGAAGTTGCTCGCTCCAAGGATGGGATATTTATCTCACAGAGAAAATACGTGCTTGACCTGTTGAAGGAAACTGGGATGCTTGGCTGCAAGGTATGTGACACTCCACTGGAACCCAATCAAAAATTGGGGGATGATGAAGGAGGAGAAGCTGCTGATAGGGGGAGCTATCAGCGATTAGTGGGTAAGCTCATTTACCTATCTCACTCCCGTCTTGATATTGCTGTTGCTGTCAGTATAGTTAGTCAGTTTATGCATGCTCCTCATCAAATTCTGCTGGAAATTTGATTATTATTGCCTTAATATTAGTCAATATTCTAGGATCTGTTTTTTCCTATGTAAATAGGGAAAGCAAAGGCTGTATAGAATCAGGAATGTTAGTGGCTGTTAGTGGCAGTATATAATATGTTAGTGGCTGTTAGTAGACATATAGTGGCAGTATATAATATGTTAGTGGCTGTTAGTGGGTTATGATAATGTCTGTAATATCTCCTATATAAGGAGTCTCGTTTGGTCTTGTAGAATAAGAAGTTTTGAATATAACAGAAATATATTCCTTCTTCCTCATATTTTCTGAGTTCTTCTTCCTCATATTTTCTGAGTTGGTATCAGAGCAACAAAAACACAGCAGCCCTAAAACCGTCATAGCCATGTCGGAAGTCACGTCCGAAACCACTTCAACCCCTGCCGCTGCCATTCCGGTGAAAACATCCAACTCTCACTCTGTCCAAATCACCACCATCCGCCTAAATGGTGATAATTTTCTCCGCTGGTCACAATCTGTCCGGATGTATATCCGTGGGCAAGGAAAGATCGGTTACATCACTGGTGACAAGAAGGTTCCTGCTGTTAATGATCTGCTGTTCGACAATTGGGACGCTAAAAACTCCATGGTTATGACATGGTTGGTCAATTCCATGGAGGAGGATATAAGCTCTAATTACATGTGCTATACTACTGCACAAGAGTTGTGGGATAATGTTAGTCAGATGTATTCTGACCTAGGAAATCAATCTCAAGTTTTCGAATTGACTTTGAAGTTGGGAGAGATTCGTCAAGGAGATGATTCTGTCACCAAATATTTCAATTCGTTGAAAAGGTTGTGGCAGGATCTTGACATCTTCAACACATACGAATGGAAATCGGTTGACGACTGCAACCACCACAAGAAAACTGTGGAAGACAGTCGTATTTACAAGTTTCTTGCCGGCCTCAACATTGAGGTCGATGAAGTGCGAGGAAGAATTATTGGCAGACCTCCTCTCCCATCCATTGGCGAAGTATTTGCCGAAGTCAGAAGGGAAGAGAGCCGAAGGAGCGTCATGCTTAAGAAAAAAGGTACTGGTGAGTCAATTGAAATTTCTTCTTTAATTAGCGATGCTGCGGCCAACAAGGCTGCAAATTACCAGCGCAGGTTTGATGATAAGCCACGGGTCTGGTGTGATTTTTGCAACAAGCCTCGCCATACACGCGAAACGTGTTGGAAGATCCATGGCAAACCTGTCAACTGGAAAAGCAGCAAACAAGGAAAGAAGAATCATGGCTTTCCTACTGCTAATGAAGCCGATTCAGGTCCCTTCAACAAAGAGCAGATTGATCAATTCTTAAAGCTGATAAAATCCAACTCCTCATCCGGTACTCCTAGTGTTTTTTTGGCACAAACAGGTAGAAATCCTAAAGCCTTCTCTTGCCTAAACTTCTCTCCGTAGATCATAGATTCCGGTGCCTCCGATCACATGACTAGTTTTTCCCATTTATTTAGTACCTATTTCCCTTGTTCTGGTCATGACAAAATCAGAATAGCCGATGGTAGTTTTTCACCTATTGCAGGAAAACGATTTATTAAACTAACTGAGAAAATTAATCTCAATGCTGTTCTTCACGTCCCCAACTTAGCCTGTAACCTTTTGTCTGTTAGTAAACTATCTAAGGATTCTAATTGTCGTGTTACATTTTTTGAATCCCATTGTGAATTTCAGGACCAGAACTCGGGGATGATGATTGAGCGTGCTAGGATGCTTGAAGGTCTTTACTACTTTGATGAAGTACCTGTTAGTAATAAAAAAGCTCAGAGCTTTAATAGTACTAGTTCAATCTCTGTTCGAGAAAAAATAATGCTATGACACTATAGGCTAGGACATCCTAGTTTTCCTTATCTGAAACATTTATTTCCATAATTATTTAAAGAGATTGATTGTTCTTCTTTTCATTGTGAAAGTTGCATTTTTGCAAAATTTCATCGCTCTACTTATTTGCCAAAACCTTACCAGGCTTCCAAACCTTTTTATTTGATTCATAGTGATGGTTGGGGCCCTTCTAAAATCACTACTCTTTCTGGTAAAAGATGGTTTGTTACATTTATTGATGACCATACCCGCTTATGTTGGATTTATTTGATGCATAAAAAATCTGACGTGAAAAATTTATTCACAAATTTTTACAATATGATTGAAAACCAATTTCAAACCAAAATTGGTATTTTACATTCTGATAATGGAACAGAATATTTCAATGAGCAGTTGGGTGAGTTTTTGGCAAAAAAGGGGATTTTTCATCAATCTACATGTCGGGATACCCCTCAACAAAATGGCATTGCAGAACGAAAAAATAAACATTTACTTGAAGTAGCACGTGCTATAATGTTTTACATGCATGTTCCTAAATATTTATGGGGTGAAGCAATTTTAACAGCCTCTTATTTGATAAACAGGATGCCTACAAAGGTGTTAACATACAAAACACCTTTTGATTGTCTCAAAACTTTTTTTCCTGACACGAGGTTGTTTTCTGATTTACCCGCCAAAGTTTTTGGATGTACTGCCTATGTTCATGTTCCCAGTCAATTTCGTTCAAAACTTGACCCCCGTGCTATAAAATGTGTTTTTTTTTGGTTATTCCTCAAACAAAAAGGGGTATAAGTGTTTCGATCCTCAAACCAAGAAATTTCATGTGAGTATGGATGTGTCATTTGTGGAAACAAAATCCTATTTCCCCAACAATTCTCTTCAGGGGGAGACAAGTGGAGTAGAAGACAATTTTTGGGATATTTCTATCCCGCTCCCCAATGTCATTTATCCTACACAAAACCCACATCTGTCTGATAATGATCACTTAGGAGAACCAAGTTCTATGGTGCCTAGTCAAGAAGATTCTTGTTTAGGGGGAGAAGTACTACAAAATGATCTAAATTCTGAGCTTCAGGTTTATACTAGGAAGCGATTTCATCTGAGGAATAATGACCCGAATGTCCATCCTAATGACCCGAATGTCCACCCGAGTTCTGGCATCGAAATTTTAGGTAATCCTATTCCTTCTATTTCCGACCTTGATGTTCCTATAGCAATTAGGAAAGGTGTCCGAAATTGCATTAAACATCCTATTGCAAATTACCTCTCCTATCAAAGACTGTCTAAAAACCATAGAGCTTTCACATCTAGGATTTCACACTTGTTTGTTCCAAGGAATATACAGGAAGCATTGGATGATCCGAATTGGAAATTAGCAGTCATGAAGGAGATGAATGCTTTAAGGAGCAGTGGTACTTGGGAGATAGTTGATCTACCCAAAGACAAGAAAACAGTTGGGTGTAAATGGGTGTTTACGATAAAATGTAACGCAGATGGAAGCGTTGAGAGATACAAGGCGAGACTGGTGGCTAAAGGCTTCACTCAAACTTATGGGATCGACTATCCGGAGACGTTTGCTCCTGTTACTAAAATAAATTCCATCAGAGTACTGTTATCTCTTGCAGTAAATTCAGATTGGCCTCTACATCAACTTGACATTAAAAATGCATTTCTCAATGGTGATCTTGAAGAGGAGGTGTTCATGAGCCTACCGCCGGGATTTGAGCAGAGACTTGGTAGCGACAAAGTATGCAGATTGAACAAGTCATTATACGGACTAAAACAATCACCAAGAGCATGGTTTGAACGCTTTGGGAAGGCAGTTATCAGTTGTGGCTTCTCACAGAGTCAAGCAGATCACACAATATTTTATAAACATTCAAAAGACAGTAAAATTGCAATTTTGATTGTTTATGTTGATGACATCATTTTAACTGGTAATGATGAAGCAGAGTTAGCAGCCCTCAAAGAGAAACTCGCAAAAGAATTTCACATTAAGGATCTGGGAGCCCTCAAGTATTTCCTCGGAATGGAATTTGCAAGATCCAAGGAAGGTATATTCGTTAATCAGAGAAAATATGTTCTTGATCTCCTTGGAGAAACAGGTATGCTTGGTTGTAAGATGGTGGAGACTCCAATCGAGCCTAACTTGAAGTTACAAGCTGCTAAGGCTGAAGAAGTCAAAGAGAGGGAACAATATCAGCGACTTGTAGGGAAATTGATTTACTTGTCTCATACGCGGCCTGATATTGCCTTTGCAGTCAGCATGGTAAGTCAGTTCATGCACTCACCAGGGGCAGAGCACTTTGAGGCCGTTTATAAGATCTTAAGATATTTGAAAGGAACTCCAGGGAGAGGCTTACTGTTCAAGAAACATGGACATCTTCAAGTTGAAGTATACACAGATGCAGACTGGGCAGGAAGTGTTACAGACAGGAGATCAACATCCGGATACTGCTCCTTTGTAGGTGGGAACCTAGTTACATGGCGGAGTAAAAACAGAATGTGGTAGCTCGAAGTAGTGCAGAAGCAGAGTTCAGAACTGTTGCCCATGGAATCTGTGAAGTAATGTGGATTAAAAGAATTCTTGAAGAATTAAAGCTTTCTCACCCGACACCTATGAAGGTCCATTGTGACAACAAAGCAGCTATATCTATAGCTCATAATCCAGTTCTACATGATCGCACAAAACATATAGAAGTGGATAAACATTTCATCAAGGAGAAAATCAATGCTGGCATAATCTGTATGACCTACCTTTCAACAGGTGAACAATTAGCTGATGTGCTAACGAAGGGACTACACAAGAAGCAATTTGATAAGCTGACTAGCAAGCTGGCTATAGAAGATATCTTCAAACCAGCTTGAGGGGGAGTGCTGGAAATTTGATTATTATTGCCTTAATATTAGTCAATATTCTAGGATCTGTTTTTTCCTATGTAAATAGGGAAAGTAAAGGCTGTATAGAATCAGGAATGTTAGTGGCTGTTTGTGGCAGTATATAATATGTTAGTGATGTATATAATATGTTAGTGGCTGTTAGTGGACATATAGTGGCAGTATATAATATGTTAGTGGCTGTTAGTGGGTTATGATAATGTCTGTAATATCTCCTATATAAGGAGTCTCGTTTGGTCTTGTAGAATAAGAAGTTTTGAATATAACAGAAATATATTCCTTCTTCCTCATATTTTCTGAGTTCTTCTTCCTCATATTTTCTGAGTAATTCACTTCGAGGCTGTCATGAGAATCTTGAGGTACTTGAAATCTGCTCCTGGTAAGGATCTTTATTTTTCAAAGTATGATAATCTTCGTGTGGAAGCCTATACAGATGCTGACTGGGTTAGATCAGTAACTGATAGGAAATCGACTTCAGGGTATTGCACCTTTGTTGGAGGCAACGTAGTTACTTAGACGAGTAAGAAACATAATGTAATTGCCAGGTCAAGTGCAGAAGCTGAGTTTAGAGCTATGGCACAAGGGGTGTGTGAGCTTTTATGGATCAAGTTATTGTTGAGTGATCTAGGTATTGATCAAACGGACTCCATATGGTTATACTGTGATAATAAGGCTGCTATCAACATCGCTCACAATCCGGTTCATCATGACAGGACAAAACACGTTGAGATTGATCGCCACTTCATTAAGGAGAAACTCACTAATGGTACCATTTGTACTCCTTTTGTCCAGTCTGGTAAACAACTTGCTGACATTCTCACCAAAGGGGTTGGGAATAACCCATTTCATAACATATTAGGCAAGCTGGGCATGAGAGATATCTTCGCACCAGCTTGAGGGGGAGTGTTAGCATATTATATTATTATCTGGGTTATTAGTTTGTAATTATTCTATGCCTCAGGGCTCCCTCGTAATTTTTACAAACTTTAATCTTCACTAATATAAATAGGGGATGATATCCTAATCATACCCTAAGCTGGTTACTCTCTAAAATCATCAAGAACTAAGTTGGTGAGTTCTTAAATTAAATCTTGTTTTTAGTTGGTCTAACTTTGAAATTATTGCATAGAAATGAGTTTTCATTGATCATTTATCATTATTTTATATTTTGGAACATTAGATGTTAAGATTTGAAGCATTGAAAATGAAGAGATGAGAAAAGGTTTGAAAAGAGAACAAATATGAAGAATTTTGAAAGAAAATCATGTTTTGATTCATGAAAATTCAATGCATAAAAATGTTTTTCCATGGACTACATCATTTATACATGCTTTAGCACCTTAGATATCAAGTTTTGAGGCTTTTGGTGAAGAAAATGAAGTTAGGAACCTCAAGAACTCAAAGAACACATCCAGCCCAGAATTTTGCTCAACGGGCACTCGATCGGCCACCATCAACCGCACGAGCGGCCAAAGCCAAATCTGCCCTAACTTGAACCACCGCTCGTGTAGCCTAGGCCACCGCACCAGCGGCCAACCCACCGCACTGCGGCCAAGCCTCTGATGCATATTGCTAAACCTCCACTCGTGCGGCCCAATTTCGGCGCACGAGCGGCCAAACAAGGCACTTGTCCGATTTGCATTCTTTCCATTCCTTTTGACTTACCGGACTTCCTTGTATGTGTTTTGAACCTAAACAAAAATTAAATACAGCTAGAAACCGATTTAAAGTATGTTTGATTAGAGAAGAAAAACTAAAACTAAGTCATATGCTTAAATTAGTTTAAGAAGCTTGCAAGTTAACTAGTATTTCAATGTCTTGTTCATGTCCTGTGTAGGTCAAACTTAGTTCACCCCTTTTGTTCAAGGAGCCATTTGTGAGTAGTAATGTTGTAGAGTTATGCTTGTTAAACTATGATTCGAAATGCAAAACCTATGTTATGTCTATGAAAGCTATGCTAACGATTTATTATGAATGAACATCCTATACTCTTGTATCATGTATGAAGATGACACCCTTGGAATATGTCCTAGTTATTGGAGGACTCATGCCAATGACACCTTCTTATGTCCTAATCATTGGGGGACTCATGCCGATGACACCTTGTTATGTCCTAGTTATTGGAGGACTCATGCCAATAACACCTTGATATTCAAGAATCCTTGGAATGTTCATCGCTACGTATATGCTTACCAGTTAAGTTTTGTGCTATCATGATTTGGTTCTAATTTTCTGAAAAATGAGTTTTTTGTTTTTTTGTTTTGTTTTTTTTTTTTTTTTAGTCAATTTTTTTAATATTTTAAGCAGATTTATTACTTTTTAGATACATTTAATATAAATACAATTAAAAAGTATAATATTTGTGAAAAAAAATCTTTAAAAATTCACTAAATACCAAAAATACAAAAAAAAATTACGAAAATTAAGTACATTTTCGAATTCTTGTGTATTTATTGCTTTTTTAAATAACTTTTTTTTACAAATATTTTACTTTTTAGGTACATCTAGGTTAGATGCATCTAAAGTAAAAAAATTATTTAAGAAATTAAAAAAGTTCACGAAAAACAAAAAATTCAATTTTCAGAAAATTAAATTCAAAAAATTAGAACCAAACAAGGTTATATTCAAACTATGATCTAGTGCTTAGTTTTATTACAGCTCATCGGTGTTCATTCATTTACCGCTTTACTTTATTACTATTCACTGGGCAATGGCTCACCCCTTTCCCCTATATGTATATAGGTGATGAAGAAGAACATGGTTCTAAAGAGAAGTCAGTTTAGAAGTCTTTTTCGTTTGTTTTCGTTCCTTAAGAGATTTACCCTTAAGAAGACAGCTTTGTACATGCGTTTTGGGTTTTGTAAGGTTATGTTGTGAATGATGTGCTTTCTTTTTGTTGTTTGGACTTATAAATATTAAGATAATAATATGAGAAGTATTATTGTTATGTTTTCATACGATTTATGCACATGATTTGAATGGACTCTTGGTAATTAATGGACACATGTTTCCGTATAAACCCCAATGTTATTAGTCCAGTCTTGTCTTGTCTTGTCTTGCTAGGCCTTTGATAGTTGAGTACTACTGGCCAGTCATAATGCTATCCTGTTTGGGGCGAGATGGGGTCGTGTCAGTATTCTTCATCAAATGACTTGTCCCTACAATCCCCCACAGAATGGTATAGCAGAGAGGAAACATAGGCATCTTGTCGAAACAACTATCACTTTTCTTCATCAATCTTCCCTACCTCTCAGCTAATGGCTTGATGCCTTGGCCACTGCTGTCTATCTCATAAATCGCACTCCTAGTTCTAAACTTGAGCTTCATACTCCCTTTGAAAAATTGTTCAATTACTCCCCTAATTTTCATTCTGTTAGTGTTTGGGTGTAGATGTGAACATGTCTTCCCTTTCTCTGCATCTTCTCCTCTCCTTGTCCTCCATCTTTACCTCAACTTCAGTCTTTCTTTTGTCCCTCTACCTCTCAGTCCCCTCTTTCTTCTAGTCTTGTATTCTCTTCTCCTCTCAATTTTTTTAGCATTTACCAAAACCATGAACCTTTTAGCAATAATTTTATCCTAACAAACAAAAATGCTACTGAAAAAGCAATTGCCAAACTAGAACTTAGTTGAGTCTTGAGCATGTTCTATAGTGAAGCATTTACAAAGAAGACTTCGACTTCAAGTTTTGATCATAAAACTCATGCATTGCATGCATTATCATCATTTAGAAGGTTTTATCTTTGGTTAGTCCTTTGTCTTTGTTTTTATTGAGAACTTGAACATAAGTTTACTTTGTAGTATATGCTAGCTTAGCTATTCAACTTGACTATTAGATCTCAGAGGCTTGGTTATTGGGCCTTATATTTCCAGATGGTTGAGTTTTGTATGTATAGCTTCTAAGAAGCACAGACACAGACACACCGATAGGCCAATTTTCAAAAAATGCAGGACATGACACATGGGAAACACGCACAAAATATATAATCTTATATATGTCATATATATATATCATTCAAACATAATTAAAAAAAAAATGTAATATAACAATTCATTTATACATTTACATTATTTTTTCATTCATTATTGTATCCTAAGTTATTTAGTTCAAACCTATAATTAGTTTTATGTGTCTAATCGGTGGACAATGTGTTCAAGAAAAGGACACGAGTGTCCGAAGAGTTTCCAGATCTAAAAAACTTTTTAAAAAATAGGACACGTTTGACGAGTTGGACACTTGTCGAGAGGTGTCCAACAAGCATTGCTGTTCGATATAGACATGACATGGATATACCACCTTCTTAGAAGTGTTTGTACTTCTTAGTATAGCTTAAAAAACTTGCGTGTTCAAATGCACAAAGCAACCACTCGAATGAGAATGTCAGTATCTTTCATAACGGTTCCAAAGTATCCATTGCTTTGAACACCGTGAGCATTCATTCGAATGCGGACCTTTTTGTTTGTAAAAATGAAGCACATGTTTCCAACTAGGGCTGCGCAAAATACCGCCCAAACTGCCCCAATCTGCTTCACTCTGTGCAGTTTGGGATGGTTGGGCAAGTTGAATGATTTTTTAAGGCGGGTTGGTTTGAGGGCAATTTAAAATTTACAACCCACCTCTTTCATCTAACTAACCCACCATAATTTATATAAATAAGAAATAAAAAAAGTTTATCACATAAAACTCGTCCTCTACAGTTTGAATCTAAACAGAGGTGACCGTTCGGAACAGAACAGGGCCCTCCGAACAAAGGGTTTTTTCCTTCAAGCAATCGCAATCCTTTGCCAGTTCAAAAGAGTTGTAACCTCTCCAAATAGCCTCTATGGTGCCTATAAAAAGGTTGTTCCTCGTCATTCCCTCTAGCATCCAATTTTTTCTATTTCTTCTCTGCATACTGAATGTCAGAGAGACAATACTATGACGACCCCGACATACATATTATTTTTATATATTATTTTAGTGAGCATAATTGTATAATTATATGTTTAATTTGTACCTATCTATTTGCTTCTAAAATATCTGTTAGAATACCGACTTAGAATTCGAAATTGAAAGCCTAAACAGATTCAGAAACCAAAATTGATTAGTTCAATAGACTAATGGGAATATTTAGGATCATATGGCAAATTTAATTAAAATTTCATTCAGATCAAAATAATTAGAATAAACTAATTAGACTTGATTAGGATTAACTAAACCTAAGCTAAATTAATTAGCCTAATCCAATCCTTCCATATATATATATGCCTCAAACATTTGAGCTCATTTTCCTTCTTTAACAAAATTGTGGCTGAGAATATATATACATATATATATATATAGAGAGAGAGAGAGAGGAAGGATTGTAGAGAGATTGAAGAGGATTTGAAGAAATTAAGCTAGCAACATCTCAATTCAAGGTTTAGGTAAGATTATCACCCATAATTCTTGTAAATAATTCATGCAGAAGTTAAGTTCATGGAGGTTGTAAGATTATTTGCATGAAATTGAGAAAAGAAAGCTAGAATCAACTTGATTATGGAAGAAATGAGTTAATTGTGCACATGCATGCATAATTCTTCATCCTTGAGTTTGATTTTCTACAAATTCATACATGCATGGAACTTTTACACATTAACTTGAGGGATTCTTCATGTTTCTACACTTCTCATCTCATTTAATCATGGTTTGAAAGGAAAGAAGCGTAAAACATTACATGCATGGCAAGAACATTAAATTTTGAGCTTTGTTTTGGAGAATTGAAAGAGTATTTGAGGATATGTTTTCATAATTTCCATGAATTCATGTTTTATAAAGAGTTTCTACACATTTCTACCATGTCATGCAAGCTTTGAACATGAAAGGTACATTTTTGAACTTCAAAGAGCAATCTAGAAAACCCAGAATTTGCCCAATCCGCTCAAGCAACGGATCCATGGCTTGACCACACTTTGTATGCTCCCAGTATTTTTGCAAACAATTGCACTTGGCTCAAGCGACCAAGTGATGGCTCGAGCCTACTTTGACACCATCTAGCACTTTTACAATCAGGCCACACCGCTCAAGCGACCAAAGGTCCACTCAAGCGAACACCCTGTTTTCAGCAAAATTTGACAAACACTCACATGTGCATATTTGCATCCTCATGCCCTTTTAGGCATTCTTAAACATCATTTAGACATCCTTGGCCATGGAATAAGCTAGAAACACACGTAATAGAGTTGAATTAAGACACGCTATTTGTTATAAACGAGCGCTTCAATGTGTATCTTTGTTATGTGTTTTGTGTAGGTGGTTATCCGAGGTCCAACACTTGTGCCAGCCTACTGTAAAGATATGTTGAAATGTATTTTTGAATTACTACAAGAATGTTATTTTGAAATGCTAGTTTGATAAGAATGAATTATTGTATCTTTTGAAAAGTAATCGTGGCATCCTTAGTGAAGCCCTCACCTGGAGGAAATAATACCATGGCCCTTTGTTTGACAAGGCCCTTGTCTGGAAGAAACAATACCAAGCCCCTTTGTTAAATGAGCACAGAGATCTCTGATGTTGACCCGAGTGGTCCCTTTGCTTGACCTAGATGGTCCCTTTGTTTGGACCCATGTGGTCCCTTTTGTTGACCTTAATGGTCCCTTCGATATATGCCTTTAGGCCCTTTGCTTTACACTATTGAATGTACCACATATGAGTTCTGATTTATGAACTTTGATCTGACAAATACTTAATTATGCTTTGTTTCGAAACTCATAAAATATGATTTGTATTATACTAGACATCATTCATTTAACCTCTTTATACTGATATTACTCACTGGCTATGAAGCACGGCTACTCCAAAAATAGTGTCATACACGCACCGGGTACTTACCGGGTGCGGGTATGCGTACCGGTACGGCTGCACGCATACCGGGTACGGCAAAAACCAGTCCGGTACGGCTGCCTCAGTTGGGTACGTCATGGGTACGGCTTGGGTACGGCATGGGTACACCTTCGGTACATTTTGGGTACGTCGGGGGCAGAAATCAAATTTTCTGAAAAATTAAGAGGTACCGGAGCAATATTAAGAAAAATTTTTAAAAAAAAAAAGAAAAAATGTGTATACCGTATACGAATGCCCTAATCTCATCACTGTTTTGCATCTCATCGAAGCAAAGAGAGAGGCGACTTCGACCATCTTCATTTTCCTCTTCTGCGACTTCGAACAGTGATCGACTTCGACCCTCACCCTCATCTTCAACCCTCACCCTCGTCTGCGACTTCGAAACAGATCGACTTCGACCCTCACTCACCCTCGTCTTCGACTTCGACCCAGAGATTCGACCCTCGGCTTCGACTTCGACGCAGAGATCAGATCACCCTCCTCATCACTGTTTTGCCCTAATCTCCTCTTCGACGCAGCGATCAGAGGTATACGTATATCTCTGAATTTTTTTTTTTTTTTTCATCTCTTTAGTTATTATTATCAATACTGAAAATGCTAATAAATATTAATAATAAATATTAGAGATGAAAATGCTAATAATCATAAATGGTAATCATAAATATTATTATTAGTTATTAATAATAAAAAATTACTTCATCTTTATTTATTTTTTTTTTTTTTCTTATTTCTTCTTTAGTTATTAATACTGAAAATGGTAATAATCATAAATGGTAATAATCATAAATATTATTATTAGTTATTAATAATAAAAAATTTGAGATGAAAATGCTAATAATCAAAAAAATTAGTTATTCCTGAAAAAACAGTTTATGCTTATAGGATGTAATAAGCAGTTCAGTTAAATTAGATGTATAAGCTTTTGACCATAATTATAAAAAATAAAAAAATATCGGCGTACCGCAGCCGTACCCGTACCCGTACCCTACTTTTTTGGGATTTTGCCGTATCGGCGTACCCGTACTCATACCTGCACCCGTGCTTCTTAGCTCACTGGGTTTTAGCTCACCCCCTTCCCCTATATATATGTAGGTGAGCAAATGGAGCATCAAGTTTAAAGAAGCCTCAGGAGTCCACCCTCTGTAAAGCCACTTTTTGGGTGCCTCCATGATGGGGCATACTTGGACTCGAGTGGAGCCAAGCCGTGTGAACCCTTAGTTTATGTTATTTTGTTTTTGTTCTTTGGGGATTTGTTTTGAATGAATATTATGTGTAAGAAGTTCAACCGGATGTGTTGTATTTACGAATGTAAATAAGAATGGATGTATGAGTTGTAAGTTTTAAATACTTGTGTAATTAGCATGTATGCACCACTCGATGGACATAGTTATGTTCTATTTATTGCTTTCGCAGTGCCCCGTTTACTATTACTAATTTTTTGTCTTGTCTTTGAGGCCGGGTAATCTAGCTTTACTGGCCGGTCATGGCCTAAACCTCTAGAGGTGAGTTTAGGTCGTGACACATAACATAGTTTCTGGTCACTGGGAAAACTGATTGAATTGCTGCTTCAGTTTGCGTAAAGATCATTTCATCTTGAGAGATAGATGTCCATTGATTCGTAAGTACTAGTGCAAGGGACAAATCTGTCTCAAGAAGAAATTGTCCAACACTTGACTTGATCTAGTCCTATTCTGTTTCTAAAATTTGTTTCTGCAATTTCGTAAGTTTGTTTTTTCTGCAATTGCTTGCTGTTGTGATTTCTGGTTCATAATTCAATCACATAATTACACAACATACACAGAAAATTATTCCAACAAAAACTACATGAAGATTTCAAAGCATAGAAGTTACCTACGAACATCAGATGGATCCTCATATGCCGACATACTGAAGCTACAATATTCAACCCAAATACCGACACAGTATGTTGCAGATTGCACAGCTCGTTCAAAGATTTCACCAACCTTGTCAACCATGCATAAGTGTGCCTTATGAGCAGCATACTTCCTCCAGTATCCATGGCACAAAGGATATTCCGACAAAAAGGAGTCATACACTGAACAGATCTTTTCTATATTATCCTACAAGGATTACAAAGAAGAGTTCGTTTATGTCAGCATCCTAACAGCAATAAAAGATTTACTTCATAGTAAATTTAAGCAAATGCACTACACAAAAGAATTTTTTCCAGAGTCTACATACTGGCCAAAACACTTTGGTTATCAGATGCTCTATGCACAAGACAGGACTCTAAAGAACTTACTATCATAACCATCATTACTGTCATATAATCATCATTCCAGTGTTTGAGAATGAAGAGGGTAGCACTTTTTAAATCCATAATAATGATTATTCATTTGAACCCCATACTATGCAATGTCTGTACCAACATTGACAACTCATTTTTAAATATTAAATCAAGATTCCTTAAAACTCCATTGGCAACTATGGAGGAAGAAGCTTTGTTAGCTAATCAAAGTTTGCTGCCTATCCAACCTCATATGTGCGACTCTATATATCATTGATCCTTAGGGAGGGGTCAGGCATTAGACTTTGTTGATTAATCAATCCCTGCCTCATATCCAACTTCATTGTAAACTCACCCCAACCCAAAATGTTTTCATCATCCTACTTCTAGAAAGATAACATCCTAACATTTGCTAACAGTTAATCTTAGCCTTAATAAAATCTACGCCCATTGAACATTCATTATAATATTAATAAAACAAAGTATTCAAAATATATTACTGCTGTAATACCACTGAGCACTTTGACACCTATAAGAATAGTCAGGTGTTATTATGTTATTATTTTATTAGTTAAGGGTACTATGGTCATATTATAATGTCTTCGTATAAATATATGCTGCTGGTGTAAGGTTGATTTAGCACCCTAAACCAATTAGTCAAAACATCTTCTCTTCTCTCTCTCTCTCTCTCTCTCTCTCTCTCTCTAACCCTAACCCTAATTTTCACCTATTTTGCATTCTAACTTGGTACCGGAGCATCATTCCTACCTTCTCAAGTGCTCATCGGAATCTAGAGATCATTGTGAGATGACAGCAACATGCTGACATCAGTGTGACGTCATCATCCGTATGGACAAGTTGGGCTCTCAAGGATCGATTCTTCCTTCTGAAGTCATTGGTATTTTTGTAGAATTTTTTGGAACCATTTGCTGTAAGTTTTGTGTTTTCAAATTTTTTGGTTGAAAAATCTCCAATGGTGTTTTTGCTCTCCTCCTGCGTATTCTACCAGGTAAGCTCATCTCTAGGAGGCCTTGAGGTTTGTTTTGAGATTTGGATTTGGTCTTTTTGTTTGGATTTTTGGTGCGTTTTCGTCCCAGACTGTTGTTTCTGGTGTTTTCTAGTGTTCTTTTGCTACTGTGTTGTTGAGTTCTCCTTTGTTGCTTTGTGTGTTTGCCATGGCTGAAACAAAACCTCATGTGGTTAAGGATGATGTGTTGCCCAAGTCTATTACTACCATGAAACTGAATGGTTTGAATTATTTGGCTTGAGCTCATGTAACAAAAAAAATTTTGCATAGTAAGATAAAATTCGGCTTTCTTATTGAACTTCCTCCTGCTACTAATAATAAAGCCTATGATGACTGGTGTAGTGAGGATTCTTGTCTTATGGGATGGATCTGGCATAGCATGGAACCCAATGTTGCTATTACCGTGGAATTTTGTGACACCTCCAAGGAAATTTGAGACTCCCTTGCAGAGTCATTTTTTAGTTAGAGTAATGTCTCCTGAGTCTATGAGTTTTATGAGCAAACTTTTGCCACTCAACAATTTGGTCGTTCTCTACCATATTATAACGACCTTAAGAACTAGAGGGATTAATTATTGCAGCAAAAATCTTTTACTACTGATGTGGCACAACAAAAGCGCAATTGGAAGGAGTTTATGATGGCCTCTTTACTCGTTGATGGAGGCAAATCAAGAAATGGATTTCATTATAGAGAAAATCCCAAAATAGGTACAAGAGCTCTCAAGCTCTGAAATATTCCATATCAAAATATCATAAAACTGAATACTAGAGGGACCTAACCACCTATTTATAGGATAAAAGGCCCAACTAACCCTAACTAACTCTTATAGTACTAAAACATAACTACCATACTAATTCTAATTACTTCACTCGTGGGCTTAGATTCTGACTTAAGGGGTTTCAAAGATCAAATCCTTGCTAGTGAAACATTACCTTCCGTTGCTAATGCCTATTCAAGGTTGAGTTCTTCTTTGGGACAAGGTCAGCCCTCATCTGGTTCTACCTCTCAGACCTTGTCCTCTTCTGCATTGATCTCTAGCAGTGGTGACCGTGGGCCTACCTGTGGGAGTTTTCATGGCCAATCTAATTATCGTGGCTCATATACTAGTTTCCATTGTTCACATGGTGGTCGTTCTTCTCATGGTTCTCATGGTGGCAGTGGGTGTCAAAATGGTTCTGCGTCCCGTGGTGATTAGAGTGTACTCATTGTGGTTCCTTAGGCCATTCTGAGCCTTGGTGTTGGCAAAAGTATGGTAAACCTGATCATATGAATCAAGTTATAGATGTTCCATCGTCTTAGTCAAAATCTTTTCCCTCTGGCACAGTTACTTCCTCAGCTAATTCTCATGATGCACTCACCACTCAGATTAGTGAGTTTATTGAGCTAGTCCAGTCTCTTCGTACTACCCTCCATCCATCCTTTACAGCTACACTGGCTAGTTCAGGTAATATTGCATGTATGGCTCAATTGTAACACCCGAAATAATGCCACGTATCATATATTATTATCTACCCTTGAATGTCTTAAGTCAAATTAGCAATATCATTATATAGAATACTTAAAATAAAGCATAGAAACAAGTAGTGAGAAAGCCTTGAAGAAGAGTGCCTAAGAAAAAGGAACTTAAGGACAGTTATGATTGATGAAAAACTTAAGACAGCTTAGAAATAGAACCTTAGTGTGAAAGTTGATAAATGACATGGAGTTCGGGAATTGATTTTGAAATGAATATTGACTACTTAAATGTTTCAGGAAACCCTAAGTGAGGAGCTTAATAGTCTAACAAGTAGAGTTTAATGAGTACTTGATTAAAAATTAAGAGAGATTAGCAAAAGTTAAGTAAGATTAATTAGGGCCTAAGTGAGAATAATTAGGCTAATTAAGATTAGGAACTAAGCATGATTAATTAGGACTAAGTATGGTTAATTAGAACTAAACTTGGTTAATTAAGCTAATGGGACAATTAGTGAAATACTTAAGCTAATCAATTCTCATCAACAAAAGAGAAGAATAGAGAAGAAATGAGAAGTTGTAGGATCATTCTTGTGTTCTTGAAAGAGAGAGAGAGAGGAGCTAGAGAAGAGAAAATAAGGAGAAAGGAAGAGAAATCATGGAGCTTCAAGATTTAAGCTTGGAAAATCAAGGAAAAACCATTTCTAGGTAAGAAATCCTACCCTCTATCTTTTGTTATTGTAATAAGCTAGCTAGAAAATCAGTTAGAATAGATTTTGAAGGATTAAAGTTGGAGTTTTGTAGTGAGTTAAGGAAAAAGAAAATAGTCTTGAAGATTTGCAAAGAAAAATCATGTTTTGATTTGATTAAGTTTAGGATTCATTGCATATAAATGTTTATCTATGAAATACACATCATCAATTCATGTGTTGAAGTCTTAAACATCATGCTTTGAAGGATTGAAATGAAGGAAATGAAGAAGGGTTTGAAAAGAAACTAAGTTGAGAAGGTCTTGAATTAAAACATGTTTTTGGTTGGATGAATCTTGAATTCATGCATTCAAATGAGTTTTCATGGATCATACATCATTTATTTATGTTTTGGTACATCAAACGTCAAGTTTTGAGGCTGTAGAATGAAGAAAAATGAGTTAGAACACCAAGAACACGCACCAACCCAGCATTTTGCTCGTCAGGCGCTCAAGCAGCCACCATTGGGCGCACGAGCGAGCAGAAACCAATCTGCCTCTCCCTGAGCCACCGCTCAAGCGGCCTAGGACACCACTCAAGCAGCCAAGCCACTGCAAGTGCGGCCAAGGCTGGCACACGTGCGGCACCCCTATTTCAGCCCAACTTCAAATGGACATATCCCTCTCATCCAACTCGGTTTTAAACGATTCTTGAGTCTAAATTCAAGCCCCGAAAGTCTAGTTTCTAATGGTGGTGGTCTCACATCCAAATTCGATGTATACAAAGAGGTATGTTTAAAATAGTGAAGGCTACTCACTTTCTTTTTAACCATTGCATACTAACTCCTTTCCTAACTTAGTTTTCTTTCATTTCTTCGTATTTCCTTTTACTTGAAACATCTAAGCATAATATTTTCTAATACAAAACATATGACATTGTTGTGGAATACTTGAAGCCCTTCAACGTACGTCTTTGGCACACTTCAATATTCATCAAGCCTTAATCACCTAGGATCCTTCTAGGCATGCATTTGACACTTGTTTGACACTTGATTTAGACTTGGACTAAGCTTAGAAAGACCTTGAACAATCTAAGAAATTGATTAAGAAATATTAAGGTAAGTTTAGACACTAGAATTGAAGTAGGAGTTTGTAAATTGAATTGTGTTCAATGTCTTGTTTATGTTCTATGCAAGTCAATCATTTGGAGGAAGAAAACACCCTTGGTTCAAGAGCCATTTGTGAGTAGTAGTATAGTAAAGTTATGTTTGTTAAACCATGATTTGAAATGCAAAACCTATGCTATGTTTATGAAAGTTATATTAATGTTTTGCCATGAATGCACGTTCTATACTCTTGTATCATGTACTAAGATGACACCTTGGATCTTGTTTTGTTATTGGGAAATCATGCCAATAACCTCCAGATAACTGAGCTCTTCTTACCACCTGTTGTGGACTCTTGATTCGAAAGCCTTGGAATGTTCATTGCTATGTATATGCTTCCAATTAGAAGTCGGGCTTGTGTGCTTGTTCTGGTTTTGTAAGGTTATGTCATAAATGTTGTATTTTATTTTATTGTTTAAGTGATGTAATAATGTAGATAACAATCCAAGGAGAATGTATGCTTTCATTTCATATAGCTATGCACTGCTCTGAATGCATGTTTCAAATCAATATAAGCAAATAATGGCTTCCGCACTCAAAATTTGGAAATTTGCCCCAATTATCATAAGAGTCTAACTTGTTTTAAAAGTTAGGCATTTGGTAGTCCACGACTACTAGCTGATCACTACACTATCCTGTTTGGGGCGGGATGGGGTCGTGACATCAATGTCCCCAACCTTGACTCATATACTCTCTCTAGTAATTCATCTCTTTTTAATACTCTTTGCCTTGTTACACATAATATTATACTAGCGGATGGATCATCTCAACCTATTAGTGGCAATGATATTCTCTAGCCCACTACATCTCTGTCCTTACCCTCTAGTCTCTATGTTCCTACTTTTCCATTTGATTTACTTTATGTTAGTCGATTAACTAAAGTTCTTCACTTTTCCATAATTTTTTCTCCCACTTTGTGTGTTTTGCAAGACCTCCAAGCCAAGAGGATGATTCTATGAAACACGGACACCTCTCTGGAGGCAGCGTATAGGTGTCCAACACGTGTTGGACACGGACACACAATGGACACGTGTCAGACACTCTACCTAACGTGTCCCCCCCCCCCCCCCTCCCTCCCTTTTTTTTTAAAATTTTTCCAACCGGACACGCTTGAGGGATACTCTTGGACACGTGGACACGTGGACACGTTAGAGACAGAGAGAGAAACCCTAACCCGTTGAATACACAGAGAGAGAAAGGGTAAAGAAAAACCTATTAAGCCCTAGATCGAGGTAGGTTCTTCAAATCTGTTTGTTTCTTCAAATTTGTTCTTCATTCTTCTTCTTTACTTCTTTTCTCTTCGTTTTTCTTCTTCTTTCTTTGTTTTTCTTCTTCTTTTGCCCGTCTCTCTGTGTCTGTGTTCGTCTCTCTCTCTCTCTATCTAGCTCTCACTATGTGTTCAACTCATCAACTCTGTCTCTCGCTTGTGTTCAACTCTCTCTTCTTCTCTATGTGTTCAACTCTCTCTCCTCTGTTCTATTCGTGTTTTTTTTTTTTTTTTTTTTCATCTCCCTCTCTTCTAACGTGTATGTTCCCTATATATATATATATATATATTTTAACAAAAACCTTTTTTTCCCCTTTCCTTTTTTTTCTTTTTTTTGGGTATTCTTATTTGCTCAACCTGAACATACATAGAATAAATTATTTTTATTTGTAAAAAAATTAATTTGTAAATGATATTTGCTATTAAAGTAAATAAAATAAATAAAATTATATATATTAAGTGTGTCTCCAGCGTGTCGTGTCCTCCGTTTTTTGAAAATTTGCATGTCTGCATGTCCGTGTCCATGCCTCATAGGGATGATTAGTTCAAGGAATGAGAAGGATGGCTTATATTTTCAAACACTAATAGCCCTCCTCGTCCTACTTCTGTTGTTTGGAGTGCTACCATATCTCCTCTGCAATGGCATTTTTGCTTGTCTCAACTTGAGTGTGATGCTTGTCAGTTTGGAAAGCATCACCGTAGTTCCTTTCCTAATCATAGTGTTAGTCGTGTGTCCGCGTCTTTTGATGTAGTCCACATAGACATATGGGTCCCTCTCAAACTCCCACTGTTGATGACTTTTTTTATTTTATTATTTTTATGGATGATTACTCTCGGATGACTTGGTTATTTTTACTACAACAAATGTCTAAATTACCCCAAGTCATTTATAAGTTTTATAATGAAATCTTTACTCAGTTTGAGAAACGTATTTAAATATTTTGTCTGATAATAGTTCAGAATATGTGCAGCCTACTGTGAATATTTTTTGTGATGGTAATAGTATTGTTCATCAAACTAGATGTGCTCGTACCTCACCCCAAAATAGTATTCTTGAGCAGAAACACCGCCATTTGTTAAATGTTGCTCGCACATTGTTGTTTAACATGCACATTCCTAAATAGTTTTGGGGTGATTTTGTGCTCACTACCCACCGTCTTATTTTAACTACATGCCTTCAGTTGTGTTACAGAACCAATTTTCTTTATCTCAGTTATACCTCGATTGTTTCCCGTTTCCTCTTTCTTCTCGTATTTTCGGTTGTGTGGCCTTTGTCCATGTCCTTGATCTGGACCTAGATAAGCTATCTCCTCGCGCTTGCAAGTGTGTTTTTAGGTAATTCCCGTACTCAAAATTGTTATCGATGTTATCACCATGAGTCAATTCTTTGTCAATGTTGATGTTACCTTTTTTGAGTCCACCCCTTATTTTTCTCTATCTGGGCAACAGTTGTCCGCTAATCTTCTATCTTGTCGTGAGGGGGAGCCATTCTTTCCCACACCTACTCTTCTCGTGCCTTGTGTCCTCTCGTCCTCTATCTCACCCAACACCAATGTAGATCCCTCTCATTTGCCTCCATCTTCTCTCCATGTTAATCAGTGATCCCAGGCTCGTCACATTATTTTTTATGGCCCGAATAGTTCACCTTCTTTGTCAAAGGCTCCTGCACCTCCTACCATAGTGACATCCGATGATCTCCCCCATTGCTTTGCGTCGAGGTAAATGCACTTGCACACAACATCCCATTGCCCCTTTTGTTTCTTATGATCGTCTTTCCACTAGCCTTCACTCCTTTGCTTGTAACTTGTCTTTCCATTCCATCTTATGAGCAGGTTATGTCCATGTTAGGTTGGAAGCATGCTATGGATGAGGAAATGAGTGCTCTTCATCAGAATCAGACTTGGGAACTTACTCCTTTGCCTTCTACAAAACCTATTGTCAGTTGTCGTTGGATTTATACTGTCAAGTATCTTCCTGATGGTTCTGTTAAGAGGCTTAAAGCCCGCGTGGTGGCCAAAGGCTACACATAAACTTATAGTGTTGATTATTTAGAAACCTTCTCCCCTATGGCTCACCTTAACTTTGGTCAAATTCTACTGTCTGTTGTCGTCAATTAGTCTTGGCCTTTGTATCAGCATGATATAAAGAATGCCTTCTTCATAGCGATCTCTAAGAGGAGGTCTATATGGATCAGTCGCCTGGCTATGCTATTCTCAGTACTGTGAATTTGGTTTATCGGTTGCGGAAGGCCTTGTATGGTCTCAAGTAGGGTTGTCAATGGATCGGATTTGATCCTAATCCGAATCCATTTACAAAAAATCCGATCCGGCAATCCAATAATCCGAATGCGTTTAATCCGTTTATTAAACAGATCGAATATGAAAAATCCAATCCGATCCGATAAGATAATCCAATAATCCGATCCAATTATTCTCAATTTGAATGAAGAAAACACAACATGAAAAAAAAAAAAAAAATCAAATTATCTAAAATTGTAGCTCAATAAATAAATAAATTAATCGGATCAGATCGGATTATCAGATCAAATATCCGAAATTATCGGATTCAGATTCAGGTGATCTATTATCAGATATGGGCTAAATAGATTCAGATCGGATTCGGGTTTGTCTTAATCGGATCGAATTCAAATTTTGACAGATCCAATCCAAATCCGATCCATTTACAGGCCTAATCTCAAGCATTCTCCTCATGCTTAGTTTAATCGCTTCAATGCAGTTGTGCTTGCATATGGATTCCGCCATTCTCCTTCTGATCATTCTATTTTTGTTCGCCACTCATCTACTGGAAATATTGTTGTTCTCATTGTCTATATGGATGACATCATCATTTCTGGCATTGACACCACCGGTATTGCTAACTTAAAACAATATTTAGGTTAGCACTTTCACACTAAGGACTTGATTCATCTTCGTTATTTTCTTAGAATTGAGATTGCTTGGTCTTCTCGGGATTTGTTTCTCTCACAACGTAAGTATGTGCTTGATCTTCTCTCTAAGGCTAGCCTCTTAGGTACTCACCCGAGTGATATTCCCATGGACTCCTGTGTTAAACTTGATGGTGACACCAAGGACATGTTTCCTAGTAAAGAGACATATCTGTATCGTATTTATATTGGATACCGATACTCTTTGGATACTCCCATGGACTCTTGTGTTAAACTTGATGGTAACAAACTTGTTTCTTAATACAGCCATGCATGGATACTTTTAAAAGAGAGACGTATCCATCTCGTATCTATATTGGATACCAATACTCTTTGGATACTCACAGATACACATCGAATAATATTAAAATTATCGAATACTTCTTAATTAATTTTTGAAGTATTGGATACTCCAAGTCACATATTACTTCTTTTACAAAATAAGAATTGTAGCATTTCTTAGTATTATAATATAATATAATTGCAACGATAAATGTAAGAATATTTTTACAAAATTTTGCATAGTTCTTTGATAATAAGAACATAGTGAGTTAAAGTAATAAAATTTGTCAAATTGACATATCCTTATTGCATCATGCACCCTTATAACTACATAGAAAGTACAAATTACCAAGAGAATATAACAATAGTAAAATTAAATATAAATAATAAACAAATAAGCAAGCAAAACATATGACATTTTTTACTAGTGCAAAAGGAAAAAGCATAGGGATAAGTTGTGGATTGTTATGTTATTGTAAATTTGTAATATAAACATATTAAACTTGATATTGAAAAATTAAAAATTTAAAAGTAAACTAGCTATTGGCTTAAATTAATACTTAATGCTTAAAGATTAGTATTTTGTATCATTATAGTGCGATTTCTCTGAAGCTTATGTTCTAACTCACTACTAATAATTCTAAAAAAAAAAAAATTTTACAAGCACATCCTAACCGTACTCATATCTTTTTTAGGGGGTTTTGTCTTATTCCATATCCATATTGTATCGTATCCGTATTGCATCCTATCCGTATCTCGTATCCATATCCGTGCTTCCTATATTTAAAAATACACCTGCTTTCACTCCCAAACATCATTTTCGTCATTATAGAAGAATTTAAGAAAAAGATAAGAAGCATTCTAAAGTTTACCCCAAAAAAGGAGAGATAAATTTCATCTAATAATCTTTCAAGCGTAACATAAGATCCAGTTAACTATAGGTCTAAATAGCTCATGATCATTATACTCTCCAACAGAATTTTAGTTTACAACTATTCAGCAATCTAGTTATGACAAAAATTGTAAAAGCTTATGACCTAAAAATATGCATGCTAAGAAAGCACTTGTTTATTTGCCTAAGAAGACAAAACCTTATAGAGATTTAGATGACCAATTAGGAACAAAAAATCCATACTAGCTCCTAACTTAGAAGCACGGACATTTGTCATATCGGACACGACGCTCTTTGGACACTCTAAGGGTCCACCACTTCTTCGACTTGTCTTAATTAAAAAGTAAAATTCATAGTATCAGACATTTTACACACACTTCAGTGACACTTCCTGAACACTTTGAACACAACATATATGATGAATCTCTTCATAGTAACAATGTTTTGCATTTTTTCGGAATGCAACTTGTGTAGTCTAAATATGTTTTGCAGCATTTATAAGATGAATATATCATGTGTTGTGTATCTCAATGTTCTACAATTGTTTTGCATTTTTTAAAATGCAATTTTGTTATTTTTTGTTTTCATTACCTTTAAAAAAACTATTCATATATTTGATATGTAACAAATATATAAATATATAATTATTTAATGTGTCCCAAGCATGTTGTGTCCAACAATTTTCGAAATTTGTCGTGTCACTCACCATATTCGTGTCAATGATGTGCTACTTGAGTTCCTAATGTTGGCTTATTATAACCTGAGAGTAGTAACTTGAGTACGTGGGCAAAGAAGAAGAAAAATATGAGGAAAGGTGAAAAGGTGTTTCACCCTTGTAATTATTTAACAAATTTACTCAAAACACAATCTTAAATTCTCATAACTCAACTCCTATTGAAAATAACATTTACAACTAAATTTATAAGTTACTAGACTTTTACGAGAAGGACCCCAATTTCACGATTAGAAAGTTAAGAAACTTTGACCAACTAGAAAATTTTAGACCTAATAACACAATTGAACTCCATAGAAGACCCAATAACATAATTTAACCCATAAGAACACTCGTGGGCTACCCCTACAGCTCATATCCAATAATTATCAAAATACCCTAACTAAAACTGAATAAAAAGCCATTAAATTTGTCCAGAAGCATTCTAATGTCTAAATATATAAAACAAAACTCAAACTAACCCAAAAGATGATTACATAAAGTCCGAGGTGCAATCCTTGTGAACTTTTAGATTTTCCTTTTTCTTCTTTCCATGCTCGTCATCATATTATCTACAACGGATCACCTAATTTGTTTGTGTAGAGCAGCTCTCCTCTTGAAAATGCTTGCTAGCTCAACTAGTCAAGTTATAGCAGGTTGTACCACAGCCAATGGTTCAACCACAGTAGAAGCTACATTTCTATTGGGTGACATGCTCAAATTATTCTACTTGCACCTTTCTCATTTTTATTTTAAGTGAGTTACTTGCACCTTCTCTTGATCCTTGTCAATTCCCATTTGGCTGAACTCTTTCCCTTTGCTAATGCAGAGCAGAAGTAGACACTCCCACATTAACTGATTATTAATTACACATGAAAGGAAGAAAGAAAAAGAAAAGTAGGAGAAATATCTAAGCTGGAGCCAATAATGTCTAGAATGCCAATAACTATGTGCCATTAACAGCAAAATGCAATCATATGTTTGAGATTTAAACATGAAAATTCTAAGATATACATATGGAATTGAAAACTTACTGGATATGTTTTCTCAATCTTAGAAATAATTGAAGTCCAAGTATCAAAGTCTAAGCCTCTACGAATCAATTCCTGAAGTTGTTCATCAAAACCAACTGTTGGAAAGTGCCAACAGATTATATCCTAGTTAATTTGAAAGGAAGTTGCTAACCTCACTTTGTAAAGAGTTAAGACAAACAACTAAAAAGAAATAAGTTCCATTTAATAAGCAGATTTAGCATACTTAGTGAAATAATAAAACCCAAGAGTGCAGAAGTTAAGAGTTCAGTTGCTTCTCCCAAAGACAACCAAAATCACATCTAACTGTTTTCAAATAAAATATAAGAAGAAAATTTTAAGAAATAAAAAAGAGGGTAGCACCATGGCTCTCCAGGAAAAGCCTTGGACAATTTAGCTCTTAAACCTACTTATGCAAATAACATAAGTATCCTATCAGAATCTTCACCAATGCATATCCCCGATCACCAATAGATCACCCATATGATTTCTATGCCTCTTTCTCATCAACAAAAACTTCCCAACCCTTGCTCAGTCCCTCTTTACATGCTAAATCAACAAAACCAAATTATTAAGACAAATACAAGAGTAAGAAGAAAAGGAAAGAAGGAGAAAGCATCAGTGAATTGTTGTCAATAGTGAAAATCATCGCCTCAACCACCTAAGATTACTTGGACCCGACTTTGATCAACACCACTATCTCTTCCAACTAAATAAAATCCAAAAAGGTTGCTAATACCACCATCAGTTACCATCAACTCTGCTATTGTAGGTACATGGGTCCAATTCCGCCACATGGCTTTGTGTCATGAGCTGACAGTTTGACTTCAGCTCGCAACTCTTGCATGTGGCGTGGTGCCCCAACATGGCGTGTTGGCCCCAAGTAGTCCAACACATACCCAATGCCGATGTGCACACGCCTGCCCATGCTTGCACACTAGAGGGTTTCAAGCATGCGTTGGCATTTCCATAAATTCTAATATTTGGGCAATATTTAGAATTATTGGATTATTTCATTATGACTCCTCAAACATGTGGGATGTTTCTTTGTGCCAGTCAGAAAAGGGCTTAAGATGCTATTAAAAGGGGGCATGGAGTGCTTCAACCTATCTCCCCAACCTATGATGGGTTACAAATGAGCAACCAAAGGGCAGGCCTTTGACACTCTATTGAGAGTTGTCTTTGGTCTTCATGTGTGTTTTGGGAACCCCATGGACTGTCATTGAGAGGCATGAGTGCCAACATTGCACGCTACTTCCTAGCGGGAGGTTCAAGCACGCACTTGCTATGCCGCTTGGTGTAGCATATTGTGGTGTCATCTTCGATATAACAGATTAGGCTATCGAGGCATGCCATCATTAAAGCCTCATGTGCCAACTTGTGAACATAGGCTTGGGTTCAGCCGTGAATGTGGGGGTCGTGTAGCCTAGCTAGCGGTTTAGTGACAACACCGCTACTAGTGGGAACAATTGAATGTCATGAAGCATTACCATCATGCAAGAAGCATTGCGCGGAGCTTGTGGGAAGACAAAATGCTAATTGAGCACTACTAACATACATTGTCATGCTCATGCTACACGCTAGTGCAACGCCTTGGGTGCACAATGACCCTTCGTGGATGGTTTAACATATCAATGCGTGCATGAGGATTTGAGTTGTGGCCGCGCATGTGACCATAGTCACCTGTGGCTGTCTGAGATGGGCGCAACAAGAGACCCTATTCAAGAGAGGGAAAGCTTGTCAACTAGATTGAGTGTTCTAGATCAGTGCACAATTAGGCAACTTTGTGTTGGGTTAGTTGTGAGTCACACTAACATGGGACGCCTTGATTGAGTTGGACCTCAGTTGGGCAAGCGCCTTGCTCAAGGGCAAGTTTGGTGCCATGGAGCAACATCAGCAGCGCGTAATGCACTTGCGGACATCTAGTCCACTCGTGGCATGGAAGCCGGAGCTTCTTTGTGGGAGTTATTTTTGCTAGACATAGCATTGGGCTTGCATTTGACAAGACAGATTAAGATTCAACACTCAATGGTCAAGGAGAGTTTAGCAGGGCTAGACATTTGGTCCAGTTCAAGTGCCTCACGGGCAAATATGTTCCGTTGTGCCTCTAAAAAGAGCCGGCTTGTGACACTTTGCAACGTCATCATGTGGTTGGCTTCTCCACGAGTCCGAATTTGCTGAAGTTGAATATCTCAACTTCACGGTGAAGTTGATCAATTATTGGACTAACTTGGAGTCACTTCAGTGATCTAAGCCATTCATCTTATACAATAACTAAGAAAATTATTCATGCAAAATATCAAATTGATCTAACATCAATTGTCATACTATTAGACCATTTTTATCTACACTGCCTACATGTTTTAAAGAATAGACTGTCCATGTGCTATAATGTATATGTGATTTGATCATGTGATTACTTATGTCTGATCAATCTAATTTTTTGGATACATGTTCTTCTCAGCTTGTCATATGAAATGAATAGTTTAGATCATTGACATGGGTACAGATTAGTCCCACAATGCGCCAACTTTACCTATGAAGTTCAAATATTCAACTTCAGCAAATCCAAACTCACTTCTCCACAAGGCTCAAGTGTCATATTTTTGCCTCATGAGGTGACACGTAGGTCAATCACATATCCCCAATTCCTCCCCTAGAGAGTCAAGACTCAAGACATGCTAGCCAGGCTTAGGCATTAATCAAGGCTGCTCAAATATCTTCCTCCTTTTTTTCCTTTTTCTTTTTTTATCAGCAGCCAAGGAAATTTTATTAATAAAAAAGGAAGAAACCAAGAAGAGGACAACAGGCACTCTCCTCTTGAGATTACCCTCGCCACCAAGATCATGACAAACTAATGTGTAGCAAACCAAGCTTTCTTAATCCCCAGTCTGAAGTGTCTCATCATTGCTACCTACCAAGGGCGAGGGATGTTAGGACTCGTGAAGGAAAATGCCCCCACTAAGATTTGGAAAAAAATTACTATAGTCACTTGTATTGACTTTGAAAAATAGCCTATGCAAGACAATTTGGCCTCACTCACATCTGGATTTTGCCCCCACTATGTTATGTCCCCCCACTCTTTTTAAGAAGTAATATAAGAATCTCTCCCATTTATCCCAAAAAATAAAAATATCAATCCTATTCCTCTCTACATAACTCTCTCCTATGTAGCTCCTCTAATCCATGTTTGTTTGAATGGACTAAATAAAAAGGGATTGCAATGCAATGAACTATTAGTCCTGGAATAAATAGTCCTTAGACTATTTCGTTGGAAATGATATGTATCTCATATTTGTTTGGTCATGGGATTAGATGTTTGGAAATAGCTATCCTAGTGAATCTCATGTTTGGTTAGGAAATTATGAAGAAAGATAACTTCTCAAAAGACCATTTTGTCCTTTTGTTTACTAAGCAATGGCAATGCTAAATTTGAAGTATATTTGATTTTATTTTACTAAAACCACTTTTTAATTTTATTTAAATACGAGTTTAGAAGTATATTTCATTTATGATTTTGCTAATACAAAAAAGGAAAAAAACAAACAAACAAACAAACAAACAAACAAATAAATAAATAAAAACAAACAAACAAACAAGACTATCATTTATAACGAGATTAATTTACACGTTTAAAAAAATAAATAAAAAAATCCAGCATGTTTAAAAAGAGTGAAGAGACGTGATACAATGACGATTAGATAAAAGTGTTAGGGGCAGGAGTGGACCTAGATTGACGTGAGTTAGTGTAATAAATAGAGATATGAATCTCGTTAAATTGACTAACCAAATGGCCTTTGATAGAGTTCGGTAAAGAAGAAGGATTCATATAACCGACCCCATTTGATAGGACTTAAGGCTTGGTTTGGTTTGGTTAACATGTCTTAAAAAAGAGTGTTGTTATTACCACCCCAATTAATACTTTGGACCCCCCATGTCTTTCTTTTCTTTTATTACAATAATAACCTCAAATAAAATTACTAAAAAGGACATGAATTATTTTGGGACACCCCATCTCATAATTAAATCTATCCACCCACTAAATCATAACACAGGGTTTATGAGAGGATCCACCTTAATCACCACCCACACACTTCAAAACCCTCTGGCGGCAACGGCAACGGCAACAACTATTCAACAGTATACACTTCTCCAGTAATGGCAATGAGAGAGTTTTTCTGGCAACCCTAATACCATGAGACGAATAAAGCATCACAATGTAAGCTCAGAGGAGGTTCACAGCTTGGATGATGTTCGCATCTCGGAGGAAGTTGACCTTGTAATGATAAGTTTTTTCAAAAAAAAACAAAAATTTGGTGAAAACGGTCCTACTTTTTTTCAAAACTGAACTCCCAAACATATGCCAAAAAAATATTAACACATGACCAAATTAAAGGCATTAGTTTAGCAACGTCTAACCGAACATTATTCATATGTTCAGCACTTTGAATGTAACCTTAATCCATACTCACGTTTTGGTTATGCGATAAACTTTAGTTTTATTTGTTAATCAAACTGGTTTATGCATACTTATCTTTGTTTATTAAACTTTGATGGGTCAAACTTGTTCACAGACTGATAACTTTACGTTTTTATAATGCTCAACAACACAAGTCCGAACATAGGTAATTTCTTCGGCAACATAGGTCCAAACATGGCGGTGGAGAGATCGACGGCAGAGAGAGGTCGACAGTGAAGGACTGGCTACGACAAAGATCAACGGCTCAGCTCTCGACAGTGAGAGGAAGATTGGTGAGTTCAACTGATAAAGGTTTTCGGAGATGGGAGTTTTTAGGTGGTGTGCTAAGGGGTGTGTATTTTGGTGGGTGTGATATTTTTAGAAGGATAATTTTGTTTTTATTATTTCGAAGGTTCTTAGAAATTGTTAGGGTTTTGAATTTTGTAGGTGGGGATTCCAACAAATGGGGGTTCCAAAGTATTAATTGGGGGCTGATAGTAGCACTCTTAAAAAAAATGAAAGAAAGAAATGTTATATACTTGGGGGATCAATTTCGTCATTAAACTAGCTAATCTAGAGGTTGGCTCAATCCACTCATTTTTGTCCCACACAACCTGTTAGTCTGACCAGATTATTAGTTTGACTTTCACTTTTCTAACTAAATGTTGGACTAGTTATTCTAATGGACACGGAGTCCAATCTCATGGCTCTATCCCACCAAACAAACACCCTTTTTAAGAAAATTTGTTTACAAATTAAAATCTTGCTAGTCATGTAAATTTATCTTTTATTTTAACTTCAAGCAGTAATTGAGATAGTTATGAAGAATTCCATAACTGTCATTGAGGACAATAATATGCATAGATTTAGGGTTTAAATAAGAAAAAACATTAGCCCTTTAAAAAAAAAAATATTTATTTACTATCAAATAGGAAAACATTTCGCGTATGGTTCAGATTTTGCCTCCTTTGGAAAAATACCATGGCTCCATCCTTGTCTACATAGGTTGGGAGCAAGGACTAGGCATCTTGCTAGAGATCAATAGAGGACTTGTGGCCTAGAGGCTAGAGTCTAAGGGTTCGTCTTAGTGCCTCACCAACTCTTTCCTGAAGGTAGAACATGTCTAGGCCAATCTAGGCATTTACAAACGCATGTGACACCTCGAAGGTTGAATTATACCCATGGTTTCAAAAAGCGGCCTCAAGGTTATAGTAGTTACCACCACCCGTTACGACCGCTATAGCGGTGTGACAAAAATTTACAACTGTAATGTCCACCACCGTTACATAAAGGCCATAATGGCCGTTACATTGCCGCTACAGCACTGTTACAGTTGTTACCACCGCTACACTTATTTTTTATGTAAGGTTATTTTCTCTTTTTTATTTTCTAGTTGTTAAAATCACACAAAAATGCACAAAACTTAAGTAAAAATCTCAACTCTACATGTTTTGAATGTCCAATCTTCAAGTTCTACAAGACTCGAGTTGCTATCAAGATTAATTAAATGAGTTTACTTCTCTCTTTCTCTTTTCAAACTTTCATTACTTTATATTTTTTATTTTTATTATTGACAAGCTTTCATTACTTTTTCACTTAATTCTTTAGATATTAACTTAGATCTATTTCCTCTTACGTTAAGTTTATTGAACAAAATTTAGATTTCATGTTATGTACTTTTACTTTATTATATTCATATTTTGTATTTTGAACTTATGTTTATGAGACTATTATTTTTAATTTTAAACATATTTTGTTTTTTTCCTTAACAAGTTGGAAGTTATCCACAAGTACATAATTAGTATAGCAAAGAAAATTAAATAATCCAACAATAGGAAAAATCTCCACAATGACTTAAAACTAATATAAAAATTAGTACATATATTGGATCATGTTTAAAAACTAAGAAAAACATACCAAAATTATTTTGAACTTCACTAAATGTGATTTTGAAATAAAAACATGCATATCGGTATGTTTTCCTAAAGTTGTGCGAAGAAATAAAAAAAAATTCACGATTCTAGTTGCCGCCACTGTTACGCTACGGCCGTTACATTGCGCAACCGCATTAACACTACAATTACCGTTACAGTATCCGCCACAATTATTTAAAACCTTCATCATACCTAACACTAAGCTTCTATGACATCTTGAAAGATATATCATACTTACCTATTGTCAACTCTATCATACATTCCTCAAGGTTTGGCCTCAAATGAAAAGGTAGCCAAGATACATCTGTGAAGCAAAGTTCCGCATTACCCAAGTACTAAAGTAATGTTAAGCATATAAACATGAGGGCAACCTCACCTCTTGAGCTAGCTTTTGAGGTTAAAAACTACACAAGACTATGCAACATGGTATCAGAGCACCCTCACAGGTGTTGTCGAGTGAGCAAACTAGGCATGAGGAAGGGTGTGAAATGAAGTCCAACATCACCCAAGTATTAAAATAATGCTAAGCATATACACATGAGGGCACCCTCACCTCTTGAGTTAGATTTTGGGGTTGAGTTCTACCCCAAGACCGTGTAGCATGGTATCAAAGCCTGAGAATTCAAAGATGGGTAGGATGTGTGTCCTTGGCCTGCACAACGCAAGTGTTGCCGAGTTAGCATGTTGAAGTCCCATATCGCCCAAGTACTAAAGCAATGTTAAGCATATAAACGTGAGGGCACCCTCACCTCTTGGGCTAGCTTTCGAGGTTGAGTTTGAGCTCTACCCAAGACCGTGTAACAACATCCATATTGTTGAATTAAGGTGTGGAGCCATCTATCCTAAGCTATGTTGGCAACCAAGGTTTGGCCACCTTATATTAGGGAGCCTCCTCCATGCATGCAATTAGCGTCTCAACCTCTCCTATCTCTCAAGCAAAGCATCAAGCTCTCCGCTACCTTCTCTCTCTCCAAGGGTTGCATGTCCTCCGCCTCCGGTGATCACCAACCATGTCAATGTCTAGCATCTTCCTAAAGTGCCTCCCTCGACCACACCATCTCTTCACCATCCACAACAATCAAGCACTATCATCAACTTCATTACCCATATGCTATGTAGCAAAGGCACATACATAGCACATGTACATGATATAACACAAAGACGTTGACTAGTGACGGCAACAAGGCAGGGATAGGTCAAGGGACCCTTACCCACCCCCATTTATGAACATCACCCCTATACCCCTCCCCGACACCCGCCCCATCCCCACTTAGTTTAACCCCACGCCATCCAGATTCGAACAACCTAGTTGACACTCCTGCAACTTGAATCTCATTCTTCGAAAGCTATCACAACTTGAAGTCAAGCTATGTCACACAGTGGAGGCAACAATTACGGTTGGCCACATATCAGTTCGAAATCAATTGTAAATTGAAACGAAATTTTTTCTACTATTGATGAATCACACTCAAATCCAGAAAAGATTAGGAATCAGTCCCTAGCTCTGATACAAAAATGATGGAATCAAGATCAAAGAGAGGAGAAATCATAGAGAGAGAAAGTCTCAATTGAGATCTAGAGAGAATCTCTGAAAATATCTATTCCAAAATGATCAAAAGTTGGTTATTGGACACCCACATTCCCATTTATAGACAACCAACTCTGCCACCAACTAACACATCAACTAAATAATACAAATCGAATGACATGCACATATTTACTTGTATCATAAAGCCAAGCTTGAGCAACAATGTGCTCACTGCTCAGAACTATTAGGCTCAAAAAAAAAAAAAAAAGGGTTACAGTGTAATTGAAATGAAAGTACAAATAAACTTGAACCTACCTAGTAGAAACAAATTATAATTTCTGAACTCCAACTTGGAAATTAATCCCATGAGGTCAGCAAACAAGGTTAAGGTCCCCAAATTCAACTAAGCCAAAATCGAACAATTTGAAAGGTTGGGTATGAAGCTTTTTACGAGCGAACAAATCAACATTTTTGTCTTCCCATCAATAACCGTTGTTTCATTTTGTTATCAAACGAGTAATAGAGTAATACCCAAGTCATTTTTTGTCTTAGTTTCGAATTTCACACATTCAATTCAAAGTTATTATGAGAAGAACTAGATAATTTTTAGAAACAATTCGCTTAAAGCATAGTTTACAAGTATAAACTATCACGCATTAAAGGTTTGAGTTCACCTTGAGACTCTTCTCCTATGGCCGGAAGGTTCTTATCAGCCTTATACACCTGTAACTCCATTACTGCAAATCAATCCAGAGAGAGAGAGAGAGAGAATCAGAGAGGTTCTTTTATAACAAATGGCTTCTGGTTTCTTCAGCCAGTCGACCCGCTAAGAGACCCTTGGGTCTTAAATTGAACATAAGGAAATTTTCGTTTTTTTTATTATTATTTCAATAAAAAACGGTAGATATTTTTAAAAAGAATAATACTTGACACCCCTTTTGGGGGTCAACCCCTCACCCCTTTGCCATGTGTCAGGGAGTGATTGGAGGAGCAAGAAAAAAAAAGAAAAAGAAAAAGAAAAAGTAACCAATGAGAGAGAGAAGGGGTCAAAGGGGGTGATGGGAAAAGGGGGATGAATCATTGTTGTTTTAAAAATTTATCAAAAATACTATTAAATGTCTTATATAGGTGTAAGACTCACATGAAATTCACAAAGTAGTCTTATACCCATATTTATATCATGTGAGATATTTAATAGAAATTTTGGTAGAATTTTTTGGTCCCTAGTATTACTCCATTTCAATTAAAGTGTAAATTTAACATGATGAAATACAGAAATAAAATTACCTTCTTGTTTATTGTTGTACAAATGATGTAATTAACTAAAATAAATAGATTTGTGATTACCTAAAATAAATTGCCTTCTTTACCATTTTATTATATTGTGTATTTCTGTGCAATATAGTTGTAATATTCAACATGTTTTCTTATTCTGTAATGTTAATTTGATTAATCATGAATCTATATATTTTAGTTAATTACATCATTTGTACAACAATCTTAAAACAAATTAGCCGCCTCACCGTGGGTACTGGAGGTACGTCGGTTTCTATCTCCCAAGATACAACAGTTTAGACCGGCTAACGCAGAAGCACCTTCTGTTAGCTTTGGCGAACCGACAATGGTAACACTCTCTCACACAAGAAGAAAATTATAGGAGCAAAACTGACTGTATATTCTAGAGCAAAAATTCTGTGTCAAACCAAGGAAGATGAGCCTCCTTTTATATACAATGGGGGAAAGAGAAGGAGCCTCTAGCCATCAAGGCTGGCACCAAATGCAGGCCATTACTCCAGCAAAATTGCTGGAGTAATGCACCAAAACTGATGGGTCAATTAGTGTAGAAGTTATATACTCTATATACACATGTATGTATATCTGCAGCAGACTTGGCCCAAAAAGATTAGGTTGGTGGACCACCAATCTGACCCCGCCCAAACCTAACCCATTCCAGCAAGCCTCAAACCCAAGCCCAAGCCCAAGCCCAAGCCCCAGCCTAAGATCCATGATCCACGACTCACGAACTACGGACCCGGACCTGGACCCGGCCCCATCCTGGCGAGCAGGCAGCGCGAGTGCACAAGTGTGGCAAAATTTCCATAACTAACTTGGACCATAGTTTTGGCCCAAGCCCATTCTTGAAGCATCCATAACTCCCTTTTTTTGGAAAATTTGGATACCCCAAAAGGCTTATGCCCTTATCAAAATCTTGAGGTTTAAATACCCATCAAAGTTTTCATCTACAATCAATATGGGATTAGTAGTTATACATAATTCTCAATACCTCATTCATGATGCCAACTTTATGAGACAATTTTTTATTCAATTCTTAATGGTTTTTTATCATTCTTTTTGTGGTGTAAAGATTTTATTCCAAAGAATCTAAACCCATTTAATCCTACCTTAACCAATAGTTGGGACCTGCTTTAATTTCTCATTAAAGTTACCATAAAATCATTTTTTTTTTTCAACAATCCCCCACATGAATAAAAATTGACTGAATAAAGAAAACGGACAACGTTTACAACAAAGACTCAGAGATAGTGCACACAGACTAACCCTGCATCAGAAAAGGTAGATGTTACCCTTCGTAGTGAAAGCCTATCGGATTTACTGGCTAACCAGTAAACATGATGTCTTAACCTGTTCTGTCGGTTATGTAAACCGAGACAATAGACCTCGCACAGGAGTTAGTCCAACCATTGTTCTTGTTCTCATTAGTGTGTCCAGTGTGGCCCTAGAACACTAGTCTGGTTCAGTGAGTGTTTTTTAAAGAATTCGGCCTACCAATTCTTAAAGAAGTGGCCCAACTTCGCACTCACATTGGTGACCTATATAAGGTATCTCATTATACCACGGTTGATTATTCATATCACTTAGGTCATTAAAAGCATTAACTTAACCTTCCACCCCTGCAGGGTATCACTATACAAAGGAATGGGCAAGAAGATTTATCTCTTCAGTGACTCACCCTGTTACACAAAATTAGGTTGTCCTTTTGAACCTGGATCTTGGGATCTTCAATCAACTAGGTTGGGTTTTCCGTTCTGCTAACATTATTAAAGGCCTTAACTCCATTCCTGTTGACGACGTTTCTACTAACGCTCGAGGTAACCCTTTGGTTAGCAGATTTGCAATGTTGTCCTTAGACTTTACATAGTCTAGAGAGACAACTCCATTGGAGAGTAATTGTCATATGGAATTATGCCTATGACGGATATGTCTAGACTTTCCATTATACATATTACTCGGTGTTCGTCCAATCGCCGATTGGCTATCACAATGAATATAGATAGCAAGCATAGGTTTTGGCCAATGCGAAATATCCTCAATGAACTGGCGAAGCCATTCAGCTTCTTCAATTGCTTTATCCAAAGCAACAAACTCATATTCCATTGTTGATCTCGATATATACGTTGCTTGGAAGATTTTCAAGACACGGCTGCCCTTCCGATGGTAAACACATAACCACTAGTGGATTTGGAGTCATTTATATCAAATATCCAATTAGCGTCACTATACCCTTCTAGTACCTCTGGGTATCTGCTATAATGCAGCCCATAACCCCGGGTGTAGTGTATATAACCTAACACCCGCATAATGCCCCTCCTGTCATGGATTAGGGTCACAACTGGCCAGTAATCATGAGATTACCTACGTCCTTAGTCAAAAATCAAAACAGATTTAATTATAGGGGCCAAATAGCAGAAGCAAAAATTTACAAAGTTTGTCCAATGAGCTGTGTATACATGGCTTAACTAAAAACTTTCTCATAAGTGTAATAACTCACACATTCATGTTATGTACAACATAAGTCCAAGATCATTCAAAAGTCAGTGTTGACAAAAACCAAGGTTATACACAACTCGGCCACATAAGAACCGTATGATGAGGCTCACTAAAGACAAAATCCAAAAAGTCCCAGTGTGGGTAAAATTTTTCAATGTCCCGATGGAATATTGGGATAGTAATGGCTTGAGTAGAATAGCTAGTGCGGTTAGAGTGCCATTATTCACAGACCATCTCACAGATAAGGGAACTAGAGTGTCTTTTGCCAGAATATGTGTGGAAGTTGATGCTAATGCCAAACAACGACCCTCTTTCCCTGTCTACTATAGGGAAAAGCAAATGATTGTTAAGGTGGAATATCAGGGGCTACCAACCAAATGCGAGCATTGTTTGGTTTTTGGGCATGACACAACTAGATGTGTTGCTACACAAGTAGCAAAGCTAGTCAACCTTCAGAAAGAAACTGAGAACAATCCAGATCCTGGATGGAGCACTGTCCAGGCCAAGGGTAAAAGGAAAATGGGAGATCTAGAGCCTATCGAGGAAGAAATGGTTGAGACTTTGGACACAAACACTTCAGATGGGGGAGTTCATACTCCAGTAGAAGAGATCAACTGCCAAGTTCCATCAGAGGCCATAAATGCTATGCTTACTGAAACAATTTTGGGAAATCAGAGTGGTACCAATTCTGACACTGTTGTGCCTCATTGCAAAGATGGCCTAGCAGCTATACGAAATGAACTGTTGGATATTGCTATGTTAGCTCTCCCTGGGGACTCCGAAATTTTGGAGAAAGTGAAGAATTTGGCTACCAATGAGGAGGCAAGCTCACAAGCTACTCCTGACAACTGTCCTACAAGTTCTACCACCAAGAAATCCTCTGGCAAGGGTAAAAGCCAGAGAAAGAAAAAAAAGGTAACTTCTATTCCTGGATTAAGAACTTAGTTTTTGTTTCCCATGTCTTTTAAAATTGCTTCTTGGAATATTAGAGGGTTTAATGACCCCTCTAGGCAAAAAGAAATAAGGAAGTTTTTTATTAAGGAAGATATTAAGGTCATGGGTATTTTGGAGACCAAAATAAAAGCTATTAATGAAAATAAATTTTCTCATCTTGTACGAGCAAATGGTCTTTTTTGACTAATTCTCAACTTAATAAAACTGGTAGGATTTGTGTGTATTGGGACCCTGTTTTTTGCAATGTCACTCTGATTAATTTTTCTGATCAGTATATTCTCTGTGATATTACTGACTTAGCTCAGGCCAAGGCTTTCACTACCTGTTTTGTATATGCTGAGAATTGCCATGTTTTGAGGAAAGATTTTTTTAACTGTATGTTAAGGCAATCTCTCTTATATTCTGCCACCCCCTTAGCTTTTCTAGGGGACTTTAATGCTATTAGGTATAGTTTTGAGAATTTTGGGGGTTCTCTTCAGTGGAATAGTGAGAAAGAGGTTTTTAACTCTTATATCCTAAATGTTGAGCTTGTTGATTTATCTTATGGTGGTTGTCAATTTACTTGGGCAAACAAAAGAACTAGGGGTGACTACATAGCCACTAAAATTGATACAGTTTTGGTCAATGAATCTTGGATTGACCAATTCCTTGTTTCTAATGCTATGTTTCTCCCCTCTAGTATCTCTGATCACTCCCCAGTTGTTGTTACTATTTCTGGTAAGCCCCCCTCTTTCAAAAAACCTTTTAAGTATTTTGATTTTTGGACCAAACATGGGGAGTTCCTTCCTAAAGTTTCGCAGGACTGGAATCAATACATTTTGGGTGTTCCTATGTTTAGAGTTTGCCAGAAACTTCGTAGTCTAAAGCCTATCCTTAAATCCTTGAACAAGAAGGATTTCAATGATATTTCTACGAGAGTCTTGGCTACCAAAGCTGAATTGGATTCCATTCAATGGAAACTTGATAAGGATCCTAGTAATAATTCTTTCCAACTCCTTGAAAAGAGTCTTCTTAAAAAATATGTGGACCTTAGTGCTGTTGAGGAGAGCCTGGCTCATCAGAAGTCTAGGGTCCAATGGCTCGGTGTGGGAGACAAGAATAGTAGATTTTTCTTTAGATCTGTTAAGAGTAACATCAATAGAGGTAAAATTCTTAATGTTGAAATGGAGGGTGGTAGGATTTCGTCCAAACCTGAGGAAGTTCATGATGCATTTATAGACTATTTTTCCAAGCTTTTTGGCACTCCATCTCAGAATCAGCATAGTGGTTCTAGTAGAATTCAAAATATGATCCATTCTAGAATCACTTCTGAGCAAGCTATTAAAATGGCTAGCCCTGTCTCTGACAAGGAGATTAAGGATGTCTTCTGGTCCTTAAAAGCTAATAAGGCCCCTGGCCCTGATGGGTTTTCTGCTGGTTTCTTCAAAAGTGCTTGGGAGGTTGTTGGTAAAGATGTTACCCAGGCTATAAGAACTTTCTTTGAATCTGGGAAGCTCCTTTCTGAAATCAACAATACTACCATTGCTCTCATTCCCAAGATTCCTAACCCAGTTAAAGTGGGGGACTACAGACCTATCTCCTGTTGCAATACAATCTATAAGTGCATTGCCAAGATTATTGCTAAGAGAATTAAAGATGTCCTCCCTGATCTTATTGATCATGTCTAATCTGCTTTTGTTCATGGGAGGAGAATCTCTGACAATATTTTTCTGTCTCAAGAGATTATGAGAGGTTATCACAAGAACTCACATGTTCCTACGTGTGCTATGAAAGTTGACATCATGAAAGCTTATGATACAGTTAGATGGGAATTCATTATTGATATTCTTATTGCCATGGTTTTTTCCCAAGCTATGATCTCCTGGATTAAAGCTTGTATGACTAGCCCATCCTTTTCCATCTGTATTAATGGGAGCCTTCATGGTTACTTTAAAGGGGCTAGAGGTCTTAGGCAAGGAGATCCCATGTCTCCTTATCTTTTTCTTTTGGCAATGGAGGTCCTTGCTAGGATTTTGGATGAAAAGTCTAAACATCCTCTTTTCAAGTTTCATTGGAGATGTGAGAAAACCAGAATTGTTAATCTGTGCTTTGTTGATGATCTTATGATCTTCAGTAAAAGCGATACTAACACTGTTCGGATGATTATGGATGGTTTGGATGAGTTCAGTTCTCTTTCGGGCCTCACTCCCAACCCTAGCAAGAGCAACATCCATTTTTCTGGTTGTAATAAGGAGTTAAGAGAGGGTATTCTTCAAATTGCCACTTTCACTGAGGGTACTCTACCTGTCAAATACCTTGGCGTGCCCCTAATCACTACCAAGTTGAGAGCCTCTGATTGTACACAACTTGTTGATAGGATCACTAAGAGGATTAGTAGTTGGACCAACAAACTTCTATCTTATGCTGGTAGGACACAACTTATCCAGGCCATCTTGTTTTCTATGCAAGTATATTGGTCTTCTGTGATGACCCAGAACTTTTCCCTCCGCTCGAGCGGACTTTTGGGGTTTCCAGCAATTTTACAGACGGCCTGAGATTCTGGGAGTTGTGATTCTCCGCTCGAGCGGGGGAGTTTACGCTCGAGCGGAAGGCTTTGTTGGTCTGCACGCTCGAGCACAAGGTTGGGCGCTCGAGCGGGCCTCTAGGTTGAGTGGTATTTCTGAGGCATGGGTTCGTTTTGGACATCTTATTAGTGTATTTGGAATGCCTTTATTTTATTTTGAGATTTTGGTTGAGGTGGTAATATGATGGTGAAGTAAGATTGGACCAAAGAATTTAATTCGGATAGTTATTTTACGAACAGCCGCCACTCTTTTGCCTTTTTCTTTTTCCACACTTGGAATTTGGATATGAGGTTAGAACCATTGGAAAGCTTATTTCCGAGGCTTCAATTTGGACACAAGAACGACCTAAAACGGAGTCCGGATGGGAGAGTTATACTTGTTCAAAGTTTCGAAATCTGTGCTGAGGGCAGGTCCGCTCGAGCGGAAATCAGTCCGCTCGAGCGGGAATTACGGGACAGCAGCTTTAAAAACGGGATTTTGGATCATTTCTTACATGTTTCTTCTTCCCTCTTCCTTCCTCTTTGCCTTAGTCCGAAAACCCTAGCTCCAAAACCTTGATTTCCTCTACTTTGATCAACAACCCACCATGATTCTTGTATCAAGGAGGAAGAACAAGAGGAGATAAACATTTTCAACCGATTGGAATTCGAGATTGTGAAGGATTCTTCTCAAAGCTTGGTTTTCTTGCTTGGTTCTTGAGGTAGGGGTTCTAGTCCTCTTCAATACTTACATGGATGGATAGATTTGTAGTATTTGACTATCTAAATATAAGAATTTCCATATTTGGAGCATGTAGTGTATAGTATGAGATTTGGGGTTTTATGGTTTGATGATGTTGGAAGTTAAATTGATGGGTTTAAATGATGGATTGTGAATCCTAGGTGTAGAATCATTGGGAAAATTGGAATTAAAAGTGATGATTTAAGAAGTTTGAATTTTTGCTAGAAATCCTCATTTTCTTGAAACCCTAGATTAATTGGTGATGTTAAATAATGAGTTTGCCCAAATTGAAAATAGAATCATGGAATTGGTGGGTTGAATTATATGTATACAAGTTTAATTGAATTTCTGAGATGTTTCGAAATAATGTTAAAATTTACGAATGAACTTTGTTATGGGCATTGTAAATCATGTTAAAATGGGAAAGAAAATTAGGGGAAATGATTTAAAGAATTAATGAATGACTTCTTATGTGTGTAGGACACGCTTCGGGAGGACTAAATGCTCCACCAATGCACTGTGAGTAGTAGTACAAAATGTACATTTTATCCGCTGTTGATAATTATGATCACTAATGCTTTGTTCTTTGTAAGTATTATATGAACATTATGACAATTGGAGAGAAAGGTGAACTTATATGAACACGAAAAGGTTCGCGTACGTCGGTATGGTTTTAGGAATCCTTATGTTCTGTTAAGGACGAATATTAGCTCTTTTGTTATTATCCGCATACCATGTTATTTCTGAAAGAATAAGTAGAACTTATGTTCATCCTTGAAGAATGACGTTTGTGTGAATCTAAGATTATTCGATTATGTTACGAATGGAGCCAAGATCGTTTAGAAGCTATAATATGAATGTAAAGGCTTATCATCAGTATGCAACCCACACAAGAACATGAAGTATTCTATTTTGTTAAGCGCATGATAATGACATGATATAACAAGAAATGTTCCATTGTCTGATAAGTTACGTTATGACTCAAGGAATGATTATCCATATATGTTGTAAGTTTAAGTCTGTTACAAGTTTGTGTATGTTATAAGTCAAGTATGTTACAAGCCCAAGAATGTTACACGTTTATATATGTGACAAGTTCAAGTATGCACAAGTTTACGTACATTTACAAGTTTAAGTATATATAAGTTAAAGTATGGGTTCTTATTCCTGTTTATGATTCAAGCATGACCCAAGCACCAAGCATAATGCATATGCATGGATTTATTTCTGTTTATGGTATGACATTACATGCAAACTTCAAGGGCTTTATGCTATTTCAAGGGTTTTTATGCCATATGTTTCAAGATATTATGTCTCAAGCTATTCTGTTATGATTGGGCCCGAGGCCGTTCTGTTATTATTGGGCCCGAGGCCGTTCTGTTATTATTGGGCCCGAGGCCGTTCTGTTATGATTGGGCCCGAGGCCCGAGGCCGTTCTGTTATTATTGGGCCCGAGGCCGTTCTGTTATTATTGGGCCCGAGGCCGTTCTGTTATGATTGGGCCTAAGGCCGTTCTGTTATAATTGGGAATTCTGTTATTTCTGGACCCATGGCTGATTTGAGAATAATGCAGTTATATGTTTTATTATTCAGGTTAAACAATACATTATTTATGTACTATTATTCACTGAGTTCGCTCACTCTCTTTTTGTCTGTCTACTTCTGTAGGTAATCAACCGGGGGTTCAGTCCTAACCTTTAAGGCTCGTCTCGCTCTTGTCAACTTTGAGGCGTCCAGGCACCACCTGAAGCCATGCATTTTGTAAAGTGTTATTAGGTTATGAGTTATGCTTGGGTTGTCTTTCAATAATGTTTTTGATATACGCCCAATTGTAGGACTGGGCCTGTATATATGTATGTATGTAACCGATATTCAGGTGTATGTTTAGATTTTATTTGCATGTTTTGAAGTTGTGATCCTGGCATGATAGTAGTAGCTCAATGGAGTTTGTTTCTATTGTCCAATTTTGATATTTAATGCTTCCGTTAGGCCCCGTAAGTTATGTATATCAGGTTACAAGTCTGTTTTTTTGAATAGGTCATGCCCAAACTTTTAGGGGCGGGTTTGGGGCGTGACAAGTGGTATCAGAGCACGAGTTGCTATCTAACAAACGAATCCATTGAGCTTTAGGATGTCTAGAAAAGATTTAGGTATCATGCATGACATCCTTAATGCGTATGAAGAAATTGATAGCAACGATAATGGTGCAAGTATATCACTAACCGCAATAGTTATTATGTATGTTGGTTGTACATTCCTTGTGTATATTGTGATTGATTGCCATGCAGAACATGGTAAGACTTACAGATGGGAGTAAATCAATAAAGTTGCGCAGCGGAAGCGTGGTGAGGAGTCAAGCTGGTCGGTAAGACAATTTATATGCAGATGATTAGATGAAATGTGTGTTATCATGGGAATAATGATAATATGATTGGGCTTTTAGCATCTACTTACGTAACTTGCTTAAACTCTAAGTACAGAATATTTCCAAGATCGAAGAAAATGCTATATGTATGATACTCTTAGTTATGTTTTCCTTGCCATAACCATGTTCAGATTCGTGATTTTAAGAATTTACAGTGTTTGAATATTTTAACAAGATGTGTTTTGCGTAATGATTGAAATTGTGTCGAGTATGACCGATTCTAAGAAAAGTCATGCATGTAGTGACCCCTAAAGTTGTGAAAGGGATCAATTAATTGTGACTTTGCTTCTTGCTAATGATTTAAATAAATAAGTTATGCCGACGAATTGGTTAATGATCTCGAAATAGTATGAGAATGATATGCTTTCGTGAGCTAAGGAAATTACCGACGACTTCTGATAGGGAATTATTGATGGTATCTAATGAGTATTGTCTATGTACTCTGTACTCTAATCTCTGTAATCTGAAATCTACAATATGAAATCCGTAATTTGTAATCTGTTCTGTTTTTGTGTAACCTGTAATCTGTACTTGGGACTTCTTATAAGGAACAGTCGAATGACATGCAGAACCCTGCTTATGATATGTATCTGTTCGTATGACATTTGCAAAACAATAGAGGATTAGTAACTAATTTGATATCACATCTACATTATTGATAGTCTGATAAGTTACTGCAAGACTTAGACTCCTGCTTCTGTGTAGTAATAATTTACAATTGAGGAATCATTTTTGTGATATACTTATGTGTAGATATTGCAAATTGTCAAACTAATCCCTATTTCGTATTGAAAGGCTATAATGTAAACTGTTCTGCAAGACACTGTGAAATATTTGGACGAAAATTAATTCAAGGCTTGTTTCTTTAATGTGATTTGCAAACGAGTGATCATCAGAATGAAACTTATGTGATCTGTGTTATGCATAAGATGTCATACCCTCACTTAAATTCGGTATTTTTGACAGAAATGCCTAAATGTGTGATCATGAGTAATGTCTTGTAAAGATACTTTGGTATAAGTAATTTTGAAAATGGTTAGGCTATACGAATGCAATCTACATCTTGGTTACGAAATGTTCTATATGATGAGTATTTTCTGGAGGGATAAAATATGCTATGAATTTCCGACATGGTTATGCCATGATAAGCTTTCTGAATAATTTCCCCAAAATGACTAAATATGCTACGAAATTTCGAATGTTCAAGATATGACAAAGTTTAAATAAGCTTACTGCTATGGGGAAATATTTCATTGTCTGATATCTTTGACAGGTCTGGTAAGTTTCTGAGTATTGTCTCTAAACAACGTGTTATGTGTAATTACGAAATACATATTTAAATGTTATGATGAATGTATTATGTGCTTGATGTCATGATATTGACTTTAAGACTTCCAAGCAAATATGGATTTTAAATGGTCATGCCATATTGTATTTGATTTTGCTAATAATTTACTTTGAGCATGTAATTCCTTGATATGGGAGTTGAGTTGTTATTTGGAGTCCGTTAGAAATCTGACTTGGCCTGATAAGTCTAATTCTGATAGTGAGCAAAGAACCCTTATGTCATTGATTTAGAACTTGTTTGTGAACCTAAAGAGGTTGAACTAGGTATGGCAGCTTATGAGTCACATGTGATTGAATACTTGAGTAAACCCATTTCTGAATGTCCTTAAGTGCTATAGTATTTGGAAGGTACGACCTTCGGGTCAATAAATTGCAATATACGAGGATTGTGAGTAATGAGAGGAAGCTTTGGTGTTATTGGGAATATTAATGGAAATGTTTAGAACTATTGAGGAAAAGTAATTGAATTGAGGTTTGGACATTTATTAGATGTGGTCCGCTTAGTTGTCAATTGAGAAGTTGTTATGGACCTTGGGGTCTATAAATGGTTAGTGTGGCTCCTTGCCCGTTGAAGTTCTGATGCGTGTTTGTGATCGAAAGTATTTGTGATCCTTTCCTACCCCAAGTGCAGATCTAGTTTTGTAACATTACAGGGTGTATTTCTGTTTAAGGTTGAACTGCCTTCTATTTGGTTATCTCCAATTTCGAGGACGAAATTTTTTTAAGGAGGGAAGGGTGTGACGACCCAGAACTTTTCCCTCCGCTCGAGCGGAAGAGTTAACGCTCGAGCGGACTTTTGGGGTTTCCAGCAATTTTACAGACGGCCTGAGATTCTGGGAGTTGTGATTCTCCGCTCGAGCGGGGGAGTTTACGCTCGAGCGAAAGGCTTTGTTGGTCTGCACGCTCGAGCGCAAGGTTGGGCGCTCGAGCGGGCCTCTAGGTTGAGTGGTATTTCTGAGGCATGGGTTCGTTTTGGACATCTTATTAGTGTATTTGGAATGCCTTTATTTTATTTTGAGATTTTGGTTGAGGTGGTAATATGATGGTGAAGTAAGATTGGACCAAAGAATTTAATTCGGATAGTTATTTTACGAACAGCCTCCACTCTTTTGCCTTTTTCTTTTTCCACACTTGGAATTTGGATATGAGGTTAGAACCATTGGAAAGCTTATTTCCAGGGCTTCAATTTGGACACAAGAACAACCTAAAACGGAGTCCGGATGGGAGAGTTATACCTGTTCAAAGTTTCGAAATCTATGCTGAGGGCAGGTCCGCTCGAGCGGAAATCAGTCCGCTCGAGCGGGAATTACGGGACAGCAGCTTTAAAAACGGGATTTTGGATCATTTCTTACATGTTTCTTCTTCCCTCTTCCTTCCTCTTTGCCTTAGTCCGAAAACCCTAGCTCCAAAACCTTGATTTCCTCTACTTTGATCAACAACCCACCATGATTCTTGTATCAAGGAGGAAGAACAAGAGGAGATAAACATTTTCAACCGATTGGAATTCGAGATTGTGAAGGATTCTTCTCAAAGCTTGGTTTTCTTGCTTGGTTCTTGAGGTAGGGGTTCTAGTCCTCTTCAATACTTACATGGATGGATAGATTTGTAGTATTTGACTATCTAAATATAAGAATTTCCATATTTGGAGCATGTAGTGTATAGTATGAGATTTGGGGTTTTATGGTTTGATGATGTTGGAAGTTAAATTGATGGGTTTAAATGATGGATTGTGAATCCTAGGTGTAGAATCATTGGGAAAATTGGAATTAAAAGTGGTGATTTAAGAAGTTTGAATTTTTGCTAGAAATCCTCATTTTCTTGAAACCCTAGATTAATTGGTGATGTTAAATAATGAGTTTGCCCAAATTGAAAATAGAATCATGGAATTGGTGGGTTGAATTATATGTATACAAGTTTAATTGAATTTCTGAGATGTTTCGAAATAATGTTAAAATTTACGAATGAACTTTGTTATGGGCATTGTAAATCATGTTAAAATGGGAAAGAAAATTAGGGGAAATGATTTAAAGAATTAATGAATGACTTCTTATGTGTGTAGGACACGCTTCGGGAGGACTAAATGCTCCACCAATGCACTGTGAGTAGTAGTACAAAATGTACATTTTATCCGCTGTTGATAATTATGATCACTAATGCTTTGTTCTTTGTAAGTATTATATGAACATTATGACAATTGGAGAGAAAGGTGAACTTATATGAACACGAAAAGGTTCGCGTACGTCGGTATGGTTTTAGGAATCCGTATGTTCTGTTAAGGACGAATATTAGCTCTTTTGTTATTATCCGCATACCATGTTATTTCTGAAAGAATAAGTAGAACTTATGTTCATCCTTGAAGAATGACATTTGTGTGAATCTAAGATTATTCGATTATGTTACGAATGGAGCCAAGATCGTTTAGAAGCTATAATATGAATGTAAAGGCTTATCATCAGTATGCAACCCACACAAGAACATGAAGTATTCTATTTTGTTAAGCGCATGATAATGACATGATATAACAAGAAATGTTCCATTGTCTGATAAGTTACGTTATGACTCAAGGAATGATTATCCATATATGTTGTAAGTTTAAGTCTGTTACAAGTTTGCGTATGTTATAAGTCAAGTATGTTACAAGCCCAAGAATGTTACACGTTTATATATGCGACAAGTTCAAGTATGCACAAGTTTACGTACATTTACAAGTTTAAGTATATATAAGTTAAAGTATGGGTTCTTATTCCTGTTTATGATTCAAGCATGACCCAAGCACCAAGCATAATGCATATGCATGGATTTATTTCTGTTTATGGTATGACATTACATGCAAACTTCAAGGGCTTTATGCTATTTCAAGGGTTTTTATGCCATATGTTTCAAGATATTATGTCTCAAGCTATTCTGTTATGATTGGGCCCGAGGCCGTTCTGTTATTATTGGGCCCGAGGCCGTTCTGTTATGATTGGGCCTAAGGCCGTTCTGTTATAATTGGGAATTCTGTTATTTCTGGACCCATGGCTGATTTGAGAATAATGCAGCTATATGTTTTATTATTCAGGTTAAACAATACATTATTTATGTACTATTATTCACTGAGTTCGCTCACTCTCTTTTTGTCTGTCTACTTCTGTAGGTAATCAACCGGGGGTTCAGTCCTAACCTTTAAGGCTCGTCTCGCTCTTGTCAACTTTGAGGCGTCCAGGCACCACCTGAAGCCATGCATTTTGTAAAGTGTTATTAGGTTATGAGTTATGCTTGGGTTGTCTATCAATAATGTTTTTGATATACGCCCAATTGTAGGACTGGGCTTGTATATATGTATGTATGTAACCGATATTCAGGTGTATGTTTAGATTTTATTTGCATGTTTTGAAGTTGTGATCTTGGCATGATAGTAGTAGCTCAATGGAGTTTGTTTCTATTGTCCAATTTTGATATTTAATGCTTCCGTTAGGCCCCATAAGTTATGTATATCAGGTTACAAGTCTGTTTTTTTGAATAGGTCATGCCCAAACTTTTAGGGGCGGGTTTGGGGCATGACATCTTCCTTGTTCATTTTGCCAAAAAGAGTTATTAAGGATATAGAGAGTCTTCTTAGAGCCTTTCTCTGGTCTGGCACGGACCTTAGGAAGCATAGTGCGAAGATTGCTTGGGATAAAATTTTGCACTCCTAAAAAAGAGGGCGGTCTGGGCTTTTAATCTATTGAGATTTGGAACAAGGCTGCCATTACCAAACATGTTTGGTTCCTCTTTTCTGGAGGGGAAAAATCTATGTGGTGCCAATGGGTCAAATCTTATCTTCTTAAGGGGAAATGTTTCTGGAAAATCAAACTTCCTTGTGACCCCTCGTGAGTCTGGAGGAAAATCCTCTCTCTTAGGCCTATCATTTGCCCTCTAATCAAGCATAGGATTGGTAATGGTCAGGATACATTTTTATGGTATGATAATTGGCATCATCTGGGCCCTCTTTGGGATAGGTATGGTGACAGAATTATGTATGACTCTGGTTTGAATGGAGACTCCAAAGTTAGTCAGATTATTGTAAGGGGCTCCTGGATTTGGCCTTTCCGTGACTCTTGGGATCTCAGGGAACTAACCTCCCAAACCCCTAACAATTGTCTTCCTAACCCCTTGGAAATAGATAAAGCTATTTGGTCCTTAAACCCAGATGGTGAATTCACTATTAAATCTGCATGGAAGTTGTAGAGAAAGAAGCAGGATATTGTTCCTTGGTACAAGTTGGTTTGGGGTCATCCAAATATTCCCAAAGTCAATTTTGTTGTTTGGATGGCTATTTATGGTAGGTTGAATACAAGTGATAGACTCCAATTATTTGGTATCTCTTTTGTATCAACCTGTCCTTTCTGCCTTGATTATGATAAAAGTCATTCACATCTCTACTTTGAATGCACTTTCACATACAGAATTTGGCATACAATGCAAGCTAAATGCAATGTTCAGTGGAATAATGTGCCTTGGCCTGAAATTGTTACAATTGTCCACAGAGAGAGTAAAGGGAAGTCTATGAAATCTATCATCACTAGACTCTCCTTTCTCTGCACTGTGTACCATATTTGGCTTAAAAGGAATAATAGAATTTTTAATAAAGACTGCAAACCTGTTGAGGTCATTATTAAATCTATTATGCTGATGGTGAGAAGTAGAATGCTGTCTATTGTCAACATTCCTAGGGCAACATGTGATAATTGGTTCCTTTCGCATTGGAACCTTCCTAATTCCATTATGAAGCCCCACCTTCGTAGTGGTGAGAGGGCTGCTAAGTGATGTGAGTTCAGTAAAGTGCGAGTTGAGTGACTGTGAGCATGATATTGAGTGTCTATCTAATTATTTGTTGTCTGTGTAGGTGTGTCCTTATGAAGCTTGATATTATATGTGGGTTGAGTGTGGTGAGACAGATAGTAACTATTTCCTTGAACATTTGTGGGTTGAGTGAAATTAGTCTCTATATGTTTTACAAACTAACCATTATATATAATGTAACTTTTTATGTGCAGGTTAAGGAAGCTTTTTCCGAGTGTGGTGAGGTCTTATATAGTGGGTTGAGTGTTATGAGCTCATATAATGTGAATGTAGCAAAACTTTTCTTAGATCTTCTGTACTTCATTGTTAATGGTTTCAATATATCTTTGTTGTCCTGGCAGGTCATTCTACATTGTCTAGGACAAGCACCTCATCAATGCTCAACTAAGGAATGTTATCTCAAGCTGTAGTTGGATACTTCGAAGTTGGCTAGTGTAAGGAATGGTTCAATGGGAGTGGCTGCTGCATGCGCCGCCCAGAAAATTCAGAATGTTCATACGCTGTCTTTCATTTTCTTTTTGTCTAATGCATACTGTAACTACATATGGTTTTTGCCTACCCTAGTGGGGTGTATTAGGGATTATGTTTTGTTACACTCTACTAGTTGCTGGATGCATACATCTGTCTGCTGGATCCTTCTCCAGCGCTTACTAGGTTTTTTGTTACACCCCGTGTGGAGTATGCTCCAAGACAATGCTGGTTCAGGGTGTGGTGTTTTTGGATGGGTCATTTTGGTTGGTAGTGCATACGGTACTTTGGATGGCTGGACCGTACTATTATATGTTTTATTATGGGTTTGAGTTTGTTCTTCCGCTTTTGTTCAACTGCTATTTCTCTTGGATATAGTGTTTGAACATCTTGCGTTTGTTTCTTGAGTTAGTGTATTTTGGCTTTGTTTTCTTTTCTCTTGTATAGCTTTGTAGGGCCTGGGGCATGCCCCTTGTAATCTTGTTCATTCTCCTGTTTTATTTATGTCTTATTCACCCAAAAAAGACCGCAAAAAAACAAAAGGAAAGCAAAATAAAAACAAGGCCTCTTGCGTGAGGCAACCTTGGTTGACTCCTCAAATCTTGGTTTTTCATAGCTCACTGGGGTTGGGGTTGGACATCGTGTTGCTCACCTACATACATATAAATAAGGGGTGAGCTAACGCCTAGTGAATAATACCAAAGTAAAGGAGTTCATGAATGAGATTCGCTTAATCATAAGTTATAAACTAAACTTATTGATCGATGTCAACGTAAAACGACCTTAGGTCCAACACATCATATATCATATCCATATACCAAATGACCTCGGGTCCAACTCGCATTTGCAAAACGACCTTTGGTCTCTTATATACAGGACGACCTTGGGTCCAATTCATAGGCAAAATGACCTTTGGTCCAATATATGCAAAACGACCTTGGGCCCATCATATGTAAGACAACTTTGGATCCAATTTATGTACAAAACGACCTTAGGTCCATCCAATCCATATTCACGTTTATGCACACTCATGATCCATAATCATGTTCACATTCGCCTTTATGTTCAAAATAACCTTAGATCCAATCATTTCTTTATTTGAAATGGCCCTTGGCCCATTTCACAGTTATACAAAATGGCCTTAGGCCCATTTTATATCCTCTTCAAGTAAACCGAATGGCCTTGGGCCCATTTCATAATCATGTATCAATACTTCACATATTTCATTGCAAACCAAGCGGATGGAATACTCATTCACAGTATCAAATCAAAAGTTCAAAAACTTACCACACAGGTAACATTTAGAAAATAATATATATACACAAATTATCTTTACTAAGATATTACTCACAATGTTTCGGTGCTTGATTCGTCCTTGCACTTAACCTTACATAATTCATAACACATTGGGTCATAATACAATTCAATCCGTTCTTTAGTTTGCTTAATGTTCTTAGGCCTCTTTTGTGTCCTTTAATTCATTTAGGATGCTCAATGTGTGCCTAAGAATACTCAGAAATGGAAGAGAACGGAAATTCGAACATAATGCAGGTTTTCAAAAATTTCTGAAACAAGGCACCTTGCTTGAACGCCGCTTTGGTCGCTCGAGCAGTCTGTAAAACTCTGTAAAAGTACTGGTTGCATGAATTTTACGCTCAAGCAAGATTTCTGTCGCTCAAGCGACGAGCCGCACAAAAATAGGGTTCGCTCGAGCGCGGTTTGACACTCGAGCTACAGTACAATTCTCTACAAAACTTCTGAGAGCTTGATTTTTACGCTCGAGCGACACTTTCCTCACTCGAGCGGACATATCGAATTCTGGAATTTCTAGAACTGTGTTTGAAGTTCAAAACTTGATTCCAAAGGCTCAAAACTCGTGTTTTTGGTACAAAAACATGAACAAACATTATATGACATGCGAACGCTTCTAATTTGAAATCAATTACTCAAAATCATGGACCAAATTCCAAAATCAAGCTCAAATCATGTGGTTGAAACCATGCATGATGTGAATTGCACTCTTTTCTTTCCAAATCTTTTCAAAACCCTCATGCATGAGATGAAAAGTGGCAAAACCATGAAATATCTTCAAAAATGTCAAATGTAACTCCATGCATGTAGAAAACTCCATGAAATTCAAACTCAAATTAGTGATTCATGCATGCATGTACATAATTCAACTCAATTCTTCCAATTAATGCTTCCATTGTACAATCATATGCAAATGAGCTCAAGAACTAGATGAATTCAACTTCTACATGTTTCATTTACAAGGATTAAGGTTAAAAACCATACCTAAGGCTTGGATTCAAGTGTATTCTAGTTCAATCCTTCTAATCTCCTTCAATTTCTTCATAATTCTCTTCCCTTTCTCTCTAAGTGTAGAGTGTACTTTTCCTTAGAGTGTATATTTCAGAATTTTTGAGCTCCTTTCATGAGCTTAAGCACATTAGAACATATTTATATGTTGGCCTAATCAAAATTGCTAATTAAGGTTTAGTGCTAATTAATTAGGCTTAATTTAATTAGTTTAATCTAATTATTTTGATCTAAATCATATTGTAATCAAATTTCACCGTAGGTTCTAAAAATTGTGCTAATCACAATGGTACAATCAATTTTGGTTTCTGTCGCCTTTACGGCCTTCAATTTAAATTTTATAACAAAAAATCAAACAGATTTTCCTACGGTGAACAGATAAAAATTGAAAAACACATATAATCATATAATTGGCACTTAAAATCATATCAAGCATAGAATTATAAGCATAATTAAGATTAATTAACATAACACAGAGTAGGGTTGTCACACCTCTAATGAGTGGCATTCGGATTACTTGTGTATCTACTAAGCCTGCTAATAGACTAGGTTATATCTAGCCTTGTACAACTCATCAGATACATCAAACTTTCAATGACCTGAGAATATTCTAGCGGAGAGACACTCTCACCATTATTCTTGGTCAAATGTCGACTTACGTCTACCGGTGTCCTAGACACACTTGTATCTGATTTACCAAATTTCTCAAGTATCTTGTCAACATAGTGAGACTAGGAAAGTACAATACCACTAGATGTTCTGATAATCTTAATATCCAGAATGACATCTACAAAGCCCATATCTTTCATGTCAAACTTAGAGTTTAACAATCTCTTGGTAGTTCTAATCATTTCATCATTACTACCAACAATGAGTATATCATCTACGTATAGACACAAAATGATATAATCTTTGCCAGTGTCTTTAATATATATGCACTTGTCACACTCATTAATTCTAAACCTATTTGACAACATAGCGTTGTCAAACTTCTCATGCCATTGTCTAGGAGCTTATTTCAAACCATATAATGATTTGACAAGTTTACAGACCTTCTTATTTTGCCCTGGAACAGAAAACCCCTCGGGTTGCTCCATGTAGATTTCTTCATCTAAATCTCCATTTAAAAAAGCTGTCTTTACATCCATTTGATGTATCTCCAGACCACGTAAAGCGGCTATCGCAATCACCATGCGAATGGATGTAATCCTTGTCACAAATGAATACGTATCAAAGTAATTCAGGCCTTCTCGCTACCTACATCCTTTGATAACTAGCCTAGCTTTATACTATTCAATTGACCCATCTTCTTTCATCTTTCTTCTAAAGATCCACTTACTCCCCAAGGTCTTACTATCTGGGGGTAGATTAACCAACTCCCAAGTACGGTTCTGTAAGATAGAGTCAATTTCACTCTTAATTGCTTCTTTCCATGAGGGACTTTCAGGTGAAGTCACAGCTTCATGAAAAGTTCGAGGTTCTTCCTCTAACATATAAAGTCAAGAAGTCTGGGCCAAAGGACTTGGCAGTCCTAGCCCTCTTACTCCTTCTTGGCTCATCTACTTCCTCATCTTGATCATCTTCAAGTTCCTTCTCAAAACTTTGATCCTCTCCTCAGGTTTGACAAGGAAATATGTCTTCAAAGAATGATGTATTCCTTGACTCCATTATGGTATTCTTATGGATATATTTGAAATATCAAACTTGTGCACAAGAAACCTATATGCACTACTATTCTATGCATAATCAATGAATATATAATCCACGGTTTTCGAACCTATCCTAAGTCACTTGGGTGTAAGTACCATTACTTTTGCAAGACACCTACACATTCGTAGGAAATTATAAGAAGGCTTGCAGCCTTTCCATAATTTATATGGAGTCTTGTCTACTTTTTTCCAAGGTATTCTATTTAAAATGTAATTTGCGGAGAGAATTGTTTCCCCTCACAAGTTTTGTGGCAACCCAGAACTTATTAACATTGCATTCATCATGTCTTTTAACGTTCTATTCTTCCGCTCAGCAACACCATTTGATTGAGGGGAGTAAGGCGTTGTGGTCTGGTGAATAATCCCAAATTGAGCACAAATCTCAGTAAACGGGGATTCATACTCACCACCACGATCACTTCTTAAACCCTTAATCTTTTGTCTTTGTTGATTCTCATTCATTCTTGAAAAGAATAAATTTAATTAATCGCCTTATCTTTGCTTTTAAGCAAATACACATAATAGTATGTAGTGCAATCATCAATAAAAGTGATAAAGTATTTGTTGCCACCACATGATTTATGACTTTTACGTCACACATATCACTGTGCACTAAATCCAAAGGCTTAGTACTTCTTTCAATAGAATGAAAAGAAGTCCTTGTCAATTTTGCTTCTACACAAGTTTCACACTTGTGATTTGGATTAATCTTAAAAAATGATATGTGATCTAACTTGATTAATCTACGTAAAGAGTCAAAATTTATATGACCTAGTCTACCATGCCATAAATTAGGGGACTCAAGCATATAAACAAAAGAATAAACTTTCTCATTAAGTTTTGGGATAGTAGTCATTGCATTTAGCTTAAACATACCACCCGATATATATCCCTTCCTCATATAGACCCCGCTCTTGGTCAACATTACCTTATTATACTCAAACACCATGCGGAAGCCATGTTTGCTTAAGAGCAACCCCGAGGCAAGGTTTTTACGAATGTCCGGCATATATAGGACATCGTTCAGAGTCAGCTCTTTCCTTGATGTCATCTTCAAGACCACCTTGCCTTTTCTCTCAACAATTAAGGTCGCAGAATTCCCCATGAACAATCTCTTACTATTTGAAATCGGTTTGACGATTGTGAACATCTTCTTCTCTGCACAGATGTGGCAAGTGGCCCCAGTGTCCACCCACCATTCTTTCAGGTTAGACCCCACCATGTTCACCTCTAAGACGATAGCTGACAGATGTATGTCATCCACATCTTGGTACAGATTCTCCATTTCAACCATGTGGGCATGACTATTGTTCTATAGTTGGTACTTCTTGTAAGGTTTTTTCTTCTTACGGCAGTCAACTGCCTGATGTCCATCGCTTCCACAGTTGAAGCACTTTCCATTGAACCTAAAGTAGGTTCTTGCAGCTTGTAGACCGGCCTTTTGGAGACACCGCCTCTTGCCCTCAGCTTTGAGCTTTTGTCTGTCGCTGGCTTCTTCTTTACCCCCGAGGACTAGCCATGCTCAACCACGTTTGCTTTCACAGTAAAGGTATTCCCTCTTTTTTGAAAGAACCTCGTGTGATACCATAGTCTTCGGTTTGCATTCTGTGTAATATGGTTGTAATATTCAACATATTTTATTATTCTGTAATGTTAATTTGATTAATCATGAATCTATTTATTTTAGTTAATTACATCGTTTGTACAACAATCTTAAAATAGATTAGCCGCCTCACCGTGGGTGTTAGAGGTACGTTGGCTTTTGTCCCCCCAAGATACGACGATTTAGACCAGCTAATGCAGAAGCACCTTCTGTTAGCTTTGGCAAATCAACAATGGTAGCACTCTCTCACATAGGAAGAAACTTATAGGAGCAAACTAACTGTATATTCTAGAGGAAAAATTCTGTGTCAAACCAGGGAAGATGAGCCTCCTTTTATATACAATGGGGAAGAGAAGAGGAGCCTCCAGCCGTCAAGGCTGGCATCAAATGCAGGCCATTACTCTTGCAAAACTACTAGAGTAATGCACCAAAATTGATGGGTCAAGTATATAAGTTATATACTCCGTATATACGTGTGTATATCTGTAGCAGACTTGGCCCAAAAAGATTAGATTGGTGGACCACCAACCTAGCCTAGCCCAAACCCATTCTAGCAAGCCTCAAGCCTAAGATCCACTGACCCGGACCCAGATCCCGACTTGGCCCGGCCCTAGTAGACGGGCAGCACGCGCGCGTGGCAATTTTTTCATAACCAACTTGGACCATAGTTTTGGCCCAAGCCCATCCTTGAAGCATCTGTAACTCCTTTCTTTCGGAAACTTTGGATGCCCTAAAGGGCTCATGCCTATATCAAAATCTTGAGGTTTAAATACCCATCAAAATTTTCCTCTACAATCAATGTGGGATTGATAGTTATACACAATTCCCAATACCTCATTCATGATGCCAACTTTATGAGACAATTTTCCATTCAATTCTTAATGATTTTTGGTCATTCTTTTTGTGGTGTAAAAATCTTGTTCCAAAGAATCTAAACCCATTTAATCCCACCTTAACCAATGGTTGGGACCTACTTTAATTTCTCATTAAATTCACCATAAAACCATTTTTTTTTCCAACATTTTTCTCCAGCTTCTTTGAAAAGGTGGGCTGCCTAATAGATCAATAGACAAATCAGAGAGTGCATCGATGTGACTTGGAAAAAAAATTTCAATTTAGGAGATAACATTACTTGTCTAACTTGAACATGTACTCTAATCCTCCTCCTAATTTGCTGCTTCTCTTCTTCATTTTTCAAGTCTAAGGTGTATCGAAATTGATGAGAAGCATTTAACACAAGTGCCGCCTTGCTAAGAAAGATACAATGGTGTCAATCCCCAAAGAGAGAAAGTCCAATGCACACGGACCAAACACAAAATTTTACACAGTAATGGGGTGGACTTATGCTCTATGTAATTGTATTTTGAGACACAAGAAGATTGGATGTTTTGGTTTAAGTTAGTAGAGGTAACCATTTCATTATTATTTAACTAACTAAACTCTTAATATTGGAAAAAAAAAATCATATTATATAAATATTTAATAATTCATTTAAAATAATGTGTAGTCGAAGAATATTTGATATTTTCATTTGAATCTCTAGTATTTTTAAAAAAATATTTTAAAAACAAATACTAAAAAAAGATAGTGTTTAGTTGTAATTTGTTTCAAGTGTAAATCTGCAGATTTGCACACGGTGGGAATGAACAAGTCTATTCATACATATAAAAAATTTAGGGTTAGCAAAAAATTGAATAGATCGCAAACTGATCTGATTCAAATCAAACCATACTGTTTTGTTTGATTTTCTTAATGCATGGTTTGATCATAATTCTTAAAATAAGTAAAACATATTTTACGATTCGATTCGTGATTTTATAGTTATGATTCTAACTGGAAACGAATCGTACCGTTTAGATATATACATACTAGCGGGCGGCACACGCAATGTGTGTGTAATTTAGATAACTAATAATAAAAATAAAGAATAAAGAATTTAATATCATAATATGTATGTTGCTTAAGTGATAAATATGTTCTTAATGAAACTCAAGGTTTGGGTTCAAAACTTGCTTACGCTGAGTATAATATATATATATATATGTTTTTATTTAGCATATAAAAAATTGCCATGTGACATGAGGAGAATAAGGTTTCACTAAACCATTTTAGGCCTTCACTTAATAATAGTATAGATAGATGACTTTTGGTTTCTTCAGTTAGTTGACCTTGTAACGCCCTCAAAATAATACATAAAACCCCACATTCTGGACATGCATTGATATAAGAGAAATAAACACTTTTCCATTCATCAGAGTAGTCCTTACAAATGTATTATATGTTGACAACAAAAGTAAATGCCAACGGCTTACAACTTTCCAAGTCAACACTTGGTTACACAAAAGAGAGTACTAACTCACATCATATTAAACCCTTGGCCGGAATTTACATGTAATACAACAAAAGAGAACAAAACAACAAAAGAGTCTTCAACTCCCAAAAACCTTTCAAGCTATGTCCTTGGAGGTGGCATATCACCTGGACCTGAAAATGATGTCCCATATAGGGTGAGCCACAGCCCAGTAGAAATATACTAAACCGAATATCAGCAATGACTAAAATAATAGCATTTGATAGATGGTTAATATACATAAACCAGTTGTATCACAATACAGTCCCATGACACTTATGTCCATGTTACATTCACCTTACTTTACTATCAACTCATTTCATAAACGTGGCTCAGAATCTGGCCAGATAATTTAAGTGAGATTACATCTCATATTAATAGTACATCTATTACACTTGGAATAACAATTCATACTAAACACTTCTTACTTCACAATAGATACACCTAATTGCTGTATCAATCTCAAACAAAACACTTCCATACTTCATATATGATATACAAATTTGCTATATCAATACCTCGATAGATACACATATTAGCTGTATCATTGGAGTACATCCCCTATCTCCTCCCAAACAATGTCCGGTCTAGGAGTCCATCCCCTATCTTCCCCTAAACCGTGGAGTACATCCCTTATTCTCCTCCCACACAACACAATGTATATAAATATGTATAATATACAAGGTCAATTAATACATAAATTTGATGTATTATTCCAACCCGCCATATTCGATGACATATACAATTGATTAGTTTTAGTTCGCCTAATCATCATGCATTGTCTACAACATTCAAGACTATCCTCCACCGATAGCTCAAAGCAGTTATTTCTAAACAGAAAATAAATGCATCAAATAGATATAAAATCAACATTTCGCATAGGTGAGTGATAAATTAATCCAACTACACCATTCAATCCCGCAATTTTCTAATTTCAATATTCTCAACTGAATTTCTCATTTCCCAAAATTAATTATACAAATTAATTTATCACAATAATTAGGGCATTCTCCCCTCTTTATCACATATCACCCAAAGGCTCAAACTCAACAATTTGACAACAATAGTTCCATTTTCAAACCTTACACTCACATGGAGTTTAATATCATAAAACCCCTCTTTTATAAATTACCAACCAAACCCCACTTTCTCAAAAATTACCCAACAACCCCAACATATCAAAATGCCAAAATTTAAAGACAAAGCTCATAAGATGGAGTAGGATATCCCTACCTCGAAATGGAGAGCTCAAATAGAGAAGATGATCAAAATCCAAAGTGCTCCAAAACCAAGATTTTTCAGATTAAAAGGAAGCCCTCGCAATCATCTACATTTCTTACAAAGAAACTAGGCTAGAAACTCAATGGAAGTAGATCAATCCCTAGGAGAAGGTGTGTAGAGAGAGAGAGAGAGCTCGGATCTAGGGTTTACACAAAAGAGAAGATGAAAAAGTGAAGTGTAATCCCACGGCTGTCTGCTGATATAACACAGGCTCGCTCGAGTGAAGGATTGGTCCGCTCGAGCGACCAGACACAAAGAATCCTTGCTTGAGCGTAGAAAGCCTCGCTCGAGCCAACAATTCGAAGCTTCAGGTCTGCAACCCAGAAGCACGCTCGAGCGACAGAATGCTCGCTCGAGCGAAGAAACTCAAAACATACACCTCGCTTGCTCGAGTGAAGGAAAGCTTGCTCGAGCCAATAAATGCAACTCTCAGTCCAAAACCAGATGCAGACGCAAGGTCGAGCGAAGACTTCTTGCTTGAGCCACCAGATACAAAATTCAACTCTTGCTCGAGCGAAGGATCCAAAACAAAGATCTCGCTCGAGCGACAAAAGTCTCGCTCGAGCGAAGGACCAAAAATCTGGGCAGCAACCATTTGTTCCCAATCACACCCAACCTGTAACAAAACCTGCCCAACACATCCTATAACTCAAAAATAAGGAATTGACGGATGACAACAAGATATACACAAACAACAAGCTCCATGGACCTAAGTCCGGATACAACAACCAAATGGGAAAGACCGGGATCGCTATAGACCTGCTGAGAGACCCTTGGGTCGAGCCCCTTGTCTTTTTGGCATGTTTTAGTTGTTATTAGTATTGGGTAATTCTATTTACACACTACTATTTCTATATCATTATTTTGGAGTGTTTGATAATATAATTTAGCACTTAAAGTAAAATCAATTAAGTGATAATTAATTAAGGCCGTTTGATAATCATAATTGATATCACTTAAAAATTTAAGTTCATCTTAAAATATAAACTAAAACTTAGGGAAATTTTAAGTTATAAAATTTATTTAATTCTGATTGGATTTATAAATATTAAATATAAATATCGATATGCACTATTATAAACTCACTATCACCACCGCTATCACTACCACCACCACCACAACCATCATGCCACCACCACTACTACACTATCGCCACCACTACCGCCACCACTACCACCACCACCATCATGTCTCCACCACTACTACCACCGCCATCACTATGTCACCGCTACCACTATCGCTATGCCACCACCACCCCATCATGTCGTTGCTACCACTACCACCACTACTACTACCATCACCATCTTCACCATTGTCATTATTGTCATGAACATCACCATCATTTTACTACTACTATCATCGCTACCACCATCACTATGCCACCGCTGCCACCACCACCACCACCACTATGCCACTCCAACACCATCACTGTCACCACCACCACCATCGTCACAATATAAAAATTAAAATATACAATTTAAAAATAATAAATTTCAAATTTATCTTACATATATCAGATAACTTATTTTTAATTCAGCACTTAAAATTTTATCAAACAACTTTTCAACTTAAAAAATTCAGCATTCAATTTTCAATCTTCAGTTTTCAATTTCAACTTTATCAAACACCACCTTAGTATACATATAATAATTTTTAAAGTTTTCAAAATATCTTAGTTAATATCTTAACTTTGCATTCATGGCCCTAAGATAACACACCACCTGTCCTATTTGAATACACACTACAACCCACACCCAAATATCTCCATCTTTAGAACACCATAGATCTCCATTGTCGACGTTGAAGATATCTATCGCTGACGGAGGGGTTTGGTTTAGCAGTGCATTCTCATCGTTTTAGATCTCAATAGTCGCCGTAGTTTCACCGTTGGCTTGCCGATACATTGTCATAATTTTAGATCTCCATCTTCACCGGTGTTTTACAAGTGCATTTTCGGTGTTGAAGATTTGTCATTCCTCACCGTTGATTTACATATTGATATGTTTTTCCTATCTTCTTTGATTTGGTTATCGATTCAATTGCCATAGCAATTTCTATTTTGAGTTTGGCTCAACTCTGATTCTCTGAACATAATATCATTAGACAAAAAATAAGATTAAACAAATTGAATATGTCCAAAATATTTATGTTGAACAAAATAAATACGTTCATACTTTATATGTTGAACAATTTTAACTCGTTTAGACTTATTATATTGAACATATATTAAATTTTATATCTTATTTATTTATTTTGTAAATGTTGAATACATCCACTTTTTGTAAAAGAAAAAAAAAGAAAAAGAAAAAGAAAGGAAAATATACTCAAAAATTTAAGTTATTGAATTGAATTAAATTTGAGAAATGAAGTTCTTAAGGAATTAAAATATTCAATTTTTTAGGTATGAACATTTATAATTTGGTCAACCTTAATAATTTAAAAAAAATTTGTTTTGTTCGAATAAAAATAATCGAACATTGTCTAAAAGTTCAATTCTGGTTATTCAAACACGTGACAAACAAAGTCATCTTCACAACGATTATACGAATGAGATAAATAAAAAACCAAAAAAATTAAGTATTAAACTAACCTTTTCATTGTTGCATTGTTTGAAATCAACAATCTCAATGTCATCCATGGTGTGCAAATCTTCAAAATCAATTGATTTCTATAGCGGCCAGGTTAGGACCTGACCCATTTATACTCTATGGTTGTAAGTTTTGTATATATTGATGTTGTTTATATCTGTTCTAGTCCTGTTGTTGATTGGGAGTTGATAGTTAGAGTTGGTTACGTTTGTAATAAGTTGGCACTTGGTAATTTTGGGGAAATTCTGTCTATTTGTTCTTAGGTTCGCTCAAGCGGCCTTTTCTTCACTTCAGCGGTCTTTCATTTCTTCCAGAATCTATGTTGTAGGATAAATTTCTAGGAGCAGGTTATTCTTCTCTCGAGCATGTTTTGGTCGCTCGAGCGGTCTGTTTGTAATCTGAAATACTACAGTTTCTATTTTCGCTCAAGCGGTGTTTTGGTCGCTCGAGCAATCTGTTCTGCAAGGTTGATGTTCTAGGAGTTTGGTTTCTTCGCTCAAGCCAGGTGTTGGTCTTGAGTGATACTTTGTGTCTAACACTCGAGCGGTGTTTTGGTCGCTCGAGTGGTCTGTTTGTATAAAGCTGCGGGAAAAATATCTTTTTTCTCACTTTTCAATTCATCTCTCTTTCTTTAAAAGCTGTCCAGACCCATTTTCTCTCTCTCTCTCTCTCTCTCTCTCCCCCCCCCTCTCTCTCTCTCTATATATATATATTTTCTACCTTTAAGTCTCCGATCTACGCAAATTTCTGAATCTCACCACTGTGGTGCTTTGGGATAAAAGGTAGAGCGCGAGGAGGCGGTCATTTTGATTGGAAAAGTTCAAGATCCACCTTCGTTGATGTTGGGTTCATCATTCCTCTCTCTTTTTACTTTGAGGTTCGAGAAATTGCTTTTAAAATGTGAATATTGAAAAGAATATATGTTTGGAGATATTTTGGAAATCCTTCGGTATTCATGATATAAAACAAAAGATAAGGGAATTGTTGAGATTTAAAAATGGTATTGTGGAAATATGTGTTGGATTGGAAAGTGGAGTTGAACACGTTTTCTCTTGAGTTTATCTTCTATATGGAAATATCTATTTTAGCTATCGGTGAGGATAGCATTGAGTGTTGTAGCAATTGTATAAGAACTAGGGTAAACTAAAACCATTCACTCATGCATCTCTCATTTGAACATTTGTTTCATACTTATAGATTGAAAATGTATCATTTTGAGAAAAATGGGTGAATATCGTGGTAAATCTGGTTAGAGGGTATGGTTGTTATTATTTATGTTGGCTTGTGTGTCCTTAGTGAAAGTCCAGAAACCTGCGCAGTTAGGGGTCGATACTTCCGGTTAGTACTGGTAAAATGGCTTTGGTAGTACTTGTATAGCCTACTGGAAGACATGTACCTAGAGATTCTTAGTGTGTATATACACTGCCCTGTTTTCTATTTAGAAGTTATGGTTTATCAATTGAATATAAATATGGCTTTGCATTATTTAACAGAGAAAACGTTTGTTCTTTTGGTAAATTACATTCATGTGCATTCACCATATGATTTTGTTAAGTATCATACAAAATGTTAAATTAATCTCTATTGGGCTCTAGCTCACCCCATGTGGAAATCAATTTTCAGGTACTAATGATATGTCTCTATCAAAGAAATTAGCTTGGGAGGATCTTGGAGCTGAAGGCTCGTTATTTTTGTTTGTAAATATCTTTTGTACAAGCCTAAGGCTTTAATAGTATTGGGCTTGACCCACTTTTGTTCTAACCAAGCATTGTCTTAGAAATATGTAGCCATTACGACATAAATTTCTCTTTATTTTCTTTATTTCTATGCATATATGTCTCATGCTATAGATTCATAATCTAGGATTAATGAATGTATCAATGCATATGGCGTCTTTTGCAATATTTCGAGAAAATCTATGACACCCTGTCTTGTATTATGTTTTTAATTCTTTAATTATGCATGTTCTTATGTGCTAGGTGTGAATTTGAATATTAATTATGTGAATAATGTGGTTTTTGACTTTATATCTATTGATCATAGGAAAAATCTATTATGATTTCTGCTTTGATTTGAAAATTGAAGGCCTTGATGGTGCCAGAATCGAAATTGGTTAATTATTTGTGATCAACATATTTGTAGAACCTAATGAGAAGTTTGATTAAAATTTAATCTAGTCTAAATTAATTAGAATAAAATCAATTAAGTTATGTTATATTTAATTAAATCTTAAACTCTAATTAACTAACTTAATCCCTAATTAGTGTATTAAGTTAACCATGTATATATACATATATATGTTAAGTGATGAGATTAGTCCATTTCTTGAACTCAAAATTCTAAAATTTACAAGTCAGAGAGAGAGAGAGAGACACCATTCTAGATAGAGGGGAAGCTAAAAACCTGAAGATTAAGCAAGGAGTTTGAAGGATTGTGATCACAACTCAAGAATTTGCTAAATTGAGCTCAATTAAAGACCTTAGGTAAGCTTTTATACCCTAATTCATGAATTTGAGCTATCTATTTAGTGATTACTTAAAGATTATGAGATTAAGTACAAGAATTGAGCTAAGATTGTTGAATTTAGAGTTAATTTATACATGCATGCATAGTTTGTTGAGTTTCACCATTTTTTGTAGCATAATTCATGCTTAATTCCATGATTTACAAAGTTTTGAAAATGAATTGCATGTTTTTGAAGCTTTGGAAAAAGAGTATGGAAACAATTGATACATGCATGAACATTTGAGTTTGAATTCTTGGGATCTTGAGCTTTGATTTTTGCAAATTGGCTTTGTATTCATATTCTTGGAAGATTTTGTAAGTGTTTCCAAAGTTTTGTCAAGCCATGCAAGAAATTGATTTGAAATTACAAGCTTTGAAGCTCAACTCCGTTATAGAATCTCAAGAATTTGCTTCACTGCTCGAGCGAACAATCTGTCGCTGAAGCGCACATTTCATGCATCCAACATTTTTCTAGACCTTTAAAGTTGGCTCAAGTGACCAAGTCACCGCTGAGTGACCGTCTTTTACATTACACCTTGGCTCGAGCGAACATCGAGCCTAGATTTGGACCATCTAGTACTTTTGCAGACCAAGTGGTTCGCTCGAGCGACCAATGTTGCGCTCGAGCGAAGTGCTCTGTTTCAGCATACTTTGAAAATACATATTTTGATCAAATGTACATATTTTGATCAAATGTACACAACTTCTCAACTACACCCCAAAAAGAGAGCAGCATCACAAAACAATTATCCATGATCTCCAAATTAACCTTAACCCAAAAGGCCACTCCTACCTTTGATCAAATCAAATGTACTTTGGCAAATCCTTCTTATTGGTTATTCTATTATAGTTTACAACTAAAAGGTTTGTCACTTAATATTGAGATGCAAGTCATCAAGTAAAAAAAAACATAATTCACTATTAAGGAAAAAGTGAAAATTCAGAAAAATTTAAGAAAAGAGAAAAGAAAATAGTGCAAGGTGAGTAAATCCTTAGACCAAATGCTATCCCAAAAGATTCAGGCATTTTCGTCTGTCTGTAAGCACAGTGATTTGCATGAAGTAGCTGCTAGACAAGTAGTGTTATGTTCATCCCCTCCATTACTGTCATATTCATATCTATATCAAAAGAAAAATAGTTTTAGATATCTTTGATGCAAAAAGTAACACCTGGAGTCCAAAGGTTTAGAAACAAGTAATGTAATGTTAGTACAACAAGGACTAATATGCTATGAATTAAAGAGAGAATTACTAATAGTAGATGAAGAAATATATTTTGGAGTTAATTTTCTAGAAAATCTAAAAGCCACAAGCCTGGTATCCCACAAAGTTTGTTCTAATTCCATTCTCTCATTTTGATATTGAGCATGCTCCCTTCATAACTACCTGTAGATGAGTACAACTATTAAGGACCATTAATTGAATTATGAATAGAATGTGAAACAATATTTTCTATGGCTGAAACATATATGTATTTTGCCACAAGCTTGGTATCCCACATAGTTTGTTCTAATTCCATTCTCTCATTTTGATACTGAGCATGCCCCCTTCATAACTACTTGTAGATGAGTACAACTATTAAGGACCATTAATTGAATTAGGAATAGAATGTGAAACAATATTTTCTATGGCTGAAACATATATGCATTTTTTCGATTGCTTTTAAGCTTGTGTTGTATAATTGCCACTTATTTGTGGTTGAGGTTTTTTGTTTGTTCATTCATGTATACTCTTTGAGTAAGCCCTAATATTTTACTATCTGAAAATATTTCATCATGATACATAATAAAATTGTCTTGGTTTTGTTTTTGAACACCAATAGATTTCAAATAGTATATCAAAATTTATGCATTGTCGTTCTAATTGTTGTACCAAATTTACACTTGTGTCCTTCAATGATTTAGCCAATTGTGAAAACCAACTCTAAAATCCAAGTGCACATCTGGTGTGAACAAATCAACTTTAGTTCATGCAAAAGAAATGACAAAGTTGTAACATTATTGGCCTGCAAAAATACATGGATAAATTGTTTAGAGGAAGGTGCATTTGATAGCAACAACATAGGTACAAATGTGTCAGATAGCATTGCCAGGTAAAAGAAATTTAAGGTTGCAAGAAATTTTCTACATCTTTACTAATAGCAAGATCCAAGGTTTAAGCATTTTGAGTTTCTTCCTTTTTTAGTACTCCAAAACAATTGACTTACTGAAATGACTGAATGGACCAAGAGGACACAATTTTTACTTTTATGAGCTTGTTGAAACAGCAATCACAAAACCAAGCAAAAGGAAAAGGTATAATATAGCAAATGTGAAGAACAAAAATGTAAATACACTCTGGTGAGACTGAATAAATAATATATACTTCTTATTATTAACCAGCATGTAGTGAGACAAATGAAAGGAAAATTCGAAATTGAAGAGTTGATAGGAAGACAAATTTTTAGAACATTTTTTTTTTGAAAGTTTATTAAATAATATGTATGAGAAACCCCTATCAAAGCTACAAATTGAAATACGTCATATTTGAAAATATTGGGCATGGCAGAGTCCTTATAAAAAGCTCAGGACAAATAAAAGGGAAATATATATACCATCAAAACAATCTATGGTGGCTTTGGACTACTCCATGCATGTATATAAATATTATGCTCAGTGGACGATTCCATCAACCCCAACACCCCCACCAAAAAAGAAAAGAGGGAGTGAAATGGAAAGTTTGTAAAATATTGATTGACAAAAAGAATAACACATGGATAAGAAAAAGAATAACCACAGATCTATGCACTTTGAAAACACATTTTCCTCACATAACTAAATAAGATTTGTAGTTTGGGCCATAACTAAAACATGTAACTTTAAAGAAAATCAAAACTCATTTACAAAGCCTCATGGATCAAAAATTCATACCCAAAGATGCCAAAAGAGCACAATATATGCACACAAAGAACATTTATCTATAAGTACTAGCAAAACTGAAAATCAAGTAAAAATAAGAAAAGGTAAGTGGACAAAAAAAAAAAAAAATCATTAAAAACACCAATTTCTACCTGGAAGTTTTGAAAAGGAAACTGTGTTCCTTATCCCTACTGAAGAGAATCTTACTTGGACTCTTAATTACTTAAAAAACTAAAAGAAAATTAAAATAATTATGTTAAATTTAAACAAAATAGTGACTAGAACTATGAATTTAATCATTTGACTAGCGTAGAATAGACAACATTGGTCTTACCAAAAAACAAAATAAGACATTTCATTTTCACAAGTAGAACAAACCTTCAACATTGGTCTTACCAAAAAAAAAAAAAAAAAAAAACCAACATTGGTCCAATTCTAGAGAATTGTGCTAAATTAGAAAAGTAAAGCAAGCATCTAACTTTTTGACAAGAATGGTGAGTGTACTCCTTTATGAGTGTTGTAAAACATTAGGATATTTGGAGAAAGATTTTCAAGATAACCAAAGTCCATGATCTCTACAATTTTTGATGAAAAAGTATATCAAATATTAATGTAGGTAGCTAGAAACAAGAGCCCAATCTAGTACACATTAAGCATTTCAAAAGTACAAATATCAAAAAGTTCAGCTTCGAAGATGTAGAGTATGGACTAGAAAGATCATACAACAATGGTGCATAATTTGCAGTAAACGCATGGACAAAAGCAATTTTGTCTATTCATTAGTATGTGCACATATGCATATGATTATATCAAATCAGGTGGCCATCATATGTATCGTATATTGTTGAAAATATGCAGCAAAGCACGATGAAAAAGGGCAAGACACAAATAAGAAACATATGATAATTCACAAACAAAAGATAGATGCTTGTTTTGAAGATTTTGTATGAATGGCGGGGCCATGCTTATATTGAACTAACTAATTCACCATACAAAGATGCTTGACTCAACAAACACATATGCTTGATTCACCAAAATTGGGAAGAATTTAGGTAGTTTGGTCTCACATTAGTGGCTATAAGATATCAAAATTATCTAAGAAATTTTAAAGAATACGTCCATTTCTTAGATCAAGTTTAATCATATGTTTAATCATGATCTCAAGTAATAATAGTAAATTTATGCAGAACTGAGATTAATTTTCTACAAAATCTATGACCAAGACGATGTGAAAGTGGCTTACAAAGAAGATTCCATTTATTTTTTAAGAAACATTTCAAAAATCCCGAATTTGTAAATAAGAACTGACGTCAAAACCACATTTTTTGAAGCATGAAATTCAAAATAATGCTTGGCATAAAAAGAACAAAAAAGGTAAATTTATTGCTTGCAAAACACAAAATACACAAGTGATGTTTCTGCATTTCAACATTTCCTTTTTTAAGTCATTTATACTTGCCATGACTTTATGCAAACCATTAATTTAAAATGGTTAAAAAATGATAAAATGTCAGCTTATGTTGAACAAAATTGCCATCAGGTGTACTAAAAATCTTTAAAATGTGAGGACAAGTATTGAATAGTTTATTACAAAAGTAGATTCCACCAACATTGTAGCTGATCATAAAAATATTTTAGGTTATACTTCAAATTGTATAGCAATTACAATGATCAATTGAGATTCATTTGAGAATGGAGGTTTGAGACTTGTCACAATAAACTTCTAAATTTCTCAAGACATCAATGTGAAAAAATAGTTTAACACCCAAGGAACTACATGTCTTAGATTGGATAAGATGCAACCACTATGCATTTAGTAATGCACAAGTTTGCTTCAGAAGACTCCAAGCCAATTGAAATAAGGGTAAGAGGCCATCTAAGGAACAACTTATCAAAAAACAAAAGAAGCCAAGAATCAAACATTATGGGTCCTTTTCCTTTTTTAGTAGCTCTCTGAGGGAGTTCAACACAAGGCAGAAAGCCCAAGGATATTACTGAAGGATTCTAATGATAACTTTTATTAAACATTGAACACATAGGAACTATGACTCAAAAAAATAACAATTAATCATCACAAGTGAGTGAGTATTGAGGAATCTCATTATCCTTCAACTAAAGAAGGGATATTTTTTGCTTTTAGGTATCTACATGCTGAAAACTAACATATGTTCTAACTGCCAGAAAAAGAACAATAAATAAAGTTATTGAACTTCAAGCAGCTATGATAAAGCTATTTTGATACAAGGTTGGGGAGGGGGAACCAAGAATCTATCTTGAACCTAGATTTAAATGTAATATCAAAAGGAATCAAACTACTATTTAAAAGTAGCCCTTTTGACCACAACAATGAGAGAGAAAGTGAGCACCTTAATCACTATTACAAAAAAGCCACAAAATCCCATATTGATGAAATTTGTATTATCCATATGAATTGACAACAGCAAGAAGTTAGCCCACAAATATAACAAATTCAATCACCAAGCTAATGCAATCCTAAACATTTAAAGATCAAAAAGATTAGAAAGCATCCATCAATACTTGCATATAAAAATAAAACATATTTTTTAAAAATACACAAACAAAGAAATTACAATAATAAGAAATAAGGGGTTACCCATGAAAGAAGAAGAACTATTTTTATTTATTTATTTTGGTAATAAGATATTAAATAAATAAATAAAAACCATAAAAACAGTTAAGAGGTAGTCACAACAGAGATTGTAGAAAATGTATGACTATCACATTAGCATTAAAAAGGCTATATGTTTAAAAACTACTTGAATTGTGTTGTTGGCTTCATAAATACCTAATTAGCAAAGTTCACTGAAAAGATTAAAGTGGCCTTCCCTTGGTTCTAATTACTTGATAAAAAGTAACAAAGAGTGAAACTTCTGAACTTTCATACGTTCTATCTATAGCCACTATATAACATTGAAGCTAAAAAACATGAAATGAAAATATATATATATATGGAAAACAAATTTGTACCCAAAAGAAAGCAAAATCTGAGACTTTCGTCCACTTCCCTTGAAAAAAATAAAAATAAAATAGAGCAAGGAATAACAAACCAAAGAAATAAAAGCAGAGAAAAATGATAGCAAAAGTAAGAACAAGAAAGAAAGCTCCACAAAGAATGAAGAATAAGTGATAATATTTATTTACCTTTTAAAAAATAAGATTGTTAGCTATTCTAGCTGTGTTTTAACTTCGAAGATTGACCCCCAGAAATCAGGAGGAAAAAAGAAATATTAAGTTACAACAAATTAAAACAGAAAAGGAAACCAAAATAAAAATAAAAATAGAGGTATCCAAACAAAAGCTATGGTTGAAGATGATGGCCTTCAATATACGAACAATGGCTTGAAAACAGAGGCTCTTTGATACATCATTTGAAATTGGTTGAACGCATAGTTAAACCCATAGATCTGGTCCAACACAGCTTCGAGATCGTTGTACAAATCATAAACCCATCGTCATCCAAATCGTCTACATTTAACCCATCTCCAGTACAATTTTCAGATCATCATCGTGAGCCATTGATCATTGTCCATAATGTGATCTCATTGTCATTGTTGAGAGATACAAAGAGAGATGTAAGGAGGAAGAGAGAGAGAGAGATGGCATAGTGGGAGAGAAGAGGTAGATGTGGCTAGCAAAAGGGAGACGTGCTGGTTCTCCTACACAGAGAGTGAGTAATCTGTGCATTTACCAATTGATCCAAAACTCTTCAATAAAACAAAAGTCAAACAGAATAAAGGAGGAAAAAATCGGAAAGCAAAAAGAGAGCCATATTTACTGGAGCAACTACTAACTCCCTCTTATATATAAGTGTATAGATATATATATATATATTCAAGCAGTAGCTACATCAATATTTAAAGAAGCATCAAGTGAGCATTTCCATTGAAAACATGCCAATCTCCTAGAAAAGAATGAAGAAGACTGATATTTGTAATCATAAATAAACATACCGGAGCCTAGTGCTAAGTCAAAGCTAATAAAGATCACACTTCATTTCATATTTTTAATGATATTTTTACTTTGTTGATAAAAAAACCTAGGTGAAAAATGAAAGGGTGACAAACTTTTTTAGAAACGGTGACAATATAAAATAAACTAGCCAAGATTTATTTTAACTTTTTTCCATTGACAGGTAGTTTTATGCATTGTTTAAGCTAAAACAAATTAAAGTTGGTTTCTAGAGTCCACACATGGTTGCAGAGACGGCTTAACACGCCAAGGTCGCACTTCAACAACAAATTCATCAGGAATGAGCGTATGTTATATCATAGAGTAGAACTTGATTTTCCAAACAGATGATTTTATTATTAGATGTGCCTAGTGTAGCTAGAATGAATATGCCATTACTATCTTATTTTCCTTATTCTACTTTTGCAGAAGTAGCTAATATCATTTACCATAGCTACAGGACCAAGGAAAGAAAACAAATACCTGAACCCACCATCTTTCTCGAGTGTAACATACACTGTAGGATGTTCTTACCAATTTACAATTATCTTTTCAAGAATCAAGTGCAAGGAGTAATTTTTAGAGCTGGTCATCAGTTGATCAACATGGTGAGCCTGTACTTCTTTCCATTTTCCCCTTTTGGGTGGTTATTGTCTCCATACACAGGTGAAACTAATGTTGGGGGGTTGGGGCAGGGGTGTTTCAAGTCAAATATATTCACTGGAATTATCCAAAAACAACTATGAAATGGGCATACTAAGGCACAACCACAACACATATAAATCCAGTGTGGAACTCTTTAATTGCTACTTCGATCTTTGTAGTTGCAACAACAATTGAGCTTCGTCTGCATTGGACTTCAGTTCTTGTACAACTTTGTTCTTGAAAAATGCTTCTAGCTTTCTTGGTAGCTATGCCTCAGTAATTAGCTTTTCACCATGTGCATTAGAGGTCAAAGGGCTAACCATGAAACTGTATTTACAATCCCACATAGAAAATAGTGGCTTGTTGTAGACGTCCCCGAACGCCCCGGGAGGATGAGTCCCGTTCTGTTCGTTTTTGGCTTGCTACAGTTCGGACTCAAGTTGTCACGGTTCTCAATCTGAACCAAAGAGTCCAAATCTGGCAAATCGTTTTGAGAAAACAGATTTTTGAAAGAAGTGCCAAACATGGACTGCTTTGCCAGATACAGAGTCGCCACCTAAATATTTTATTTTGGGAAATTTAGGAAACCCTGACTCGTGCCTAAGGCCACGTGTCCGTCATCACCAAAGTTGCCTCGGCTCGGAAACTTGGGTACGATTGGGGAAGGTCACTTCGTGAGCACCCCCGCTCGCCCGATCAAAGATCGGCCTCTACTAATCATGATATCTAGTTTTGAAAACATTATGCGTTCTTATTCTGGTTATTAGCCTACATTTACTATGTGATGCGCACAGCATACAAGTATAGACTGGATCGCCTGAATTGGAACAAAACATTTCATGTTTATTTTTGAAAGTGTTTCGCTACTCGCAAGTAGGCTTAAAATGTGGATTTTGCCACCCTCGGGTGGGCTTAGAAAAGATGGTTTTGCCACTATCTAGTGGGCTCAAAACTCACAGTCGATGATTTGTTCCAATCCAAATAACCCAACCTTCACCCACAGGCATTCAGGTAGTTATATCACATAAGCACATAGCCTCATGGTAAGCATGCTATCATGGCAGTCACTCACACGCATGCAAGGATGCTAAAGCATAAAAACTTACTGAGTACTCCAAGCCAAAATAGAAGCTATGTTAGAAATCCATGCATGATCCTAACTATACAAAAATGCCTAATGCAACACATGCAAAATGCACCTAAGATAGGCTCGGCTATTCTAAAGATGGCATGTGAAATGCTACAAGTATTCAACTTGGAATTGCAATACAATGCAGTTAATATGATGCGCCGAGCCCGGTGCATGCAAGATAGATTAATGAATGCAAACATGCTATCATACTGTATGCTAATTGAAACATGTCCTAATCTAACCATCATAAGCTGGTAAATAAAAGGGAGAAAGACGTGGGCTTGGAAGGCATACATCACACACACGCACACTTATTACAACATTGCCCTCGCTCGGAGGGTCCGAATAAATAATACAGTCCCAAATAAATAATACAGTCCAAATAAGTACAAAACCCTAATTAATTAACAAATTAATCTAGGAAATCAGTAAATTAGCATGCAAGCCTATGGACTGCCTTAACTCTGCTCCGGATGATGGATGATGGATGCTTGTGTTGTTTTGCGCGGAAATCCATTGCGATGCCCCGGTTTGCCTCTATTTGCAATTAATCTCGGAATGTTGCACGAAGCTCCAAAAGACTGCCGGTTTCTGATTTGGTGCAATAGAGAGCAAGAGAGGGGCATGGCAATGTATTTTCACATATGTATGCACACCTCGATCCTCGTGCCACCAATCACGCATCTCGATGCATGATGGCCGAGGAGTCGAATTGCACGACTCAATATGAAATGAATGCACGTATAAACACAACAAGACCGAGACTCCATCATGGTTAATCCGGAGTGTCGGCGACTGGGAATTGAGACACGTTCCGTCACTCGGGGTACGAAACGTCCCTCGTTTCCCGTGCTCGGGCTAACTCCTATCCCAAACACAATGCAATATGCATGACGTGCATGAATGCAACTAATATACAACCTAGCATATACTATGCTCTAGATTAAGATGGCATACACAATGCGACTAATTCATACAACCTAGCATACGCAATGCTATGAAATGGAACGGCGTACACAATGCACGATGGACTTACACCAACATGAGTGGACCTCAGCCACACTCACATCAGTAGCCATGAGATGAAAATGAGACTACTGAAATGCGTGTACACAGGCACGCAAACCGAGGACCGAACCTAAGGCACCAAATGCCACTCTAACAAGGCATGGCAAGGCATGAAATATGGCATACAGACATGCAAATTCCAGCACTGAAACATGATGCAAAATGATCCCGAAACATGGAAACATGGCACCCGATGCATGAGATGAGCCCCGAAACTCAAAACTAGGCACATGTATTGACTTATAGCTATACAAAGCATGCATTATTTGACTATGAAGCACAAAGACAGAACCAAGGCAGTCCCAAAACATGAACATTTTCAGTTCAAAGCATCACCAAAAGATGCTAGCATGATGGACTAAAAAAAACATGCAACTTTGACTAGCAAACATGGTTTACATGGCATGTATATGAAGCGTATGAGAACTCATCAAACCAGCAAAAATCAGTGAATAAAACATGTCAAAATATGCCCAAATAACTTCTGAAATGCAACCAGCCTATGCAAAAATAATGAGTTCCTTTAAAGGACCGTACAAGGGGTTATTAAGCACCTACAAGATAGACACTTAGCAAGACCAAACCAACTCTGGAAATGGGTTATGACAGTCCTAAAACCCACCAAATAGGCCCTGGAATTAGTCTAAAAAACATGCAAAGAAAGGCCTCTTTGAAAGGCCTTGAATGAGATTGCTCGACACATGCATCATAGACATAAAATATGGCCAAAAGGGCCTTGGATAGAGCTAAGGCAGACCTCAAAACCCTCAGAATAAAGCCTGAAAAGTGACTTCAATGCATGCAAAATAGGGTCCCTTTGGAAGGCCAAACATGCTAGTAAAGAGAATGAGGGGTGAGAGGGTCACCCATCTATGATTTCAAAGCTCAAAACCTCATTAAAGCCACTGAAAATCCACTGAATTTCAGTGGCTAAGAGGCCAAAACAAGGCCAATGCAAATGCTCAAATGTATGGCTCAAAGCATGAGGAAATAAAGCATGAAAGGAAGGAGATGACTCCAAACAGAAAAGTGACCTCAAAAAAACTTAAAGAGGAGGTCAAAACAAGACTTTTTCCAGTTTATATCAAGCCTCAAAAATATTCACAAGTAAGGCTAAAATATGATGCAAAAATAGCCCTAAAAGAGAGATAAAGGACAAGGGGAAGCAGATGGTCTCAAACAGAAAAGAGCCCTTCAACAAAGTTGAAGAAGGGCTCAAAATAAGATACTTTACAGTTTAGGTTGAAGCCCAAAAATGCTCACAAATAAGGCTAATATATCATGCAAGATAAGCCCTAAAAGAGAGATAAAGCACAAAGGGGGAGTAGAAGATCTCAAACAGAAAAAAGTTCTTGATCAAACATGAAGATAAGCTCGAAATAAGACTATTTTCAGTTCAGGTCGAAGCCCAGAAATGCTTGCAAAAGGGGATAAAATATAGAGCAAAATAAGGCAAGAAAAGGGGAAATAGGGACTCACCCTTGTAGCACAGCAAAGCAGCAGCCTTTGGTCCAAGATTCTGAGCTTTCAACCTCTGCAAATGGCCTCCAAGTTGCTGGAATGGAGTGTGGAGGTGGTAGGCTATGAGTTGGTGTGTAAATGGTGCAAGATCAAGGGTGTTTTGAAGCTTGGATGAGAGAGATATGGAGGATGGTGTATCAATGCCTCAGCTGATTTTCTAACCCTTAGAAATGAAGTAGGGTGCTAGTTATATAGAGGGAGAGAGGCCAAAGAAAAGGGGGGAAAAACCAATTCAAATATCCCCCCAAAAGGACAGACCCTCGGGCAGAGGGTCTGGTGCAAAACAGCTAGCAGAGCTGGAATGCACCAGAAGGGACAAACATGGCCGGCCAGGTTCAAAAGGGCCAAGTGGCCGGCCGGCCACCTCCCCTGGTCGGCCGACCAAGGGTCAAAAGGGTCAAAAAAATTGCTGGCCAGCCACCCCAAAAAGGTGGCCTCCCAGATGAGTGCAACACAGCTGTATGGTCAAAACCCAGAAAATGTGAACCAGGAGAGAGAAAAACTAGCTTTTTAGAGGGGTTCAAAAGGGTCAAAAACAATTGCTGGCCGGCCTATCCATATTGGTGGCCTCCCAGGTGTGTACAACACAATGATGTGGTGGAAAATCAGAAAAAGTGGCCCGGGAGTGGGAAAAACCAGCTTCCTAGTGAAGAAAACGGGCGACGAAGAGCGATGAAGAAATAAAACTGGTTTTTCAGAAAAATTGCTGGCCTCCCACCTTCCTATAACCTTTCTAACAATGAAAATAAGGTCCCTGCCAAAAACAGACCAAGACGGATGCAAAACGAAAGTTCGGGGGCCAAAACACGCAGTTCGGGGCCCCGAAAACAGGCTGTTAGGCACCGGAAGTGGCATTCGACCACGGAGTTGGTCTCTCGGGCCACAGTGTCCCTCAAAAGGGAGGAAACAAGGTGTGTCCCAAAAACCGGAGCAAACAGAGGTAGTTAAGCGGTCCCGAACCGAGGCACACGGCTGACGGCTCCGAAAACCGAAAACCGGGCTCCAAACGGGAAAAATGGCCTACGACCATGAAACGTAGCCTACGGCCACTGAGAGATGATCTAAAAGACTTCTCCCTCCCTTCGGGAAGAGAAAACAAAGAAAACAGGGCCTGGTTCGCAAATCGAGGTAAGGCACAAAAGAGTCCGGAAGTCCGGAGGCAAGGCTCGCAGCCGTGACTCCGCAACCTCAGAATGAGCACAATATGCAACATCACCAAGTGCTCAATCGGTGACGTCTGAGTCTTAAGGTCGGTCAAAAATGGGGTGTCTACAGTTGCCCCTCTTTGACAGAACTCGGAAGTCAATGAGTGACGGGAGTGAATGTCAAAACCCAGAGACGACCCATTTTTGACAAGGCCGAAGACTTAGACAAACAGGCGAGACGAACAGAAAGATGTGCCCGCAGGCATGCCCGCAGGCAAGGGGCAAAATGCAAAGCGATATGCACAAAGCCGGATGTAACTCAATGATCATACGAAGCAACAAGCTGTAATGAAGCAAATATTCACAATAGATGCAACAGTTTTAAGCAAGAATGCAAAGTAAAACTACATTTCATGCAGTTAAAAAAAAGAATTATTCAATTCTCCCCACGTCTCACACGGAGGGGATACAATACCTGTGCGGCTCGTTTGGTTGCACCAGCCTCAAATGAACCGTACATACAATATCGTGCTTGCAAAAGAAAGAAACTCAACAAGTACAACATAGTTAGCAACATATGTCTAGAGTGATATTGAATGCAGACAAGCACGGTGTCGATGGGTGAGTGCCTCGCAATGCGAGAGGAAACGCGCGCGGCAACGCAAGTTTAAGCATGGGGGTATGACAATACCCGTGAGATGTGCACAACAGTGCAAGTGGTGTGCATGAGAATGCAAGTGACGTGCATAACAATACAGGATAAGTGTAAACTCGAACGCACATTTTGAAACGAAACAACGAGCGAAGCAATGCAAGTTTCGACGAAGGTGGCTCAATCGTGACCTCTGGTTTACCTCCCGAAGGGGTCACAACATATTCAAAAAGGATACACCTCGCTTTTGACAAGTAACGATGAGACACGCATCGAAAGTTGGAGTTGAAGTTCCCGCGGAGGGATTTTGCGACGAAAAGTGCACTTTCTTTGTACTTTCTCGGGTGACGAGGACTCCAATCATCACCAAAATTTGTAGAGATCTTGGAGACCACCTTGGGAATGCTACCAGCCAGGTTTGGTTCAAGGGGGAGGCCACCGGCCAGGTTTGAGGGAGAGGGGTGGCCGGCCTACCAGAAAAGGTGGCCGGCCGGCCACCTAGCCAAAATAGTGGACAGTTTGGTTTTTTTTGCTCTCATTTCTTTAAATGTGCTTATCCAAACACCTTTTGCTCATAACTTCAGCTCTGAAACTGCTCTCTCCTCCTTCCCAAACCATTTTCTTCCTCAGATTTGAACTCTATACGCATTTTCCAACGCCCCACGCCAAGTTGTTTCGCGAAATCTTTCGGTTTTCAACACTTTGAACCGATTAAATTTTGATTTCGCTGCTTCTTTTCTCATTTTCACCACTTGAGGTAAGTTTGTCTCAATATTTGGAAGATTTTCTTGGGAGTTGACTTTTGTTGACTTTTTCATTTCCCGAGAGTTGACTTTCGTTGACTTTTTCCAATTTTGGCTCATTTTGCTCATTTTTGCTCCTTTTTGTAGATTTCTTGAGATGGCGGGTCATTTTCCCCATGGTGGAGGTTCTCCAGGTGCCAGAGGTGATCCAGATATTATGTCTTTACCCCCGAGGATTCGGCCATTCATCCCCGAGAGGTACGACCCTCCGACACATATCCTCCCTCAGGCGATTTTTTATCATTTCACTGATTTCGATGATCGAGCGCCTGGGGATCTGCTTTTGCGAGAGCCGGAGTCCCACCTCTCTCATCAGGCACGAGAGGTATTTACTTCACTTTTACATTTTCTGCAATGTATTCTGCATTTTCCGTGCATTTCGTGCTTTCGCTATGTTTATCTGCTCACTCAAGCACACAACTTGTTTTGAATGTTTAGTTTATAACACCGTATTCCGTTTGCATCTTGAACACACCGTTCAAACACTCTAACTTTCTGAATACACAGCTCTTATATTGATTATGAACACATAGCACACACTTGTTTGAGAATTGAACACACAGCCCAAACTTTGAGATGAACACACAGCCCATTCTGATTGAGAGTTGAACACGCAGCCCAAACACTTGAGATGAACACACAGCCCATACTTTGAAATCTGAACACACAGCTTGAATACTTGATGTCGAACACACAGCTCATTGTTGAGGTGAACACACAGCACACACTTTGTAGAAGGTTGAACACGCAGCCCAAACACTTGATGTCGAACACATAGCTCGTTGTTGAGGTGAACACACAGCACACACTTTGTAGAAGGTTGAACACGCAGCCCAAACACTTGATGTCGAACACACAGCTCATACTTTGGATTTTCTGAACATACAACCTGGATTCTGTATCTGATTTGATTTTGCACACAGCTCATACATTTTATTTGCACGCAGTTTATTCATTTCATTTGCACGCAGCTTATACATTTCATTCTGAAACTGAATATATGTGTTCATCCTGAATGCAGGTGACTTCTCGTACTGCGCGAGGATATGGCTCCATCGTGGCGAGAGAGTGGTACGTCGAGCTCCCGGAGGCTGTCCGGGATTTGGTTGACGTGGCAGGGTTTGGGCCCTTTTGCACTGGGATATCTCGCTGTCCTGCTAGTAGGACGCTGATAGGTGCCTTGGTAGAGAGATGATGGGACACCACCAACTCCTTCCATTTCTCTGCCACTGGGGACATGACTATGACCCCGCTTGACTTCGCCGTATTGACTGGCCTTGATGTGGGAGGTTGGGCAATCCTATATGACGAGGACATGGGCCAGTAGGAGGCCGCCTGGATATACTTATTGGGAGCTTGCCCGCCAGTTGACAGATCTTTGGGCAGAGTCCGATATACCTGGTTTTCTTCCCATTTCAGGAGGGTAGAGATGGAGCCTGAGACTCCTGATGAGGTAGCACAGTACACCCGTGAATTTCTGATGTTCCTCTTCGGGACCACTATGTTCGCCGATAGAGGGAACACTGTCGGGCTTTACCTGTTGAGTGCTCTAGTGGACCTATCACAGGTCAGCCGATATGATTGGGGTGGCGCCAGCCTGGCCACTCTCTATTGCTATATGAGCGCGACCTCCCGCGGATGGGGGAACATGGTTGGCGGCTACTGGAGGGCCTGGGAGGTACTTTCTGCCCTCTTGATTTACATTTCTGCTTCTCATTATTTGTGCATTGCACACATAGCGCACTTTACACTTTGTACCTTGCACTTTGCTCTGAGCATTTTGTACTTACATTTTGCACTCAGCATTCTGTATTCTGATGGCTATTGCTCTGTTTCTCATAGTTATGGGTTTACGCGTACTTCTCGACGCTAGCCCCAGAGCTTGAGGTGGAGGTGCCCCTCACGACCCCTTACTCACTTGTATTCGAGGGCCAGTACCGGCCTCTACCTCGGGAGTCTTTCCTCTACCTACGGTAGTACTTTGATACAGTGCGGTCGTCAGAGGTATTTCAGAACTCTCAGTTCTTCATGTTTTCATATTTTGATTTATCTTGCACATTCACAATTTCTGATCAGCTTATGCATCGGTTATCCGTAGATCATATGGCAGCCTTGGGCGCTTTTAGGTAGAGACCTCTGATTTTAGTTTACTAGAGCATGGGGTGCCTCCCGATATAGAATCTTGTTCGAGGGGCCAGTTGGTAGGGCCTGGTTTTTAGGGGATCGCTTCTTGCGTCAGATATGGGGCTACCCTGTTCAGGACATTCCTTCGGCGCCTCCAAACAATATGCGGACCATTGATAGGCTCCCTCCTCAGGGTGTCGTTGATGCTATGCAAGGTACCGATGCGTTACTGCATTTGGAGCAGGGGGAGTATGCGACCTACCGTCACACATACTTGATGCCTCCATTGAAGGGAGTCCGTACTCCGATGAGGAGGTCTGCTGGTGTGCCTTCATCGAGCCGGGCTCGGACTGCAGATGTCCCTTCCACCAGCAGGGCTGGCACATCTAGGGGTGGGGGTGGATTGGTTCCCCCGATTCCTCCGACTCATTTTCATGCTAGATGGCCAGAGATCCCGACCGAGTTGACGGGATGGAGATATGGGACTTCCTACCCGATCCCGATAGAGCCTCCGATGCCTGGTCATTGATTTGTCAGAGACCCTGACTCGCCACCGGTATGTTTTACAGCTTTGATGTATCATTCCGATGCGTGGACATTCATTCATTTACTGATGATCTTGCATCTGCATTTGCAGCCTCCCGTCGAGTATATGGATGACATGCTCGGGTTGGTAGCCTCACTCGAGGGCATGGTCCTGCGGAGAGAGGCGCAGTTGTCCATCATGGGTTTCCAGGTACTCTTTAGTTTTCTTGCCTTTATCATACTTCTGATGACATGTTGATCCTGAACATCTTACTGCATTGATAGGCTGCCTGTGTAGAGCACATCTGACACACACCATATTCATGTACTATATCTGCATACATCCACTCTGTGTAGTTTGCTTGTATCTACATCTGATATACATGTTTTGGCTGATGTATTCAAATTGCATTCTTCATTTTCAGATGCCTCCGGTGTATGCTCAGTCACAGGCCGGGCCATCCAGGCCTTCCCGAGGAGCTGGGCCATCTAGGCCTTCTCGAGGAGCTGGGAGAAGGGAGTCGTCTCGCGGACGAGGCGGACGCAGGGCGCACATCATAGAGGAGGAGTCCAGCGGGGAGGAGGAGGTTGCAGATCCCCAGTCAGAGACATTTGCTGACAGAGAGGGTGGCTCCGACCCTGGTTCCGGGAGTGGAGATGAGACCGAAGAGGGTTCCGAGGATGGCAGTTTCGACTCAGACGATGATGATGGTGATGATGGCGCAAAGGCTGTTCCACAGAAGAGGACGAAGAGGGCCTCTTATTCCTGCTCTTGAGAGCATTGATGCAGCTGTTTCCTGCTTTATTTTCTTTTTTACTAGTAGTTGTAGCACATTGTACATTGTTAGGCAGTTTTATTTTCTGTGAAACTTGTACCTTTGTTGTAAAAAATGTTGTAACAAAGGAAGCATGATGGAATGAAACAGCTTTTGAAAAAAGTGTTGTGTTTTATGTTCTTAGCATCGTATCGCATCATTTTGCACGAAGATGAGATTAAATGGAAATGTGCATTGTGTATTTGCCAAGGCAGGTAGTGAACCGACACAACAAACTAAACAACTTAACTCACCAAGAAATAACAGCATCTTAGCAAGCTTACAACTCGATAAGCAAAACACAACAAAGTTGATAACTCGATAAGCAAGGCACAACAAAATTGATTAAACAAAGAGTAAGAATTCAATGCATGAAACTCGACAGCTCGACAAAACTTAACAACTAGATAAACAAGACATCTCAACAATCAAAACAACAACTCGATAAGCAAAGCAACAACTCGATAAGCAAGACTTAACAACAAATCTATAAACAAAGTGCATTTCGGACGATCTGGGTGTCGGAACGCATCCGAATCAGAGGGAAATGGAGGCCTTCGACACTCCCGATGCATGGAAATGCTAGGAACTTCCTTCTAGAGGGTAGAACAGGACCAAAGACACACTTTGCAGCATGGCCGGCCACCTTTGGGAGCTGGCCGACCAGCTTTTTGCATTGGAGGGGAGAGGGGTGGCCGGCCTACTAGAAAAGGTGGCCGGCCGGCCACTTAGCTCAACAACCACCAGTTTTTCGACACGTGTCCCCCGAACAGTGCCCTATCCTCTTTAAAAGTCCCAGCCTCGTGGTTGATTCATTTCATTTCAGTTTTGCACCAAAATGGAGACGTTTCTCGTCGAAAATCTCACAGTTTGGATCGCTTCTCTAGATGGCTCGGAAAAGTTGAACTTTCGGGGTTTCGGCTTGAATGCACTATTCACGCTGAGCCGTACTTCGCTGCACCTTCCCATCCTTCATGCCGCGGCGAGGTTTTGGAACCTGGTAACTTATGTTTTTAGTTTCGGCGGGCAAGAGGTATGTCCAACTTTCGAAGATTTTCAAGTTTTGATGGAATCTGAACGCCATGAAGAAATTTTGCCTCAGTTTCGCTTCGGCCACGCCCAAGCTTTAGGCCGGATGTGTGGGCTCACCATGCATGACGCTCGGTCTCTGATCTGCAACGGGGAATTGGACATCCTCGGCTTGATTCATCGCTTTTCTGATGCTGGTGACCGCGGCAACCATTATTGGCAAGGTTTTCGGCAACACGCCCTTTGTTTGTGTATGCTATCTTACTTTTTGCTTGCCCCAGGCTTTAGTGGATCTAGCATTCGTCTGATTGAAGTTGCTCAAGGCTTGAAAGAAGGAAAGAGCTGCATCGCCATGACATTGGCCGAGACACTGATGGGCTTGGATGCTTTCTATCGCCAGGAGACGACCACATTTGCGGGAGTCCATTACTGCTGCAAGTAATGTTTCCCACCCAATCTCACATATATATTGCTCACATCACTCGGCCCTCGGGCTCGACTCTTTTTTTTCGCACAAAACCCTTTCCTTACTTTTCTCTCCTCGTACATCTCTCTATTCTTTATTCTCTCATTTTTCATCCCTCCCCAGGTATGGTTGATGGATAAATTGCAGGTTGTGGACTCTTGCCCAGCCTACTCAGCTCGCGGCTATTTCTTTCGACAACGCCTAGTTGATGCCCTTGATGAGGGATGGTGGTTCGACTGGATGTGCAATTTGTCTGCAGATCGCATTGCTTGGCGCTGTCCTTGGCTCAATCTCCCGGCAATGAGCTATAGCATGTCCCGGCAGACCGGGGTCCAGTTGATTGGTCTGACTCACTGTGTGTTCTACTTTCCGTTTCGGTTCCAGCGCCAGTTTGGTCATGATCAGACTTGCCCACCAAAGTGGATAGAGTATCCTGCCGCATTCCCGGTTCGAGGTGCACAGCTTGCCCGTTATGCCACAGCATGGAGGACTAGAGAGCTCCTGGCCCCCGCTCCCACTTTCAGTTGCACTTTGTCTGATGAGTGCTTAGATTGGCTCAATGAAGAGGCACAGATTGGGCCCAGCTTGGCATCAGAGGCTTCGACCAGCTCTGGGAGGGGGCGCAGGGATACCTGACTTATCTATGCCCCGGATTTATTGCTTTACTAGTACTTTCAAGTTTTCTTTATGAATGTAATAAAAAGCAACTTCAATTTGTATGTAAGAGCAGGAGAACTCTGTTTTGAAATCAATGAAATTGAAGGTTGTGGGTACTGAAAATTTCCCGCTTTGGTTCAAAAATGGTCTTAGTTGTAAAAAGATTAATTTGAACAAAGTCAACTTTTATTAAAACTTTTCAAAACCATTTTCGATACGGATTAGAACTGGACACGCCTGAGATCTGTCACTAAGATGCACAACCCCGGACCCCTGCAACTGGAAAGTTGCCCCTAGTCTGAATAGTACCACGACACTGCACAGCAATGGAAAGTTGCCCCTAGTCTAAGAAGCACTGCATCGGAGATCTTAACCGAACTCTTTGAATGCTGAATAGACAAAGATGGCCGAGATGATCAAATGGACAAAGTTGATCGAGGAAAAGTTTATGGCTGAACTTTAGGATGAAGTTGCCTACGTATCCCAAAGATGGGAATCAAGCCTTACGTAGTTCAGGCCCGGGTTCACTCGAGTATTTTCACTCTCCTTTTACGCTCTAACTTTTGCCAAGGCCGCCCTTTGCGGGTTTTCAACCTTGCGAGCTCAGTTTTTATAATTTCAAATTTTTTGTGCTCTGAGTTTTGCCTAGGTCGCCCTTTCGGGTTTTCAGCCTAGCGAGCCTATCAAGGGTAATATTTCTTCAACTTGTCCATATTGATCGGCTGTGAGAACTCTAGGCCATCTAGATCCATCAGAACCACAGCTCCACCTGACCAGATAGACTTAATGATGTAGGGACCAGTCCAATTGGGTCTGAACTTGCCCCTTGGGTCGTGGATGGGAGCTCGGTTGTCCTTGAGCACCAAATCTCCTTCTTTTAGATTCCTGGACTTAACTTTCTTGTTGAAAGCCCGGGCAATTCTGCGCTGATAACCTTGAACATGGTACAATGCTTTCAGTCTTCTCTCATCAAAAAGCATGAGTTCCTCAAATCTGCTCTGCTGCCAATCTGCCTCGGCTATTTGACACTCAGCCAATACTCGCAAAGACGGAACCTCAATTTTGATAGGTAGAACGGCCTCCATCCCATAAACCAGTGACTACGGAGTCGCCCCAGTAGAAGTTCTGATTGAAGTTCGGTAGCCCCACAGAGCAAACGGCAGCTTATCTGGCCAGTCTCGGTAAGTTTCCACCATCTTCTGCAATATGTGTTTGATATTCTTGTTGGCGGCCTTAACCGCTTCATTGGTTTGCGGCCGATAAGTAGATGACTTATGAAAAGCCACGTTGTATTTTTCTAACAAGTCAATCACTTCCTTCTTGAAGTAGGAACCATTATCTGAAATTATCTTGTTTGGGACTCCGTAGCGACAGATGATGTTGTTTCTGATAAACTTCGCAACATGTGAAGCCTTTAACACCGCATAGAATTGGGCCTCAACCCACTTTGTAAAATAATCTATCGCGACCAAGATGAACTCATGCCTATTTGACCCCTTCAGAGTGACAGCCCCGATCACATCAATTCCTCAGACTGAAAATGGCCATGGCGAAGTCATATTGTACAGCTTCGACGGCGGAATGTTAATGCGATTTGCATGAATTTGACACTTGTGGCATCACCGAACAAAACCGATACAATCCTCCTCCATGGTGGACCAGTAGTAACCCTGTCTGAGGATCTTCCGTGCTAGCATTACTCCGTTCATGTGCGCACCGCATTCCCCTCCATGGGTGGCTTCCATTAGACGCTTTGACTCTTCGGCATCGACACACAGCTTATGCATTCCCAAATGACCTCTCTTATACAACTTACCCCCACAGATGATGAACTGAACGGCCATTCTTCTGATTGCCCTTTTATCCTTGGCATTTACCCCTGGCGGGTATGCTTCCTTCTCCAAGAAATTCCAAATATCATGGTACCAGGGATTTTCGTCCTGAACCTCATCTATAGCAGCAATCGACTCGTAGGCTGGCGCAAATTTCTGGTCAATGATGACTGGACGCATCTGGACTCCGAACGGGATGTCTATCATGGAAGATAGAGTTGCTAAAGAATCTGCGAACCTGTTGTTTTCTCTTAGTAGATGAGCAAAGTTTAGCTTCTCAAACCGAGGAATTAACAAATCCAAGGTCCGGTGATACATCATCATCTTTTCTTCTTTGACTTTCTAGTCTCCTTTTGCTTGAGATACAACAAGGTTCGAGTCCCCGATGACGTCCAACCGTCTTGCCCCTAGTTCCAGGGCTGCTTCTAGACCGGCAATACATGCCTCATATTCGGCTTCATTGTTCGAGACTTTGAATCGGAGTTTAAAGGCTAAAGGGATACGGGACTTGTCAGGTGCTATCAGCAACACTCCTATCCCATATCCGTACTTGTTTGACGCTTCGTCAAAGTACATCGTCCAAAATTCGTCGTCAATATGCAAAATGGCCTCATCTGGGAATAAGTACTCAACTGCTTCACCCCCTTCCACTGGATGATCGGCTAAGAATTCTGCTACTGCTCTTCCCTTGACTGACTTACGTGTCACATATTTCAAATCGAATTCGGAGAGCAAAAGCAACCAACGAGCTAACCTACCCATAAGTGCTGGTTTCTCGAAAAGATATTTGATGGGATCGAGTCGTGAAACCAACATTACGGAGTGAGCTAACAGGTAGTGCCGCAGCTTCCTGGTAGCCCATACCAAAGCTAAGCAAGCCTTCTCCAACGGTGTGTAGCGAGTCTCATACTCTAGCATCTTCTTACTCAGATAGTAGATGGCTCTCTCCACTTTGTCCTCTGATTCTTGCGCGAGCATGCAGCCCATTGTAGTCTCAGTTACTGAAAGGTACAATATCAACGGTTTCCCCGGCTCTAGTGGTGACAACACGGGCGGGTTCTGTAAATATTCCTTGATCTGTTCAAAAGTAGCTTGGCATTGGCCGTCCCATTGGAATTTCTTTCCTTTCTTCAGGAGACCAAAAAGTGGTTCACAAGTCAAGGTTAATTTTGAGATAAACCGTCTTATGAATTGCACTTTACCCAGAAAGCCTCACACCTCCTTTTCAGTCCTTGGTGGTGGCATTTCTAAGATGGCCTTGATTTTGGAAGGGTCGACTTCGATGCCTCTCTGTGTGATCAGAAACCCCAGTATTTTTTCCCGCTGTAACACCGAACGTACACTTCTGAGGATTCAGCCACAACCAAAACTCTCTGATCCTTTGAAAGAACTTTTGCAAGGCGGTGTAGTGGCCCTCTCTATCTTTGGACTTGACAATCATGTCGTCCACGTATACCTCAACCTCTTTGTGGATCATGTCATGCAATATTGTGGTCGTGGCCCGTTGATAAGTAGCTCCAGCATTCTTCAGCCCAAACGGCATGACTCTATAGCAGTATGTCCCCCACGGGGTGGTGAATGCAGTCTTTTCCCAATCTTTAGGTGCCATTACTATCTGATTGTAGCTGGAGAAGCCATCCATGAATGAAAGCAAAGCATGCCCTGTTGTGAAGTCCACTAACTCATCAATATGCGGCAAGGGAAAGTCATCCTTTGGACTGGCTCTGTTCAAATCCCTGAAATCCACGCATACTCGGATCCTGCCATCCTTCTTAGGCACCGGAATGATGTTGGCCAACCAAGTCGGGTATTCGGATACCAGCAAGAAGCCTGCGTCGATTTGCTTGGTGACCTCTTCCTTAATCTTGAGAGCCCAATCCGGGCGGATCCTCCTGAGTTTCTGTTTAACGGGTCGGGCCTCGAGGTCAAGAGGGATCCGGTGCTGTACAATCTCAGGATCAATCCCAGGCATGTCTTCGTAGGACCACGCGAAAACATCTTTGAAATTTTTTAATAAAGCGACTAAGCGATCGCGTTCCTCCGAAGACAACGTGGACCTGATCTGGACCAGCCGCGGGTCCTCCTCAGTACCAATATTCACGGTAATGATTTCATCAACTAAAGGTTTAACAAATCTTTCCTGCTCTTGTTCAATTAAGCGTTGCAAAACCGGAGGAATTTCGTCCTCGTCGTTTTCGTCAAAATTTTGAAAGTCTGAGTTAATGCAATAAATCAAGGGCACAGAAAAGTACTCAGAAACCACAGCTACTTGATTCTCATTAAGCGCATCCAAGTCGTCCGATTCCTCGGTTACAACAGACTCGAAAGAGAAAAAAAAAGACGACCTGGACAGGACTGTAGCATCCGGGTTATCACCCCCAGGAATACCGGACTCAGACTCAGTTGAGCTGGAACCTGATTCCGACTCATAAGACTCAGTGGAATCAGATTCCGGCTCACTACCTGACCCGGTGCTTTTTGACAAAAATCCCTCTTCATACTGCCAAACGAGAGAAGGTGCGATGGATGCATCCAAAATAGTTGATGGTAGGCCCGCAGCCGTTTCATTCCCGATCACGGACACCGAGAAGTTATCCCCCAAGAACTTTTGGTCGATCGGAGGATCTGAAAGTAGACATGCCAGCGCTACCCTCATCTCAAGTTCGGTGTCCTCAGACTGCACTTTCTTGCACTGCTCAGCCTCAGCCAATGGGTCCGTCTGCTCTTCGGCAACATCCTCCCCGGATAACTGCATGTCAAAGAAGATCTCAAAACCTGGTACGCGCTTCCTCTCCGCGTTCAGCCACGGCTCTGGAAAGCGACAAAACGGAAAGTCCTCCCCCTTCCGGACGAAGCGTCTGTTTAGGGTACCCTGAATGGGCCTATGCATCAGCCCAAAAGGCTTTCTAGCCTGCTTTGCTTTGGCTCTCCCAGCCATTTCCTTCCCCTTCCTTATCCAATCTTCTTTGGTGGGCTGATAACCCAAACCAAAGGTATGGGGGTTGTGTGGCACTTCGGCCAATGCTGCGACGCCCTTCCAGCCGCTCTTTCCCAATCCCATCCCGGGGATGTGTTGAAGCTTGTTCATGAGGTATACAGATTGAGCACTGACGTACACTCCCTCATTAACAGCCATGATGTTCTGCATAACTCGAGCCTCAGCTAAGGTAAAACCTGACATAAACACGTCCTCCATGCCGTGCTCAATTTCTAGGACTAGTGTAGATACCTCTGGAGGTGGATGGATCGATGAATTCCCAAAAACAATGGCTACTTCCTTTCCATAGGGGTATTTCACCATCTGATGCAGAGTGGACGAGACGGCCTTCACCTGGTGCAACCACGGCCGCCCCAAAAGCAGATTGAAGGTTGCCGAAACTTCTAAGACGTGGAAGTCTATCTCATGTTGTCCTGGCCCAACCTTGGTCTGGATTTTTACCGTCCCCATTACTTCCCGGCTCGTGTTGTCATACGCCCGAATCACCTGGGCTGTTGGTACAAAGTCGGCATTCTTTAAACCGATGGCATAGGCTGTCCTTGCCGGGCAGACGTTGATTGCGGACCCTGTGTCAACGAGTACCACGGGTATCCATTTATTTCTACACTCCACAGAGATGTAGAGTGGCCTATTATGGTTCGCACCCTCAAGTGGTAGTTCCTTATCAGAGAAAGTCATCATCGGGGTAGCTCCTCCCGGAAAGACTAGTCCAACTAGCTGTTCTGGTGTGGTATCTATGGAGAGTTTGGCCTTGTCCATAGCAGATAGAACAGCTTGTCTGTGCACTCGTGATACCATAAGCAGTCCCCAGATGGAGATGTCTGCTTGTATCTTCTGCAGCTGCTTCAGTACAGCTTCTTCTTCGATCTGCTTCTCTTTCTGCTTTTTAGTTTCCTTATCCTTCCCAGATGCCTCTGGTTGGTCTAGGTGCGGGGGCTTGAAATACCGCCCGCTTCTTGTCATATGATCAACCTCGCCAATATACCAGGTGTCGTCTGGCTGATGGTTTCCCCAATCTTCATCTGTGTGGGCAAGACATAAATCATCGTCCTCCCACCACATTCCATCGGCAGCTGACAGACACCTGTCTGGCTCCGGTATGATTATACTCGCAGTACCTTCAGCCAACATGCTCGCAGCATATTCTGCTCCTGTGAACACAGCACTTCCAGTCTCCTCGGGGGCCTTGGCTTTCCTGATTCTCTCGGAATCCCAAAACCCTTCTTGTTCCACCTGTGTTGGTGCAAGTTGTTGTTCAGCTCCCCCTGCATTCACAATGCCCAAATCCCGAGCGAAATTCTTAGTACCGGCGCTCTCCGGCAATGTAATCTGACTTCCGGCCCTTCCGGCCACCACTGATATTCTCGCCCCTGCCGAGCCATGTTCTGGTTGGAACTCTTCCACAACATCTGGTTGATCATCCAGCCATCCAGTAGCCTCTGCCGATTCCTCATAATTAAACCAGTTGACTGCCATGTCCCCTGGATCCTAGTCATTGAAAAACTGGAGGTTGGCAATGTCCTCTTCCACAGTCGTCAAATCATTTGCCCCTTGCTCAAATCCATCCCCCCGGATCACACACAGCTCTTCTTTTTCTGGCAATTCTATACCTGGCCCAACCTGCCCTGCTGACAGAATGTACTCACTCGGGTCATAGGCTTCCCCAGCGAAACTCCCAGATTGCTCAATCCCAGACTCAACAATTCCACTCTCCTCTGAAACCTGCCCTGTCCCATCTTCGATGGTCACCACCGTTGGCTCTGGTTGGGTTGTGGAGATGTCCAACATGCACAAAGAGTCAGTGCAGTCAGGAAGGAGCACCTCCGGCTTAGGTAGGTGGGATGGGGTGATATAGATACTAGGATCGTAAGACACGACCCCAGTTTGGATAAAGTTGATTCTGTTGGGAGGGGGTGCTTAGTTATGCGGTAGGAGAGGATTTGTTGTGACATTGGGTTTTTCGGGAGGCGCAATCACCTGCTTGTCAATGAGATCCTGAATCTCATGACACAATCTAAAACAATGGTCAGTGTCGTGACTATGCTGTTGGTGATATGCGCAGTATTTTGCTGGGTTATGAGAGGGAGGGAGTGGATTTGGTAGTGGCCTCCGCTCCAGGGGCTTCAAATGCCTTTTCCTGATTAATACCCCCAGAGCCTTGGACAGGGGCATATATAAGGGCGTGAAGGTTCTTTGGCCTCTAGGTTGGTATTTGGTGGTCTGCGTATTGCTTCCGGATGCACCGGAGAAAGGTGAGGCTGCCATGGGTCTTAGAAGGGGAGAGGGAATGGTGGTGACCATGCTCACCTCTGAAGCTCTTGTATTCGCAGCACTGCTTGTGCCTGCGTTGTTGTGGTTGAAAGTCCTCCTTGGTTGCTCCCTTTCTTGGTCGATCAGACCCCGTTTCATTGCATCTTCAATTTGTACCCCCATCTCGTGCAGATCTGAAAAAGTGGGGAAAGGGAGTACAATCATTTTTTGCATCAATTTTGGCTGGAGATTGCGCACAATCATCCGAATCTGGTCCTTATTAGTGGGCCTTAAAGTCATCATTGAGGCCTTCGCCCTCCACCTGGTCACGAAATCCGAGAAACTCTCTTTAGGCTCCTGCCTTGTTGTTTCAAGATCACGGGTTGTAATCTCGATTTGAGTATTGTAAGAGTATTGCGCAACAAAGGCCTCAGCCATCTCATCCCAACTCCGCTTGATATCATCCTCTAACTTCGCGTACTAGATAGCGGCCACACCCGACAGGGTCCGGCCGAACAGCGAAAGCTTTTGCGGTCTGGTTAGGCCCATTGGCCGTAGTATATCTAAGAAGAGTCGGAGGTGGACCATGGGATCCCCAGATCCGTCGAAGCGATCGATTTGCGGCATCTTGAACCTATCTGGCAGCGTCACAGCCACATCAGTATATCTGTCCTCGATATCCGGAATAGCCTTTACCCCTTGGGACTTTTTAAACAGCTTCTCGAGCTTGCTCAATTTCAATGCTGTCGGGTCTATTTCGAACTCGAATGGAGAGTCCGGGTGGTTGATAGGTGTATGTGCCTTGGACAGTTGAGGTGGAAGCGGGGGCGGAGCTGGCCCCGTTGGAAGGTCTGTGTCCTCCTAGATGTTCTGGACATTTGGCAAGGTGTTTTAGATGTTTGGCAGGACATTCTGGACAGTTGGTGTTTGTTCAGGTAGCGGGACCCCTGGTGGGGGAGGGACTGGATGTGAGGCTGATGCTCCGGCTTGCTACTGGAGTCTAGTGATGAGCTCGGCCTGCTGGGCCATGATTGTAGCCTGCTGTTTAGAGAACTCTGCTTGGCAGACAGCGTCCTCCTGCATTTGCTTCATGCTCTCTTGGAGCTGGCGCATCATTTCTTCCATCCCGGCAATATTCTGCTGATCTTGCTAACTGACTGGTATGTGTATCTCTATGGCAGAAACTGAGACCTCAGTCCGACTGTTCACTGCTAGGGTAGACCACTGCTCTGGTAACCTCTGCTCAGACACACTGCGCTTTCTTGGCCTCCGTCTGGCAACCGGGGGGTAGAGAGTGAAACACTGGCTGCCCGTCAACCAGATCCTCAGATCGATTGAGTCGACGACCTCTTGTTCAGAGTGCTTGGGGAATATCTACTTGGCCTGAAGCAATTGTGCTAAAACTGCCCCTAGCAAAAAGATAAATAAAGCAATAAGGAAATAAATAACCAAACAAACGGACAGCATAACAGCTTAAAATAAACACACAACACACAGTTGGGCGTAACAACACACAGTCGGTAAGCTGAATACACACTATCCTCCAACACTGATCATTATCCCTGAATCACTGTCCCCGAAAACTGAATCTGATACCCGCAGATAGCTGATTCCCAAAATAACTGAACTGATGCCCGCAGGCCGGATGCCCAAACTCGCAAACTGATACATGCATTCCTGTAGAGACGCACTCTAAAAGCACATAACATATAAGTGAGAGTCAAAACACCCCTGTGTTAGGGTAGGGTTTCCCTGTCCTATTTTGTCAGGAGCTAGAGTTTCACTACGCACGCAGCGGTTTCAAACAACCTAAAATCGGGTAAGCAACCTGTCCTAGCTTGGAATAGTCACTATGGATTTCGATATGCACTAGGTCGAATGGTCAAAAGGGTGCCCCGGTAAAATCGGGGTTTGTGTTTCCATACTGGCAGAGCCCGTAATCGGTAAGCCTTATGGCACGTAGCCTCTGGCAAACCGCTCAGGAATAGCAGATGGCAAACACGGTGTCCTATGCGCACAAATGCAAATGCAATGTAAAGAAACACATAAGTGTAGTCAAAACAAGATATCATGAGTTCGAGTCAAGTTCTCCAAACTCCCTAGCGGAGTCGCCCAGAAACTGTAGACGTCCCCGAATGCCCCGGGAGGATCAGTCCCGTTTTGTTCATTTTGGGCTCGCTACAGTTCGGACTCAAGTTGTCACGGTTCTCAATCTGAACCAAAGAGTCCAAATCTGGCAAATCGTTTTGAGAAAACAGATTTTTGAAAGAAGTGCCAAACATGGACTGCTTTACCAGATACAGAGTCGCCACCTAAATATTTTATTTTAGGAAATTTAGGAAACCCCGACTCGTGCCTAAGGCTACGTGTCCGTCATCACCAAAGTTGCCTCGGCTCGGGAACTTGGGTACGATTGGAGAAGGTCACTTCGTGAGCACCCCCGCTCGCCCTGATCAAAGATCGGCCTCTACTAATCATGATATCTAGTTTTGAAAAACATTATGCGTTCTTATTCCGGTTATTAGCCTAGATTTACTATGTGATGCACACATCATACAAGTATAGACTGGATCGCCTGAATTGGAACAAAACATTTCATGTTTATTTTTGAAAGTGGTTCGCTACTCGCAAGTAGGCTTAAAATGCGGATTTTGCCACCCTCGGGTGGGCTTAGAAAAGATGGTTTTGCCACTATCTAGTGGGCTTAAAACTCACAGTCGATGATTTGTTCCAATCCAAATAACCCAAACCTTCACCCACAGGCTTTCAGGCAGTTATATCACATAAGCACATAGCCTTATGGTAAGCATGCTATCATGGCAGTCACTCACACGCATGCAAGGATGCTAAAGCATAAAAACTTACCGAGTACTCCAAGTCAAAACAGAAGCTATGTTAGAAATCCATGCATGATCCTAACTATACAGAAATGCCTAATGCAACACATGCAAAATGCACCTAAGGTAGGCTCGGCTATTCTAAAGATGGCATGTGAAATGCTACAACTAACAAGTATTCAACTTGGAATTGAAATACAATGCAGTTAATATGATGCGCCGAGCCCGGTGCATGCAAGATAGATGAATGAATGCAAACATGCTATCATACTGTATGCTAATTGAAACATGCCCTAATCTAACCATCATAAGCTGGTAAATAAAAGGAAGAAAGACGTGGGGTTGGAAGGCATACATCACACACACACGCACCACTCTATTACAACATTGCCCTCGCTCGGAGGGTCCGAATAAATAATACAGTCCCAAATAAATAATACAGTCCGAATAAGTACAAAACCCTAATTAATTAACAAATTAATCTAGGAAAACAGTAAATTAGCATGCAAGCCTATAGACTGCCTCAGCTCTGCTCCGGATGATGGATGATGCATGCTTGTGTTGTTTTTGCGCGGAAATCCATTGCGATGCCCCGGGTTGCCTCTGTTTGCAATTAATCTCGGAATGTTGCACGAAGCTCCAAAAGACTGCCGGTTTCTGATTTGGTGCAACAGAGAGCAAGAGAGGGGCATGGCAATGTATTTTCACATATGTATGCACACCTCGATCCTCGTGCCACCAATCACGCATCTCGATGCATGATGGCCGAGGAGTCGAATTGCACGACTCAATATGAAATGAATGCACGTATAAACACAACAAGACCGAGACTCCATCATGGTTAATCCGGAGTGTCGGCGACTGGGAATTGAGACACGTTCCGTCACTCGGGGTACGAAACGTCCCTCGTTTCCCGTGCTCGGGCTAACTCCTATCCCAAACACAATGCAATATGCATGACGTGCATGAATGCAACTAATATACAACCTAGCATACACTATGCTCTAGATTAAGATGGCATACACAATGCGACTAATTCATACAACCTAGCATACGCAATGCTATGAAATGGAACGGCGTACACAATGCACGATGGACTTACACCAACATGAGTGGACCTCAGCCACACTCACATCAGTAGCCATGAGATGAAAATGAGACTACTGAAATGCGTGTACACAGGCACGCAAACCGAGGACCGAACCTAAGGCACCAAATGCCACTCTATACAAGGCATGGCAAGGCATGAAATATGGCATACAGACATGCAAATTCCAGCACTGAAACATGATGCAAAATGATCCCGAAACATGGAAACATGGCACCCGATGCATGAGATGAGCCCCCGAAACTCAAAACTAGCAATGTATTGACTTATAGCTATACAAAGCATGCATTATTTGACTATGAAGCACAAAGACAGAGCCAAGGCAGTCCCAAAACATGAACATTTCCAGTTCAAAGCATGACCAAAAGATGCTAGCATGATGGACTAAAAAAAACATGCAACTTTGACTAGCAAACATGGTTTACATGGCATGTATATGAAGCGTATGAGAACTCATCAAACCAGCAAAAATCAGTGAATAAAACATGTCAAAATATGCCCAAATAACTTCTGAAATGCAACCAACCTATGCAAAAATAATGGGTTCCTTTAAAGGACCGTACAAGGGGTTATTAAGCACCTTCAAGATAGATACTTAGCAAGACCAAACCAACTCTGGAAATGGGTTATGACAGTCCTAAAACCCACCAAATAGGCCCTGGAATCAGTCTTGGAAACATGCAAAGAAAGGCCTCTTTGAAAGGCCTTGAATGGGATTGCTCTACACATGCATCATAGACATAAAATATGGCCAAAAGGGCCTTGGATAGAGCTAAGGCAGACCTCAAAACCCTCAGAATAAAGTCTGAAAAGTGACTTCAATACATGCAAAATAGGGTCCCTTTAGAAGGCCAAATATGCTAGTAAAGAGAATGAGGGGTGAAAGGGTCACCCCTCTATGATTTCAAAGCTCAAAACCTCATTAAAGCCACTGAAAATCCACTGGATTTTAGTGGCTAAGAGGCCAAAATAAGGCCAATGCAAATGCTCAAATGTATGGCTCAAAGCATGAGGAAATAAAGCATGCAAGGAAGGAGATGACTCCAAAAAGAAAAGTGACCTCAAACAAACTTAAAGAGGAGGTCAAAACAAGAACTTTTCCAGTTTATATCAAGCCTCAAAAATATTCACAAGTAAGGCTAAAATATGATGTAAAAATAGCCCTAAAAGAGAGATAAAGGACAAGGGGCAACAGATGGTCTCAAACAGCAAAGATCCCTTCAACAAAGTACAAGAGGGGCTCAAAATAAGATACTTTACAGTTTAGGTTGAAGCCCAGAAATGCTCACAAATAAGGCTAATGTATCATGCAAGATAAGCCCTAAAAGAGAGATAAAGCACAAAGGGGGAGTAGAAGATCTCAAACAGAAAAAAGTTCTTGATAAAATATGAAGATAAGCTCAAAATAAGACTATTTTTAGTTCAGGTCGAAGCCCAAAAATGCTTACAAAAGGGGCTAAAAGATAGAGCAAAATAAGGCAAGAAAATAGGAAATAGGGACTCACCCTTGTAGCACAGCAAAGCAGCAGCCTTTGGTCCAAGATTCTGATCTTTCAACCTCTGCAAATGGCCTCCAAGTTGCTGGAATGGAGTGTGGAGGTGGTAGGCTATGAGTTGGTGTGTAAATGGTGCAAGATCAAGGGTGTTTTGAAGCTTGGATGAGAGAGATATGGAGGATGGTGTATCAATGCCTCAGCTGATTTTCTAACCCTTAGAAATGAAGTAGGGTGCTAGTTATATAGAGGGAGAGAGGCCAAAGAAAAGGGGGGAAAAACCAATTCAAATATCCCCCCAAAAGGACAGACCCTTGGGCAGAGGGTCTGGTGCAAAACAGCTAGCACAGCTGGAATGCACCAGAAGGGACAAACATGGCCGGCCAGGTTCAAAAGGGCCAAGTGGCCAGCCGGCCACCTCCCCTGGTCGGCCGACAAGGGGTCAAAAGGGTCAAAAAAATTGCTGGCTGGCCACCCCAAAAAGGTGGCCTCCTAGATGAGTGCAACACAGCTGTATGGTCAAAACCCAGAAAATGTGAACCAGGAGAGAGAAAAACTAGCTTTTTAGAGGGGTTCAAAAGGGTCAAGAACAATTGCTGGCCGGCCTACCCATATTGGTGGCCTCCCAGGTGTGTACAACACAATGATGTGGGGGAAAATCAGAAAAAGTGGCCCGGGAGTGGGAAAAACCAGCTTCATAGTGAAGAAAACGGGCGACGAAGAGCGATGAAGAAATAAAACTGATTTTTCAAAAAAATTGCTGGCCTCCCACCTTCCTACAACCTTTCTAACAATGAAAATAAGGTCCCTGCCAAAAACAGACCAAGACGGATGCAAAACGAAAGTTCAGGGGCCAAAACACGCAGTTCGGGGCCCCGAAAACAGGCTGTTAGGCACCGGAAGTGGCATTCGACCACGGAGTTGGTCTCTCGGGCCACAATGTCCCTCAAAAGGGAGGAAACAAGGTGTGTCCCAAAAACCAGAGCAAATGGAGGTAGTTAAGCCGTCCCGAACCGAGGCACACGGCCAACGGCTCCGAAAACTAGAAACCGGGCTCCAAACGGGAAAAATGGCCTACGACCATGAAACGTAGCCTACGGCCACTGAGAGATGATCTACAAGACCTCTCCCTCCCTTTGGGAAGAGAAAACAAAGAAAATAGGGCCTGGTTCGCAAACCGAGGTAAGGCACAAAAGAGTCCGGAAGTCCGGAGGTAAGGCTCGCAGCCGTGACTCTGCAACCTCAGAACGAGCACAATATGGAATATCACCAAGCGCTCAATCGGTGACGTCTGAGTCTTAAGGTCAGTCAAAAATGGGGTGTCTACACTTGTTTAGATGGGAAAATCCTTAATACTAATTTGTCAACCACTATCAGACAAACAACTAGCCATTGTTTTTCAAGAAATCTTTTCTTTGTTCTTACCAGCAAAACAGAGAGAGAGAGAGAGAGAGAGAGAGAGAGAGAGAGAGAGAGAGAAATTTCCTAGATACATGGGCTTTTTTCTTATACCACACAAAATTGAAAGGTTGACAAGTAGAATTATTCTCAAATACTGCAGATAAATTGCTAAGTGTTCTCAACTCAACATCCATCAGGAAAAAGCACTGTTCAGGCCACTTTAGCCTAAATCCATTAGGCTGCATTTGGTATTGTGAACAAAAGATACAGAAATCAGCAGCATAGATCACTTTTGCCTCATTTTAACAAATTTAGCTCATAGACAAAATTGTATAGTTTAGCTCCTTTACCTTGTTTATCAAAAACAATAGGTAAATATATTCCAAAATTGATAATAACTGCTCAATTAGTGAGCAACATCATAAAAGAATCTATAAGTTATTAAGCAACATCTAACTATTAATAAAACTCCAAAATTCTTGAAAACAAAAATGATGCTTACCTTACTGAAAAGGTTGCTATGATCTTGTAGTAGCGATCATTCAACAACATCTAGTTATTAAGCAACACGTTGTTAATACAGCTTTTAATTTTATTATTATTATTATTTATTTTTTTATGTAAACGTAGTGATCATTCCCTAAGCATTTAAGTTTTACCATTTTTTTAAAATGACAAATTCTTCAATAAGTTCATCCTAGTGTAAGAGAAGAGGTATAATAAAACCCTACCAATTTTGTTAATATCATACCACTTAGTGGACCATTTTTGTAATTAGTTTAGTCCGTATCGGTATAAGAAAGAATATCATAATGCAATGGGTTTTTCTTAAGTATGCTTTGCATATGGTACACAAGGCATATCTATTTTGTTATGTATTTTTTTTTTTTTTTTTTTTTTTTTTTGTTTTAGTTGTACAATTTTGTGTTTCTTGTTATACATTGTTGACCTGCTAAGAAGGTTAACTTAAAGGTAAACCATATTAAAATAACAGATTATATTATATACATGTAAGTATTCTCACAAAAATACTTAACTAACACAAATTCGAGTAACTTATCTCATAAAAGTTTTGAACAACACAAAATCATGTAAGTTTTCACAAACTCACATAAGAGATCTCACAAAAATGCATAAGTAACACAAATTTGAGTAAGTCATCCAATAAAATTTTGAACAACACAAAATCATGTATGTTTTCACAAACTCATGTAAGTAATCTCACAAAAATGCGTAAATTAACACAAACTTCCCGTAAGTCATCTCATAAAAGTTTTGAAGAATACAAAATCAAATAAGTTTTCAAGAAATCACGCAAGTGATTTCACAAAAATGCTTAAGTAACACAAATTTGAGTAAGTCATCTAATAAAATTTTCAACAACACAAAATCAAATAAGTTTTCACAAACTCACATAAGTGATCTCACCAAAATGCATAACTTAACACAAATTTCCTGTAAGTCATCTCATAAAAGTTTTGAGGAACACAAAATTAAGTAAGTTTTCACAAAATCACGTAAGTGATTTAACAAAAATGCATTAGTAACACAAATTCAAGTAAGTCATCCATTAAAATTTTTAACACAAAATAAAATAAGTTTTCACAAACTCACATAAGTGATCTCACAAAAATGTGTAAGTTAACACAAATTTCTCGTAAATCATCTCATAAAAGTTTTGAGAAACACAAAATCAAATAAGTTTTCACAAAATCACATAAGTGATTTCACAAAAACGCATAAGTAATACAAATTCGAGTAAGTCATCTATTAAAGTTTTGAACAACACTAAATCACGTAAGTTTTCACCAACTCACGTAAGTGACCTCACAAAAATGCGTAAGTTAACACAAATTCTCACAAGTCATCTCATAAAAGTTTTGAAAAATACAAAATCACGGAAGTTTTAACGAAATCACCTAAGTGATTTTACAAAAATGCATAAGCAACAAAATCAAATCAACTATATCCTAAAACCAAAATAACTCCAAACGAATCCCAAATTTCGTAAAAAGCTGCCAAAATAACTTCAATTACCCACACACTAGATTTTGCAAAAGTAGCCAAATTTCAAGTATATCTATGGAACCAAAACAACCACCAAATTAAACAAAGATGAAAACAAAACCTATGCACATCATATTTTTCGTAGTTTCAAAAACCAACCCACCCCAAGTGGAGTTCATAGAGGTGAAAGGGCGAGTTTTGAAATAGGGGAAACAAAAGGGGGTGTTGGTCTAGAGTTTCACAAAATGAGAAAGAAAGAGTTGAGGATGGAGAGAGAGAGAGAGACAGAGGAAGAGTTTCATACCTTGAGGCAAAATGTTCAGATGTAGTTGCAGAAAATGGAGATGGAAGAGTTTTCACTTTGCGGAAAGGTCTTTGAGTAGCGTCGTAGAAGGGAGAGAAAAATTGTCGAAGTCGTGTTGGGAGAAAAACATTAGAGCTTTCTTAGAGGGGAGAAAGAGGGAGAGAGAAAGATAGACAAAGAAAGAGAGAGAGAGAGAGAGAGAGAGAGAGAGAGAGAGGAGCTCTTCATTCAGGACAGCAACTGGTTGAGAAGGTTTCAAGTTTTTTCCATTAAATTATTCAATGGCTGAGATTAGTTTGTGAGGATTCAATGGTTAAGATATAAGGTGCACATCATGTGCACCCTTTGAAGGGTTCACATGGTAACAAGACTCGAAAATCAAAAGTGACAAAATAGTGAAAAAGAAAAATTCTTTATTTTTTGCAAGAAACATTTGTGTATATTTTGCAAGAAATCGAAAAGCAACTTTCCATTTTACTATGGTTTGTACATAAAATTTAACAATCTTACATTTTCCAACATTATCATTTATCATGCTAAACAAACAAGGAAAAAAAATTCAAAATTTTCCCTTTCTCACACTTTCCACTACTTCAATCCTAAAGTTTAGGGTTGCTAGGAAAGCTTCCACGCTTAGAGGGAAGACAGTAATTCATGCATTATCTTAGCATCAATACACTTTCAAAAAAGTATGCGGAGGAAATTCATTTTATTAAACATAACCTTCATGTGGATTGAAAATTAAAATTTAAATCGTATAATAGAGGAAATTCATTTTATTAAACATAAGCTTCATGTCAACTGCTTTTTAGCTAAAATTAAAATCATATGCTTCAATTCTTTTTAGCTTTTTACACTTTTTTGTTGGTTGGAGTCTCTTCCCCGTTATCTTGTCAACTGCTCATGCTTAAACAAGGATACAAGTGAAGTTCAAGCACTATTTGATTAGCATTTTTGAAAGTATTTCTATTGTATGTGAACTACACTCGCTTATATATATATATATTTATATTTTTAGAAACCAATTGAACAAATGATTTACTTGAGATGGCTATTTAATTCAACTAGAACAACAAGTACTAAACATTACCAAAAATGCTTGACATAACTATTTGTCCTAACTTATAAATTGGGAGGTCCCAACCACAAGTTATAGTTGCTTCATGTGAATATCACTAAATATATTTTGGATAAATCTTTGGAGAACATGTTAAGTCAATCACAAGTTTTCAACATCTAAATGCAATGAAAATATAGTTCCAAAATACTTTTTATTTAAATCGCTAACGAACTAGGCATTTTTACAAATATCTTAAATGCAATCAAAATTCAAATAACATAATGAGCTCTATAAGTTTTGTGTGGGTGATTTTCCAACCACACTGCCAACTCAGTGATCAGCTAGAGAGAACTGGCAGAATAGATGATACCTGGCTAACCTGTAACAGAAAGAGAAGATTCCGGCGGTGGTTCGTCCACCCGGGGGCACTCCGACGATCAAGTCAGTATATCTCTCAAAGATAATCAATGGTGCTAAATTCACTGTTCAGAATATAAATTGCGTACCTTAGACCCGCGGGGGTGCCTTTCTTTTATAGTTAACTCAATCTTGGTCCCGATAGAAACCTGACTTCTATGGACTCCCATTCAGTGCTTACTTTGGACTCCTCAAGAGATAAGGATAGATTCCCTAAGAACATTATCCTTATCCATCTTGAAGTCTTTCCTCATTCTAGGACTCTCGTCCCTTATCCGCTTATCTCGGATTCCAACATCTTCGGAGATAACCTCGGCCTTGCCGAGATATCCTCGGCGTCATGACCAGGACACGCGGAACCTCGGCTGACACGTCGACGTCACCTTGGCCACGTGTTGGTACTCAAAAATATATTCCCACAACTGCCCCCTAGGTTCTATTACCTCAGCATTCTGAGGTGATGGAACCTATATCGGTACCTCCTTGTAGTACGTCAGCTTAAAATTTCTTCTGCCGAGATCATTTACTTCAGGCCGACATGCCTCCATTAAGACTAAGGACTTCCAAGAGTTCCTTCTGACATATGAACTGTCACGTATCACTTATTCAATCGCTTCATTCACGCGTCTTATCCTCATTGGATCGTGCCTATGACGCGCCTGTAAGCCGTCTTATTTCTCACGTGCGCCGTCTGACGTATACGTTTTTCTAGGTTTCATTAATGATTTTTTTGCCGCCGTTTCAAGTTTTGACAAAACTTTTCCCTCTTCTTTCATTTCTTCACTTTTCATTCCATATCCTTGCTCTTTCTCTCTCTATCTCATCTCTCCTGAATCCGCCATTGTTTCCAAACTTCAAGCTCTGCAACTGCCTTCATTCCTCACTTCCGGTGAAGCTTTCGCCGTTCCGTTACTTCTGCAACCTTCGCCTGACTTCGGCGATTTCCATACCGGCTTCATTCTTCCTGGTAAGCCAGTGTTCCTTTTGTTTTCAATTCTCTAATGCTCTTTACTACTTGTTGCCATTACTGCTTTGTTTAAACATTCGATTTGTGAATCTTCATATCTAAGTGTGTTTATTCCACAATTTTGCCCTTGCCCATGTCTTGAATAAACGCACTGTTCACCATTTTCTTGCACTTTTGCCACTGTTCTTGACCTTGTACCACTTGTACTCACTATGTTCTTGATAGTCCATCTTTGTTCTTGATTCTGAAACTTTGTTCTTGTTTGCTGTTTTTTGTGTCTTTGCCAGATTTGTGCCTTCAATCTTTGTCTCCATAGACTTAGGTTTGGGATTTTGTCTGTAGAACCCACAATTTAGGAAAAAACTGAAACCTGCACTTACCTAAGTGTTTGCCAAGGTCCCAATAACCCTTTCAAAAATCTTCTGAAACCCAACCTCTTTGATTAAGCCGCTATCATGGGTATGTGGAAACATATGGTAAACACCCCATCCAAACTAGAATATTTTAGACAGGAGTTTGAAATTCCAGCCGACGTCCATCTGAGGTTGGCTGGGGATGATGACTCCATCATGCCTACTAACGATTCCATGCCTTTCCCTGTGATGGCTTTCATCGAGTGTGGACTTCGGCTCCCACTCAATATTCTTTTTCGCGAGATCATCCATTATTACAAGTTAAACCCAATGCAACTCGCCATCAACTCCTACCGAGTTATTAATGGCATCATAGCCTTAACAAAATAGGAAAACGTTAGGGTCACTTTAGCCGATATCCAGTATTGTTATACCATGTGTGGCCTAAAAAAGGACACGGGCTATGTCTACTACCTCAAGCCGAGGTCAACGGAGTATAAAATCGTTGCCGACCTCCCAGACTCCAACAAGGGAGCTGGAGATGATTACTTTATTATTTCGGGGAACTGGGAATTTGCTCCAGATGAGGACCTCCACCTCTACCCTCTTCCTTGGACAGTTTTCGTAGAGGGCAATGGTAACAGCCCTGTGTTCCACATTTACTTGTTTTCAAAGTCTTTAATACTTCAAATATTCTGATGTTTTGTCTTTCCTTGCAGGTCTTCCAAAGCTAGGAAAAGACTTCCACAAGTCCTTTTACCCAAGTCCAGGTTTAAAGAAACTACTGGACCTTCCTGTTCATAAGTGAAAGGCCCCACTGGTGCTTAATTTTATCCCGATGTACAAATCAGCTCTCCCCGACGTCCCTAAGAGGAAAAAGAAGAAGAGCCTATCTCCTTCCTCTGCCACAACCCCTTCAGTTGCTACCGAATCTCGGCCAGATCAAAGATCAACTTCTGATCCAGCAGAACAGCCGTTTACCTCGGCTCCATACTTGATCCCACCATCTCAACGAAAACGTCGCTGACGACTTACAGTTTCTTCTGCCGAGATGGGTCACCCAAACCAGTCGCCAAAGATCTCCTAGCCAGCATTCCTTCTGACGTTGATGCACAACCAACACAAACCCAGCTTCCACCCAAGCAAAAACGAATCAAAAAGGCTCAACCCAAGGCAAAGGTGACTCAGATCGATTCTGAGGATACCTTGCCAATTTCCAAGCTGGCTCCAAGTGAGAAGACTACCTCTGTCCCTGCGAAGAGGTCTGCTGAAACACTTCCATCCGAATCTACCAAGTCCAAAAGGCCGAGGTCATCTTCTTTGACGACCTCGGGGTCTAAAAAACCTGACGGCCCCTGGGCCCCCGAAATCACTCTGGAAGATAAGCCTATTATGGCTAGTGATAGCGCCGATGATATCAATGTTGGCGTTGCCCTCAGTACTGCACTGCTTCTTCCAGGCGATCTGGAGCGAAACGCCGAGTTCAATGAGTATGAAAACTATGCTCTGATGCTTTAACGCTCCGTTCAAGTAAGTGTTTTTACTTGGTACTTTTTCTTTCTTTCTCTTCATTTCATACTTAGAATATTTTCTAATACTTCTGTTTTCTTTCAGGCCATCCAGCATGCCCACTCTTTCTCAATACAATCTTTTGAGAACCGTGAGAAGCTGGCCGAAAAGAAGAGGGAGATCTCCAGTCTTCAAAAAATTAACAAAAATCTGCAGTCAAAGATGAAGATCCTGGAGGATCAGGCCGAGGTCGCCATCAAAGAGAAGGACGATGCCGAGGAAAAGGTCGGTGCCGCCAAGGCAATAAACAAAGTTCTTCAAGCCCAGCTGAAAGAGGCCGAGGACAAAGTGGCCCAGGCCCAGAAGGAGCTTCAAGATGCCTTGGCCTCCAAAGAGGCCGAAATCAAAGATGCCAATGAGAAGGCGTATGCTCAGGGCATGGCCGATGTTACGGAAGCCTATGAAAAGCAAGTCAAGCAAGCATGCAACAAGGGTTTCACCCTTGGTTGGATGACCTTGCTGAAGAAACTTGATGTCCTTGAGGAATCCCCTTTCAAGAATGCCGATGCCATTCCCCTGCCATTCCCTCCAACTCCACCTCAATCTGATGACGATTCTGAATCTGAGGAGGAGGTTCTAGTGAGGAAGCCCAAGGAGGCTGCTGGGGCCAAGTCTTCTTCTCAAAATGAGCAAGTCCTAGACTTGACTCAAGATGAGGATGGTGAGGAGGTTCCTGAAGATGCTGTTCTTGAGAAGACATCAGCCGACGTCACCTTTGCCGACAAGAGCCTTGACGAAACCCTTGCCCAAATTGATGCCGAGCTCGTGGCGGAAAAGACTGCTGAGGCATCCTCTCAACAATCGTCTGAACTTCAATCTCAACTAACTAGGACTGCTGAAGAGTCTTAGTTTTATGTTTTTTCCTTCTTTGAAGCACTGGAAACTTCTTTATATTGCCGATGTGTTTTTAATACAACAACTCTTTTGCTTTTGAATGCTTGCATGCTTGCTTTGTATGCTTGAATCTTTATCTTCTCTTTATTGCTTTTGCATGATTCTATACTTAGAATATTCTGCATGTCTCTAATATATCTTCCTTCTTTGTGTAACCTTCTTGGGGTGACATACCTCGGTTAACAATGATCTCGGTTTAACTTCAACTTGCAAATTGCTACAAATTTTAACAAGTGTTAAACAATGATTTCGGCTTGAATTCAACTTGTAAATTGCTACAAATTTCAACAAGTGTTTAAACAATGATCTTGGTTTAACTTCAACTTGTAAATTGCTACAAATTTCAACAAGTGTTAAACAATGATCTCGGCTTGAATTCAACTTGTAAATTGCTACAAATTTCAACAAGTGTTTAAACAATGATCTTGGTTTAACTTCAACTTGTAAATTGCTATAAATTTCAAAAAGTGTTAAACAATAATCTCGGTTTAACTTCAACTTGTAAATTGCTACAAATTTCAACAAGTGTTAAACAATAATCTCGGTTTAACTTCAACTTGTAAATTGCTACAAATTTCAACAAGTGTTAAACAACTTTGCCTTTTCTCTGCCCCCTAATGCGAACCTGAGTTCCACTTGGGTTCTCATTATTCATGTCTTCCAGAAACCACATTATGTATCTTTATCAGTCATAAGTGTTGAAAAAATTATGCTAAAATTTTATTGATGACGTCGGTAAAAAACAAGTAACATCTAATGATAGAAAATTTTCAAATTACAAGTGTTCCAGGATCTTGGCAATGCTTTGCCCTCATTATCTTCAAGCCGATATGCCCCATTGCCCAATATCGATGTGATTCTGTAAGGTCCTTCCCAGTTTGGGCCAAGCTTGCCCTCCCTGGGATTCTTCTTGTTGTCGATGACTTTTCTTAGGACTAGGTCGCTGACTTGAAATTCCCTTGGATTGACCTTCTTGTTATAAGCTCTGGCAAGCTGTTGTTGGTATGCTGCAAGCTGTATTACAGCTTTCTCTCTTCTTTCTTCTAGAAGGTCCAGATCTCGGGCTAAGAGTACATCATTCGTCCCGTTCTCTACTCCCTGGGTTCTGATCCCTGGGATGCCGACCTCCAGTGGAATGACTGCTTCTGTGCCATAAGCCATGGCAAAAGGGGATTCCCCTGTTGATCTTCTCGGCGTAGTCCGATATGCCCAGAGTACATTAGGCAATTCGTCTACCCACTTTCCTTTTGCTACCTGTAGCCTTTTCTTTATCCCATCCAGAATTACTTTGTTGGATGCTTCTGCTTGTCCATTGCTTTGTGGAAAGCTTGGGGTTGAAAAGTAGTTCTTGATCTTGAACTTTGCACAGAAGTTCTTAATTAGCTTGCTGTCAAACTGTGTTCCATTGTCGGTAACTATTGCTCTTGGAATCCTAAATCTGGTGATGATGTTTCTCTATATGAAGTTCTTGACATCCACATCTCGGATCTTGGCAAGAGGTTCTACTTCTATCCACTTCGCGAAGTAATCTGTTGCTACCAGCAGGTATTTCCTTTGCCCAGTTGCTTGGGGTAATTGCCCAACGAGATCCATGCCCTATTGGGCAAATGGCCAAGGACTAGATACAGGGTTCAGGTCAGCAGCTGGCTGATGTATCAAAGGTGCAGACCTTTGGCATTGTTAACACTTCTTCACGTAGACTTCTGCATCTTTTTGCATGTAGGGCCACCAATACCCCTGGGTAATGGCCCTGTGAGCTAACGATCTGCCCCCAGCGTGGCTTCCACAAATTCCTTCATGAATTTCATATAAAAAATCTTCAACCTGCAGAGGGTGTACGCACCTTAAAAGGGGTCCAGTGAAGGACCTTCTGTAGAGATGTCCTTCTGCTGTTAGACTGAATCTTGCTGACTTCAATCTGATCTTGTGTGTCTCCTTGTGGTCATCTGGCAGCTTTCCTTCTTTTAGGAATGCAACGATTGCGTCCATCCAGCTTGGTCCCATGTCTACGCACATTGCTTCACGCTCTGTGTTTACTGGTTCAATGCTCGGGCCCGACAAGTAGTCAATCATTATTGTCCTTGCTTTTCCAGGTTGTACTGCACTAGCTAGGTTGGCCAACGCATTGGCGTGGCTGTTATCATCTCTGTTTACCTGGAGTAGTCGGCAGTTCTGGAATAAGGCTGCCAATCTGATGACCTCCTTTGCATATGCCGACATTCTTTCATCTTGGGCTGCATATTCTCCTGTTGCTTGATTGACTATCAGTTGTGAATCACAAAAAATTATTACCTCATCTGCTTGTACCGCTGCTGCCAGTTTTAGTCCTGCGATGAGTGCTTCGTATTCTGCTTCATTGTTTGAGGCCTTGAACCCCAAACGAATTGATTGTTCTAGTACCTGCCCATCTGGGGATATCAATACTACTCCTGCCCCCGCTCCTTGTCGGTTTGAGCTCCCATCAACAAACAGTCGAAAGGAGTCGCCGATGTAAATGCTGCAGGGTTTGATTTTGTCCTCTTTCCTTTGTTCTTTTGTCTTTGGCTGGGCTTCTCCTTGCTTGTTTGGACATTGTTTATCTTGGCTCAACGGAGCCCGATGTTCGATGGATTCTGGCGTGAACTTGGCCATGAAGTCGGCCAAAACCTGGCCTTTGATTGCTGTTCTAGGCCTAAATTCCAGATCATACTGGCCTAGGGCGACTGCCCATCTGGCTATTCTTCCTGTTCAGTCTCCCTGCTGCAATAGGGACTTCAATGGATGCTCTGTCAGTACCACAATTTTATGGGCCTGGAAGTAATGGTTCAACTTCTTTGAAGCCATTACTAAAGCCAGTGCCAATTTTTCTAAGGGTAGGTACCTCGTTTTTGCGTCGGCTAGGATTTTACTTACATAGTAAACAGCCCTTTGCTCCCATTTTTCTTCTCGGATTAGTACTGCACTTATCGCATGTTCTGAAACTGCCAAGTACAAGAACAGTTCCTCCCCGGGTTCTGGATTCGAAAGAACTGGAATTGTGGTCAGGTACTTCTTCAGATTGGCTAATGCTTCTTCACACTCTTCTGTCCAAAGAAAGTCTGTGGCTTTCTTCACTAATTTGAAGAAAGGTTTGCACTTGTCTGAGCTTCTGCTTATGAACCTGTTCAAGGCTGCGGCCCTTCCAGTTAGCATCTACACCTGTTTTGCCGACGTCGGGCTCTTCAACTCTAGGATGGCCTTGATCTGATCTAGGCTGGCCTCAATGTCCCTCCTGGTCACCAGGTATCCTAAAAACTTACCAGATCCAACCCCAAATGCACACTTCGATGCATTAAGTCGGAGCCGATATGTTTTAAGGATTTCAAAGACTACTTTTAGATCGGCGAGATAACCCTCAGGCTCCTTGGTCTTAATGACCATGTCGTTAATGTAGACTTCTACTGTTCGGCCAATCAGGTGTTTGAACATTTTGGTTACCAACCTTTGGTAAGTTGCTCCTGTGTTTTTTAACCCGAAAGGCATTACTCTGTAACAGTACAGGCCTTTTGGGGTAATGAACACGGTCTTCTCTTCGTCTGGGGGGTACATGGCTATCTGGTGGTACCCCCTGTAGGCATCTAGGAAGCTCATTCTTCCATGCCCTAAAGTGGCATCTATTAGCTGGTCAATCTTGGGTAGAGGAAAGCTGTCTTTGGGACAGGCTTTGTTGAGGCTAGTAAAGTCTACGCAGACCCTCCATTTACCGTTCTTCTTCTTTACCACCACTGTATTGGATAGCCATGTCGGGTAGTGAACTTCTCTAATGGCCCTGGCCTCCAGAAGTCTTTCTACTTCTTCCTTTACTACTTCAACGTGCATCAACGTCGGTCTTCTGGCTCGTTGAATTATAGGTTTGGCCGACCTATCAACATTCAGTTTGTGGCAAGTGACCTCGGGGTCGATGCCAGGCATTTCGTAAGGTGTCCAAGCAAACACCTCAATATTTGTTCTCAAAAAAGCTTCTAACTCTTTTTCCTCTTCTTCGGCTAAGCCCGAGCCGAGAAGAAAGAAGCGTTCTTCATCCCCATCCTGGACGAGGATTTTCTTCAGTGCCTCTTCGCTCTTCTCGGCTGGCTCCTTACCGACATCTTCTAGGACTTCCGCGTCCTTATTTTCAATTTCTGTCTTTTCTGGCTCTCGTATGCTGTAGGTAGACTTCATTGCTGCCATGGAGCAATTCTTCGCCTGCAGTTGATCGTCTCTAACTTCTTCTATCCCATGCTCTGTTGGGAATCGCAATAGTTGATGCAATGTTGAGGGAACTACCCCCATCGCATGCAACCATGGCCTTCCCAAGATGATGTTGTAAGGGGAGGGTGTGTCGATGACGGTGAATTCTGTCTTGATCTTCCTGGTGCCAGCCTGCACCTCCAAGCTTACTGCTCCCAGTGGCCATGTCGACGTTCCATTGAACCCAACCATTGGGCCATTGGACTGTTCCATGTCATCTGTGTAAAGGCCGAGCTCCTTGTAACATCGGACGTACATGATGTCACAAGAGCTGCCTTGGTCAATCAGGATGCGTTTCACTTGGCACTCCCCAACCTGGAGGGATACTACCAAGGCATCATTATGCGGATGCTGGACCATCTCTAGGTCGGCTTCAGTAAAGGTTATCATTGGTCCCCGGCGCTCTTCTGTCCAATGCCTCTTCTCCTTGACTTGGTAGACATGTTGTAGGTGTTTCACCTTCTGGGTCTCTCCTCGGATTTCGTTCTCGTTGACCTTTGAGTGAATCACATTGACTACCCAAGGTCCTCCTGCCTGAGGTTGCTGTGCTGGGGGAGGCGGAGCTGCTGGTGCTTGAGGCAATCTTGCCTATTCTTCTCTTGTTCTGGCCTCGTCGACCAGATCTCTCAGATGGCCTTGCCTTACCAAGTCTTCCAAGTGTGCTTTCAAGGCTCTACAACCCTGAGTCATGTGCCCCTTTTCATTGTGGTAGGCACAACACCTGCCAACGTTCCTCCCCATGAATTCCCCTGGTGCCTTTGCTGGTGCTCTGAAATAGGGCTGGTTCCGAATTTGATCCAGGACTTTGTGAATTGGAATTCGGAACACAGTTATCACTGCCTATGCAACCCTCAGTCCGGCTTCTTGTTTGCTGGATCCATTGTTATCTCGGCCTCACTTTGGCGAGCCGTTTCCCTTTTCTTGCTTTGTCTCCTTGGTCCCCGATGTGTCTTCTTCGGCTCTGGCATACTTTTCGATTCTTGCCATGAGCTCTTCCATGCTTTTTGGCAATGTCTTTGCTAAAGACTTCCGCAGAGGACAGTTGTCTTTTAGGCCGTTCTTGAAAAACACGACCGCCACTTCTTGATTACACTGGAGTATTCGGTTGAACACCTCATAGTATCTTTTTGCATAGGCTCTAAGGCCTTCATCCTTGCTGATCTTCAGAGCCAACAATGCGTCCACCCTTAATGGCTGCAGCTTGTTTGTCACGAACCTAGCTACAAACATCTCGGCCAGGCCTTCCCAATTCTTCACGCTTCCCTTTGGTAGTTTGTGGAACCAATCTGATGCAATCTCCCCAAAGGATGAGGGGAACACTTTGCAGAGCAACGGCTCGTTCCCACTATACAATGCCATTGAGTTTAAGTATAATCCAACGTGGAAGTTGGGGTCTGACTTACCATCATAGATCTGGAACCTCGGCATACTGAATCTCTTCGGCGCCTCAAAATTGTCTAACTCTACCGAGAATGGAGTTCTCGGCTTTACAGTGGATGTTACTTCGGCATGATCTTGCCTCCTCTTGAGGTAATCTCTCAAGTCCTCTTTTGTTCTGCCAGGTGCTCGGTTGTCTCCTGACTTCAGTCTCTTCAGAGCATTGCTTTCAGCTTCATTGCGAGCCCTTTTCGACCCTTCTCCGTTAGGTGTGTTGAAGCATAGTACCTGCCCCTGAACATGCCGATGTTCTTTGGGGTCTGCCTCCTTGGTGCGGTGCGTCTTTTGTGACTCTTCCTTTCTCGACTCTCCTCGTCCGACCTCCCTTGAAGGCCAGTGAGAGTGTCTTTCACTCCTGGTGTACTGAGGGGCTATAGGGATTGTTTTCTGCCCTCCCTTCTGGCTATTAGCCGCTGGAATCGGTGTGTCTTGCAGTGGGAATAGTGGCTGCATGACATTGTTTTGCATCATAAAATTGATGACCGATTGCAGGTCTACCAATTTGTTTGCCATCTCTTTCACCTCTTCGTCCTTTCGTAGGCACCTGTCCTTCCATACCTGGAGGTCGCCTTCGTTGTAGTACCCGCTTTGATCAGGTTTCTTTGGTACGTCGCCAGTCTGGCCGACGTCTTTTACTCCGTGAGTTTGTTCATGAGTTTCTGTGTTGGACCTGTCTCCTTCGACATCAAGGTCAATAGGTCTCCCACTCCCAGCAGGATTGTCGTCCCCAATCTTTTCTTATTGTCCGTTACTGGCCATCTATCCTTCTTTTATTCCCACAGACGCGCCAAATTGTGTGGGTGATTTTCCGACCACACTGCCAACTCAGTGATCAGCTGAAGAGAACTGGCAGAATAGATGATACCTGGCTAACCTGCAACAGAAAGAGAAGATTCCGACGGTGGTTCGTCCACCCGGGGGCACTCTGACGATCAAGTCAGTATATCTCTCAAAGATAATCAATGGTGCTAAATTGACTATTCAGAATATAAATTGCGTACCTTAGACCCGCGGGGGTGCCTTTCTTTTATAGTTAACTCAATCCTGGTCCCGATAGAAGCCTGATTTCTATGGACTCCCATTCAATGCTTACTTTGGACTCCTCAAGAGATAATGATAAATTCCCTAAGAACATTATCCTTATCCATCTTGAAGTCTTTTCTCATTCTAGGACTCTCGTCCCTTATCCACTTATCTCGGATTCCAACATCTTCGGAGATAACCTCGGCCTTGCCAAGATATCCTCGGCGTCATGACCAGGACACGCGGAACCTCGGCTGACACGTCGGCGTCACCTTGGCCACGTGTTGGTACTCAAAAATATATCTCCACAAGTTTAATGCCAAAATTTCCCATGAAATATTTTGCAACAACTCAAGAACAAGTCATGGAAGCAAAATATGGTTACAAGATATTATATTAATTAATGTAAAAAAGGATTATTTCATTACGAATGTCGACTGAGATATGTAAATAGCAAAATAGAACAAAATCCTTATCAAGCCTTGCTTCAGTACAAATTTCGAGTCACTGTGAGCCAAGAGAGACTAGAATAGAAATTCAGATAGAACACTAGAGACACATAGGGTAAAAATCAGAGAGTATAGTTTTAGAACATAGAGGATTTTAGAAATATCCATAGAGAGTAAAAAATGTTCAACCGATTGTTTCGGTGTCCAATTTTCCAAATTTAAATCAGAATGTATTTGTGTAATCCAATGACCAATAATGAAGTTGCAGTAACAGTTCCCTATAGAATATTCTAATTCACAGGCTTGTTGAGGTCATGGTGCGCCACTCTAGTTTTTTGCTGATGGGTTCAGATATGAATCATAATCTTGGATTTAACTCACTTTTTTTTAAATTGAATTTATTTATTTATTTTTATTTTTTTAGTGATTTTTTTTTAAATATTTAGATAAATTACTAATAGGTCCTAATAGTTGGAGTTAATTCTCATCAAGTCCTATTAAAAATAAGTCTTAGTAAATCGTCGCTAAAGATAATTTTTTGTGACGATTTTTTACATATATCGCTAAAATTTGACTATTAGTAACTTTTTTATCACAATTTTTATAATTGTCGCTAAAACTTATAATTAGTGACATTTTTCTGTGATATTTTTTAAACTGTCGTTGAAAATTGAAAATTAGTGATAGTATTTTGTGACGATTTTTTTAAATTGTCGCTAAAACTTATAATTTTAGACATTTTTTGTGACAAAATTTTTAAATTATTGCTAAAAATTAACAATTAATGACTTTTTTTTAATAATGTTTGATAAAAAGCGTCATTAATTCTCAAAGGACTTATTAGGACCTACACGTAAGTCCCCTAGATATTTCAATTTTTTTTATTTTTTAGATACACTTAATATAGATACACTTGAAAAGAATAATATTTGTGAAGAAAAACTATATGAAATTCATCAAATACAAAAAATATGAAAATTCAATATATTTTCGTATTTTGTTATATTCAATAAATTTTTTTTAAAATTTTTGTACAAATTTTATACTTTTTAAGTATATCAAGATTAAGTGGATCTAAAAAGAGACATTGATTCATAAATCCCTCTTCACCTACTTATGTTCCACTTAGTCCAAATTATTTTCTTATGTTCCAATAAGAACTATGAGTGACATAGTTACCAAAATACCCTTAATAATAATAAGACGAAATGCGCATTAATGTTTATATTGACAATGTGAATTTTTCGTGATGTGGACATTCACACTATCAATGTAAATATTCACACTTCATTGTGAACATTCACATTGTCAAATATAAATATTCATATCGCCAAATTACTAATGGTTCAAAAAATATTTGTAAGGGTAAAATTATTTATAAAATACCTTAAATATAAGAATTAAGATTTAGTGGGTCAAATATCCAAATAATAGGAATTATTGAAATGTAAGAATATATTATAAACTAATTGGGATACGAGTATTTGAAAAAGAATTTCCAAATAAATTTTCCATATAAAGAGCAAAAAATATTGATTAAAATATTTTTAAAAAATATTAAAAATATAAAAATACGGATTAAAAACTCTGTTTTTAAAAACTTGACAAACCTGTTGCTAATAATCTAGAACTTTATGGCCTACGTGGTCTATAAAATTATTACTCTGATAAAATTTCTATTAAGCTTTGCATATTCACTTATTTTCAACACCTATTCTTGTTTCTAATATGTTTCTTCATCTATCTTTTAATTCAGGTTGGTTTTTTCTATTCTAAGCATATGAAACAATGACAATGCAATTGCAAACTATATCAAATCATCAAAAGATGGGGACTATATATATATATAATACAAAAACATTCAAATCATGAACACGCAAACATTCATGTATATATATCATAGACACAGCCCACAAATCAAATTTGTGAATACCTTCAACCCATGAGTACAACTACTAAACACAAGAGACTGAGATGAATAAAAAAAAAAACCCAGACTCAAAAGCAATAGTAATCAAAACCCTCAGAAGAGATTAAGATTAACTAGATAATTTTTCAGATTCTTCATTAAGAAATTAAATATTTCTTTTACAGAAACACAACAAAATCGATCACAAATAATAATAATAATAATAATAATAATAATAATAAATTGTTAGTGTCCCAACCAAGTCCTAGAATACCTCCTCTAATCCCCACCATCGTTCCCTCCACCATTAGTGTTCTTTGATGGTGGTGATGGTGAAGATGTACCACCAAGCAGTGGTGCAGGGGAGGGTATTGAAATATTAAACTTACTAAGCAGTGCATTTGCGTTGATGTCTAACAAGTCCACCTTAGAGTTAAGCTAGTTCACATTCACCGAAGTTTGCGTCACTTCGGACATCTGCTGCTTAGAGTTGAACCCTGTCATCGATTTCAGCAATTCAGTAGCTAGATGCCGCATTAGTGGCTCGCTTCAGCATGGTATTGAGTAACCCATGGATGATCATCAAGTTAAAATAACTCCCTCCTCCATTCCCTCCACCATTAGTGACCAATGGTGGTGGTGGTGGTGGAGATGGCAAAGATATATTACCAGCAAGTGCAGCAGGGAAGAGGGTACTGCTATGTTGAAGTTTTTCAAGAGTGCATTTACCTTCAGGTTCAACTCTCTCAAATCCACCGTAATGTTCTTCACTTTCATCAAAATGTCCTTCACATCCGTCATCTATTGCCTAGTGTCTAGTCAGTCATGGAGTTGAACAACTCAGTGCTTCCCTCGTTGCGGGTCTTCTTGCGGACAGAGGCCAAATTAGCTTCTCATTTGAGCATTGAATCCACCACACCTTGAATAACCAGCAGCTTCGACATTTCAAGTCCTATACGTTTCACAAACAGTTTAATCCAGTTAGTATATAAACCAAACAACAACACAAAGAAAAGAAATCAAAATGAAATGAAATGAAATATACCCATTTAGGATCCTTGTTGAGAGTTTCACTGTCCTTCTTGTTCTTTATCTCAAGAAAATCTCTCTCCCTCTGTCTCATCTATTTCTTCATCAACCCTCGCTGGCCAAACATGACTGCAGTCATGTTATCAGAAATGGAATCTCCTACACAACAGTATATATATGAGAGAAGAATTTATACTAACAAACAAATTTAAGGAAATAGTAGTATATCTGTCAAAATGTTTTACAAAAATTTATTGCATTTTGAACAGTAAATATCTCATAACATATTTTAATAATATATATATCCATATATATTTTGAACAGTACATGAGATTCCGAAATGGGGTTGGTGCTGTCACAGCACCATGCTGTGACAGCAAAACGGGGTCGTTTAATTTATTTTTTTTAAAAAAAAAACACGAATTTGGATCGCACGCAACGGCACCTCTTTTGCTGCTGAATAACATTAGGTTTAGGTTGACTTTAGAAATATCTTAAAAAAAATAAAAAGACAAAAAAGGGCCTGTGACCGCGTTTTTTTATTTAGTATAAAATTATAATTTTATATTTAGGGTTCACTTTAGGGAAAAAGAAGAAACTTAACATCTATGAAGAAGGTTTTTTTACCATTGTCACAGTGATTCATCATCAGTCTCCATCGCCAATCCTCACTCAAAACACCATCTCATGCTCAATCACTCTCTTATTTCAGGTATTATAGATTGTTTATGTACATATATATATGTATGTGTATGTATAATTTATATATATGTATGTTATTATAGAATCCACACCCTATATGCAAATATGAATGTCATAACTAAAAAGAATAATTATTAGTCATAATCAAAGATCACATAACCTTTTCAATCATAATTAAAATAATAATCAAAATAAGTCACAATTAATATCACAATGAGTGATAATTAGAGATGAAACCAAGATTTCATTATCAGAGGGGTCAAAAGATAAATCATTTTTTTTTACCATATACACAAACACACATGTATATAGAATATGATATATAAATAATATATATACATAGAAAAAAAATTAAATACCGTAGAAGCAATCTCTAATTGGATGAAGAAGTTTTTTTTGTGCAAAATAGAAAGATAATACAAGTTGAGGGAATAATGAGATATATTTTTTTTTTATATTGGGAGTCATTTTATGTATAAATTGATATATATATTTTTAAAGTGCTATGACAAATAATATTTTTCATAGAAATAGGGGGCCATGACCTTCCATGGTCTTCTTCTAATTTCATCACTGATCATAACCAAGTTATAATTAATACTATAATAAGTTATAATCCAAAAGTGATGTGCCTTATAAAATTTTTCTATATATCTTACATGTTTATATTGTGATAGTGATGCTTGTAATCAAAGGAAAAAAGAAAAACAAAGAATAGATGTGAAATTGTTGGTTTGAAGGCAAATCTTGATTTTATTTATTTATTTATTTATTTTTGTGTGAAAATTGAGCTTATTTTTGTTAGGTTTAAAGTTCATGCAATTTGTTAATTACTTCTTCCCCCCCCCCCCCCCCCCACCCACCAAAAAAAAAATGTTAATTACTTACATAGAAAGTAATGAATCAACTTGTGCATATATTTATATTATTATAAGGAATGGCTAAAAATTAGTGAATAGTTAAAGGGACAATTAATTGTAGAGCTTATTTTAATTAATTATGAAAAAATAAAAGCAATTCATTCATTATGTTGTTAGCTTCATTTGTACAACTTTTTAACAATTATCTCGCTTTTAAAGAAAAAAAAATGAATTAATTTTTGTATATATTCATTTGTACCACTTTTTAACACTTCTCTTTTTATTTTATTATCAGCTTATTGTTATTAATGGAGGTTGATGGACTTGAAAGGAGTATAGAAGATAATGCTAGATTGTTAAAAGAGCACACACCAAGTCTTGGAACTGAGTTTGAGTAAGAGAAAATTGCATATCAATTCTACAATGAATATGGAAGAATTATGGGATTTAGTATTAGAAAAGATTACCATATGAAAAGCAAGAAAGATGGTATAATTGTTAATAGAAAGTTTGTTTGTTGTAAACAGGGAGAAAAAGATAAACGAAGTGAAATGGTAAAACAGCCTCGACAAGACACAAGAACTAATTGTAAAGCATTCATGTATGTCTCTTTAGATCGGGAATTATCAAAATGGATTGTTACAAAGTTTGATGATACCCATAACCATATTATGCATATTTCTCAATGTGCTCATATGATGCCATCTCAAAGAAAGGTTTCTAAAGCTCAAGGTATAAATATGGAATTAGCTGATGCTACTGGTTCATCACTCAAAGTATCACATGATCTCATTAGTACTCAAGCAGGCAGGAAGGAATTTGTAGGATTCACGCGAGAAGACCAAAAGAGCTACTTGCGTGTAAAAAGACAGAGAGACTTGCAATATGGTGAAGCAGGTACTTTGTTGAGATATTTTCAGAAGCAAGCTGCTAATAATCCATATTTTTACTATGCAGTTCAATTGGATGTTGATGAAATGATAACCAATATTTTTTGGGCTGACCATCAAATGATTATAAATTATGAAAATTTTGGGGATGTTGTTTCATTCGACACAACATTTCGAACAAACAAAGAGTATCGACCATTTGCTCTTTTTACTGGCTTTAACCATTTTAGAATGACAATGATTTTTGGTGCTGCTTTACTATGAGTGGTTATTTGAAAATTTCTTGCATGCAATGTCGAGAAAAAAACCAGTACTATTTTTACAGACCAAGATTAAGCAATGGCTAAGGGAATTTCTTATATTATGTCTGATGTTACTCATGGATTGTGTACTTTTCACCTAATGCAAAATGCCTTGAAGCATTTGGGCTATTTGTACAAGGGTAGCTCAACATTTGGAAGTGACTTTAAAGCTTGCATTTTTAGATATGAAGATGAAAATGAGTTAGTTGAAGCTTGGAAATCTTTGATTATTAAATGCAACTTTGAGGAGAATACATGGTTAAAGAAAACTTGGGAACTTAGAGAAAAGTAGGCACACGTGTACATGAAATGGTCATTTAATGCAAGTATGCGAAGCACGCAACTCACTAAGAGCTTGAACGCAAAATTAAAAGAGCACTTAAAATCTGACCATAATATTGTTCAATTCTTTACACATTTCGATCAAGTTGTTTTAGACAAGCGGTATAATGAGAGTTATGCTATTTATCAATCTAGACAAAAGTTACCAAGAATAAAAATCAAGAGTTGTCCCATGTTAGTTCAAACCGCAAAACTATATACCCCTCCTATCTTTGACTTATTCCATGGCGAGTTTGACAAGTCTCTTTCTTGTCAAGTAAGGAAATGCTGTGAGTTAGAAGGAGAAATTAAATATGTGATTGGTTTGTATGGAGAAGATAGAGAATATATTGTGATGGGTGCAATGGAATTTGATAATTTAGGAGGCAAAACTCTACAAAATGTTCGTTGTACTTGTCGAAAATTTGAGAGTTTTGGAATTTTGTGTGGTCATGCGACTAAAGTGCTCCATCAGATGAATGTTATGGAAATTCCCGATAGATATATACTAGTGCGATGGAGCTAGATGCAAAGGATTGTTCATCTAAAGACAAAAAAGTTATAGTGAATGAGGTTGATCCCAAGTTGGTGATATCAGCGCGTTATAGACATCTTTGTCCTAGAATGGTAAAATTAGCAGCTCAATCATCTGAATATGATATTGTATATGAGTTTGTGGACAATAGTATTTCTGATTTGTGTGTAAAAATGGACAATATGATCATTTCACAAAATAGCTCAAATGCTTCAAGTAGTGGAGGCTCCATTGACATCGGATTAAATGATATTGATCCAAATTTTGAAAGAATTAAGAGTTTGAAAAAGAAAAACAATGTACAAAAGAGTGGTGGTAGATTAAAGCCTTGGCATGAAAAGATTGGAAAGAGGACAAAAGTTGTTTCACGACCTTCCATCACTCACGTATTAATCTTATTTAGCTAAGTAATTTTTATATTTTATATTTTTATTTATTTATCTTACTTTGTGCAATGTACTCATAAAATCATAACATCCGTAGAATATTGACCAATGCAACAATATAGATGTCCAAAATTCATCTTCAAACCAAGCACATGCGAGTTTTTCTTTTATTTTTATTTACAATATATGGTGCAAATGTAATGATAATGACACATTGTATTTACTTATAATTATTTAGGATGTTCATACACCTTATTGGTCACAAATGATGAATTTTGGGTATAATATTTTCACGCATGACGTTAATTGTCCACCATCACACCCACATTCGGTGCTTTTGTCTTCCTAAGTATCATATAGTCCACCAATTTCTCAGGTATTTAATATACTTACATTTGAAAATAAAAAATAGTCAATAAATTTTATTCTAAATACATTTGCTTATATACAATTTTCTTCAAGGAAATTTCAGTTGATCCAACAATGCAAACTCCTATAGAGGCTTCGTCATGTTTGGACGAGGATGAATTTGTTAATTTCTCTAGCAATTCACAACCACCCTCACAAAATTAAAAGAGATGACATTTGATTAACATATAACTATTGCCTTATCATTACTGTAATTTTTTACTTTCCAGAAATATTGGGCTTGATCATATTATTGTTTATTCATTTTAATGATTTTGAAATTTAAATTTTGGATGATTTGGTATGTGAAGGAATTAGATTTACAATGATATTGAATATTGAATTTGTTAGTTGGTTCACAATTTAAATTCAACTTTATTTTTTTATTTTTGATTTAATTTAGTTGTTACAATTATATATATATATATGGTAGCTACATGTACTTTTTGTATTATAATGTTGTTACAGGTTATATAATTGAAATACCATTTGTTTTAAGTGCTTATATTTCAACATTGGCTTTCTTTTAAAATTTAAAGTAAATTACATCAGTAGTTTCTAAATTTTGTCACTTGTGTCGTACTGGTCCTTACACTTTCAATGGGTTCAATTTTGATCCTTAATTTTTTAGATTTTTGTGTCAATTTCATTTAATTGATAATGACATTAGGATTTTTGACAAAAAATAATTAATAAGTTGGTTGATGTTAACTTAGTAAATTAATAAAATTTGTCCTTACGTGATACACATTGCTCATATGCATATTTTTCATAAATAAAAAAAATAACAATTATAATGAATTGAATTAAATTAAATTGGGACAAAATAAATATATATATAGTTACAGTACCTTGTGTGATTCAATTATTTATTTATTTATTTATTTTTTTTTTTTTTAAAGCTTTTGATAAAGTCAACCTAAATCTAAATGCTATTCTACAGCAAAGGGAGGCCGTTCCGTTCTGGGTTAAGGTGTAGATACCCATGGCAAAAGTGAGTCTCATTAAGCTTGTAAATGTGTGATTAAATCTGCAATAAACAAATTAGCAACTCATCAACTAAATTATCTGACCCCACCAACCCATTAAACAAGGAAAATGATTTGTAGCACTAATTTCCTTAGCACTAATGCCCCTAATTTCCTGTTCTGGTAAGTTCTGTTTTTTTTTTTTGCCATATATAGCATTTCGGGGCATTAGTGCCCCCTGTTTTCGAGCTGCACATCAATGTTGATTAAACAATTCTTAATTAGTGTTGACACTAACAAATCTTATAAAAATTAGTGCCAATACTAGCAAAGTTTATCAAAAATTCGTGTCGACACTAATGTCAACACTAGCAAAGCAAAGAAAATCAAATCAAAAGTTAGCGTCAACACTATTGTTGGGAAATTGATAAAACTCAATTTTCTATTCAACCATACAACCTCATCATTCTCTTAAATTACAAATTAAACTCATCCCGAATTTGATCCCTTAACCTTGCTCTGTTACGCTCTCAGGTTGGTAAAAGAGATGGTAGATAAATTTAGTTGAGTTGTTATTCATTAAAGGGGCTGAGCACTCAAATAGTTAAGAAATCAATATTTGGTTGCTTTTTATTATGGAAGAGGACTAGCTAGCAGCAATGGTAATAATAATAAAAAAATAAATAAATTGAAAGTTGTGGAGCAAAGCACTGAAACAGGACTAAAATAAGGGTAATGGTTTTTTAACAAACAATGATAAAGTTTCTTTTTGAAAAATTAATATTTTAATCTCTTAATTCCACAACGGTAGGCTAAATAGCTAGCTACAAATAACATCTAAACTTTTAATACATGACTTCTTTAACAACGGTGTTAACAGCTCCATTGCATGAGATAAATGCAATAAATGTTCATTAATACTATGTTTGGTTGGGAGATTTGGAGAGGGATTTAGAAAGGGAAAGAGAAAAGGTGTGTGAAACTAGGTGAAATGTAAGTATATTTTATTTACATCTCACCTAACTTTTCTCTTTTCCTTTCCAAATCCCTTCTCAAATTCCCTAACCAAACACAGCGTAAGTTTTCATAAACTGCTTCAAAACTCTAGCCAAATTGTAAAAAATACAAAATAAAAAATGATGTAATATTTCTTTGGTTCGCCATCATTAAAAATACCAAATCAGAAAGGATAAACTAATTTGAGCACATGAAGCTTCTACTCAAAAACCAATTTTTGATGAAAATCTACAAAGTAAACCTCAGAACATTTGGAAGTCCCCCAAAAGATTTCCTTTTGTTCTTTCCAAAGATATGTGTCTTGCACAACCATGGTTCATTCACACACACAGAGACCCCCCCAAAAAAATGACAGACATGTCAACATTGAACTACTTTGAAGGCTTGGAATAAGATAGATAATGATACAACAAAAATTCCATCACCAATTTTAAAAATCTAAACTGACAATAAATTCATAAAAAGAAAATTCTTATAAGCAATCTCTCATAAAAAATAAGAGAAAGAGAATCTCCAAGAACCATTTGAGAGATCATAATTTGCTGCTAGTTTTTTTTTTTTTTTTTTTTTTTTAAAAAAAAAAAAACAAAAAGAAGAAAAGTTGCAATGCTATGCCTAGTAAGCTGAGTGGTTCAAAGCTTCCCTGGGTAGAGACTGTAAGAATACAACGTACATACTGTTTCTACAAAGGAAATTAGTTACATTTAGAATCATTGCAAATGCAAAAGGTCTGAGTTACTCCCATGCACCCTCTGATTGATGGTCAATCAGTTTAGTATCAATACTTGTTCTCCTATTTGTGTAGAAACCCGGGAACGTTTATTTACAAGACAGATCTATTGAAGGATGTTGCCATAAAGATTTTATTCACATCAACCCGGAAACATCAATTTCACCTCTCTTACCTGCACAAAATAGATGTATGTTTTCAGGCGGTAGCTGCATTTATATTTATTATTTAACGATGTATCAAGTGAGCATTTGCATTTAACATGGCAATCTCCAGGGGGAGAATGAAGAAGACTAGCATATTTGCAATTATAAATAAACATACAGAAGTTTAGTATGAAGTCCACTAGCTCTGAGTCAAAAGGGTGACATATAAAGATCAATTCTTTTTTTTGGTTAAGAGAGGCCAGCAAAGTTACCTTTAAGCCAATCGTAACATTGTTGCATCACAAAACCTCTACTACGAAGGGAACTCTCACAATTAGACACATATTGGCTAGACATTCAAATGAAATCTGAAGGGTTTTTATTCATCTCTAGAACATACCTGATGTAATACTAAACCCTGATGGTGAATTTGTAGCTAAATGTGCAAATTTTCTTCCTAGCATAATGGAATATTTCTGCAATTGATAAGCCACCAATGCATGCCCTTCAATTACAGCATAGATGTCAATAAATATCAATAGAATGATATGGAAATACTACAGTATATGAATTGCTTAGAAGAAAAAGGAACGGCCGTAAATTCATCAGATTATATGAATTGAAATTTATTCTCTCTGTTCTTACCTGCAGAGAGAGAGGGGGAGAGAGAGAAATCAAATTTCTAAATACATAGACTCGATTCTTTATATGTCACTTGTTTCCTTTTTTCTTTTTCTTTTTCTAATCTTTTTCCTTGTAATGTTGGAGTTGTTCAAAGATGCAGTTTCTATAGCCTTGCAACTCCAGACCACCATAACGGCTATAGATAATCTACTTGGGTTAATTCGAAACATTTGTCAAGCTCTAATATTTCAATCTGATCTTGAAGAGACTCCCAGGAATAGAACTTAGAAACTACCAGATTACATGCTTATAAGCACAAGGGGCATCCAAATGCTGACAATCGACCAGCATACATGAGTCTTATTGTTCCAGATGAATGTACTGTAAGGACAAAGAGAAAGCCAAAATGAACATAGAATGAATTCACAAGATATCCATTAAACAATAATAAAACAAGACTCTTACTATAGTTTCAAATATATATCTATGTACACATACATATAGATTTAGGAGTTCAAACAAATAGATGAAACAAAGCTTTTCCAAGTTTGTGATGGATGGCTTCAACTGATAAATTGAGTGAGGCATTCAGGGTATATTTGTCTTCTCAAAATTTATTGAATTTGATGATAAAAATGAATTTTATATAAAATTATGACTACGAGGAAAATAGTTTTAAAAAAAATGTTTTCCGTTAACACAACAGTGTCACAAGTCATTTTAAAAATCACAAAGGCAAATTTTGAAATTATCAGAAACCTCAAGGGAGGTCAGTGTATGTGCAATTTACTCAAATAAAAATAAGAATAATTTGATGCTTGTGGTACTGAAAAAGGCTGCTACCCTTGGGATGTAATGATGAGGAATTAAGCTTAGACTCTTGCCTTGTATGAGGAAGCAAACAGCAAAGATCAAGCTCCTGCAGTTGCAGGTACTTCACAAATTCCTTGATTCAACAAGAAATCCTTCCTAGTCCAAGATGATACAGCCTTTAAAACTCCATCATGGATTTGAATAATCTCCATAATCAGCACATGGGTCCTTTAACAAAGTCCCTGCACCATTATCAGAATGAGGGTGCAAATTAAAACTAGATCGATGAGTTGACGAAGTCAATTAGCAGTACATGACCTTCAATTGGAGCAAAAACATGAATGAACTTCTGATAGTCATCACAATCAACACAAGAATATACGTGCTAATAAATACCAATAGAATAATATAACAATAATATGTATTTGAATAGCTCAGAAGAAAAGGAACAGTTGTCAATTCAATAGGAACTTGCTCTTGCCATTGAATTAGGTTAGCATCGAGGGTTTCCTAGCACTGCGGCGGCGAAAGAATTATGAGGCATTATGCACAAGATACATAAGTGGAAATTATAAAACAACAATAGGCATTCGAACAAGGTGAGAATTGGCTCACCCACTACTGGAAAGAGTATCAACTTCTGAATGGATTTATTCATTTTTTATTTTTTTTTGTCCCATCCATTTAACAATGACAATCTTATCTATGATGTAAATCCTCTCAAGCTTTGTATAAATCTCATGGAGCACAAAGACCAACAATGATTGTAATTTGTACCCAATTTAGCATACTACAACATGCCTCTTCCAACACCACAGTCAGAGCTACAAAGAGCATCTCTAATGGTTCACCAAACATTTCATCAAATCTAAGTAAAAATATGACCAATTCCTTTATTTGATATCAGACACTCCAACGGTAACTACTATAGCTTTCATCAAACCACAGGACGTCCGAGGGGTCAACTGGCCGGTCAATCGACAAGAGCAAAATTATTATTATTTTTTTCCCTTCATTTCTGTTTCCTCAAATCAAACAAGAATTCTTCAGAATATCCACAGTGAGAATTCTCACTAGAGACAGAGCATAAATACCTAACAGACAATTTAAAATTTGTGCAAGAACAAATATGAATACAATTAAGCAAACATAAAAACAAATCAGAGTAACTGAGAATCGAAAACCAGAAAATAGATTCTTTTGAAAAAGATTGAACAACTGTTAATCAAGAATACGTGTATATACATATGCAGTTAACAAGAACAAAAAATGGGAAGATTAAGGAATTCAAAACTAACCGTCATGCAAAGAAACAGCATTTAGAGGATACCCATTTGAGGATTTGAGCTCAAAATGCTTTCTTGAGTGGATTCCTGAGCGAATCTGGGATACCCATTTGGAGGAATAGGTTCTTCATGGGACAATGATGAATATTTGTGTAGAGATGTGTCTTGTGCTTGAATGAAGAGGTTGAGAAAGTGGATGAAGAGGAAGAACATGGACTGAATTGTGCAGCCATGAAATTGAGTGATGATCAGAGAGAGAGAGAGAGAGAAACTAAATGGATCAGAAAGAAAGAATGAATGGTTAGTGTTTTGATACAGTGATGACGAGCAAGAAGGAGATGAAGCTATCATACTTTTTTGCTTGAGGTGGTCAACCCCGCTGACCGGGGGGGTCGACCTCTAAGTGTAAAATTTTCATAAAATTTTGCTTAAGGTGGTCATCCGGGAGGACATTTGGCCGGACGTCCGGTGGGTCCACACTCAACGGCTATACACAGTAAATTATTGAAAGGTGCAAAACATCTTCAGTTTGGTGAAATTTTTGAGACGTTCTCAATTTGATACCATTTTGGTGAAACCGTTGGAGCACAAAAAGTACCTCTTTTTCACCAAATTTGAATTTGATGATGGATTTGGTGAACAATTGAAGATGGTCTAAGACCATAAATTCTCCTTCAGAGAACTAGTTGATGACCACATACCTAAGATAGAAATCTTCAAAAGTACCACTGGCAGTCATTTGTCCTAAATCCCTAAGAAATGACCACTTCTAAATCCCTAAGAAAGTACCGCTGGCAGTCATGAACTTCTTTATCACTTCTCGGAGAGCAGGATCTTGTCCTTTAGTTGAGAGTATATCTACAATCAAGGAACAATTGGATGCATCTGCTGAAAAACCCCCTTGAACCCTCAACGAGTATTAATGCCTCATAGCACTTGTGTTGTCCAATAAATCCTCGGATAATAGTGTTGTAAGTGACATCATTTGGCAAACAACCATTATGTTCCATTGTAACAAACAACTCTTTAGCTTCATGCAATAGGCCTTCTTCACAAAGACCATGTATCATCATATTATATGTCTTAACATTAGGATGTAATCCCTTGGAAGAAAGGTTACTGAAAATAGCCCTTGCAATATCAAGCTTTTTATCCTAGCAGAATGCATCAATGAGGATATTATACATAACAATATTAAGATGTAAAGCGTTGATTTCCATCATGTGGAATAATGACAATGCTTTAGAAATACGCCCATTTTTGCACAACCCATCCAATAAGATACCATAAGTTTGAGAATCTGGATTTATGCCTACAGTTTGCATATCATTAAAAAGTTTTTGAGCAACTCCACATCTACCTGTTTGAAACAAACCCCGTAACACAGCATTGAAGGTTTCAGTGTTAGGTTTCAACCCCCTTCGAGACAATTCTCGAAAGAGATGCATGGCCTCATCAATTTTCATCTTCTTGCAATATCCATTAATCAAAATGCTGTGACTAACAATGTTACGGTGAAGGCCCCTATCCACCATGGTATCGAACACTCTGATTGCTTCATCCATTTGGCCTTGCAAACAATATCCATCCATTAGAGCATTGTATGTGACTACATTAGGATCCACACCTCTTTGTATCATGATTTCAAGTACCACCTCTGCCTCTTTCATCTTCCCTTCCTAGGTACATGCATCCAACAACACACTATACGTATGAACATTTGGAGCAATACCACTATCCAACATTTCTCTAAACATTCTGGTAGCCTCCTTCCACCTGCCAAAATTACATAGGCCATGAATCAAAGAGGTATAAGTGACAACATCTTGACGAATGCCTTGTTCATTCATCTTAGAAAAGAGTTTCATAGCATCATCCAGCATTCTATCCTTGCAAAGGCTATCAATGATCGTGGTATACACAATGGTGTTAGGTTTACAACTTCCCTCTTCCATTATCCTAAGCAAACTAACAGCCCTGATAGTGTTCCCCGTTCTGCAGAGCCCATTAACAATGGTTCCATACATAACTGCGTCGGGTTCAATTTCTCTCATTCTCATTAATTTCTTAAATAACTCTACAGCTTCAGGGGTTTTATCATCCAAAATAAGTCCATTTAACAGAGTGTTGAAGGTAGTTACATCAGGTGTATAACCGCGTTTGAAGAGGGTACCCAAAAGAGAGAACCCGAAATGGACTTGATTCAGGCGGCAATAACAGTTAATAGCAATGTTCAACGTGAAGATATTGACCTGAATACCTAGAAAATGCAATTTCCCAATAAGTCGAAGTGCGGTGTCGTAATGACCCATTTTCAAAATAGGTCGTAAAGCTTTAGTGCATTGAGAAATGGGAGGGAATGGTCGCATTCGGATCAAGCGATTGAACGAATTTACAGCGTCTTGGAGATCATTGCATCGAACAGGAGGAGAACTAGGGTTTCGGGTAGTAGTAGAGAGAGAACGAAACAGAAGAAATAAGAATGAAGAGGGATGATTAGAGGGAAATATTCTACCTTTTTGCGAATTATCATCAGCAATTCTTCTTCTTCTTCTTCTTCTTCTTCTTCTTCTTCTTCGTCCAATAATGGGAGAAACACAAACTCTTCTTGACATCTTCTTCAAGCTGTGTGTGAGCGAGAGAGAAGAGAGAGAGAGGAAGAGTTGACAAAATATTCTTCAAAAAAATTAGAATCATAGGGTTCGTTTGGTTTGTGTTTCTGAAAAAAATTTCGGAAATTTTCTCTACAAATAAGTTTTCAAAAGTAATCAAACCAAATAAATTTTTCCAAAAAAATTTTCCAAAACACACAAACCAAACAAGTTTTCCAAACAAATCTCTCTCACACACACATCAAATCAATCACTTTTTTCCAAAACTCTCTCTCAAAACAATTTTTCAAAACAAATTTCCCAAAAAAACCAAACCAAACATGTTTTCGTACTTTTTATCTCTAAAACACATTTCTCAAACACAAACCAAACATAGTGTGTGATATTTTTTTTTTTTTTTTTTTTTTTCTTTTGCATATATAACTTGGTAGAGAATATTTCAGGAACATTTTTATGATTTTTTTTTTATAATTATAGTTTTAATTATTAAAATTGATAAATTTTATTATTAATTTGAAATTATTTTTGAAAGCCTATATTAATTTGCATTTTTTCCAAACAAAATTGGGAAAATCAATTAATAAATAAATAAATAAATCTTTTTAGTTTTATCAATTAAATTCGTAATTCCTTAATTTATTTAATCTAAATGATTTAAATATTTTCATCAAGTAAAATAGAAAGAAAAAAAGAACTTTATTCATTAAATTCAATGTATATATATATAGAAAATGTCTAAAGCCCAAACTCAACGACCACTAATCGCATACAATCCCATAATAATGGGGGAGAATTAAATATCACCACAAAACGTATCAAATTTCTATCAATAATGCTAGGGATCATGAAAAATTAATCATGAAATTCATCATTAAGATTTTTCATCCATTGATTAGTGTGTGATTATTGTGTGGTGTTTTATTGTATGAGTAATCTAAAGGTAGATAATCTTTCATGATATTTTTTTCATGATCCCTAGCATTACTCAATTTCTATTCATATAAGTTAAATCCGAAACCTACCATAAAAAGTACTATACAACCACTGGGTTGAATGTCCAATTCTTTTTTCATTCAATTTAATGACTAAATACTATTTTTAACAAAAATAAGTAAATGATTTAAATTGAAAACAAATAAAAAATTTAATATATAAATTTTAGTTTTTAATAAATTATAACTAACATTACTTTAAAATATAATACAATAACAAATCCTAACCAATTTTATTTTAATAATGTTAGCAGGTATTTTAATATTATAATGTGTTATAGGTTGTTTTTCTTTTCTCTCCAACCAATTCTTATCCACATCAAGTCTCCCCATACTTATCCATCAAGTCTTCATCAAGTCTTCGCCAAGTCTTCCAAGTCTTCCCATTCCTATCCATTCCAAGACTTCCAAGATAAGCCATCCAAAGTCTTGGTCAAGTCTTCGCCAAGTCTTTATCCTTTACTTCTCCACCAAGGATCTTGCCTAACAAGTTTTCATTTCTATATATATTGAACTTACGTCCTATCTTGGTATATAGGTGAAGAAGTTTTGGTTGCTTTGTTATGTCTAGTGTGAGATTATCAGGCAAATAAAAAAGGGTGTGTGTGATAAAGGTTTGGGTTCAACCAATTGTGCAGTATTGGTGAACCGTACAACTTAGTCGGGCTGTTGTATCCTGGGGGGACAAGTCATGGTTTTTTATGCTGCACCGGTGTGAGGCTTTGCCTAACTGCAGAGGGCTTAAATCTCCTTAAAGAGAGCGAATTTCCCGCGCCTCAGCCCTTATTAGTTATTGTAATTTTTATTTTTTGTATTTTCTGGTGTTTTATTTGTAATTATCACCAACAATTTTAAGGAGATTCAAATAGCAAAAATCCATGGAGCCAATACTGGAGAAGCCCAACGAGAATACCAGCGATCTCAACAAGCCCTTCTGGTTCAAGGGAGCCCATTTCAAGAGATGGAAAGGCAAGGTGCTTTTCTACCTCAGTCTCCTCAAGGTGGCTTATATCTTGACCGAGAAAAATCCGAACAAGGTCCCCACTAAAGAGATGACCGACGAGGAGTATGCTGCTAATCTTGAAAAAATCGAAAAATACAACACAGATGAGTATAAATGTCGATACTATCTTTTGAATTGTCTTTCAGATCAATTTTATGATTATTATGATACTACTTACACCACTGCCAAGAAAATTTGGAAAGCCTTGCAGAACAAATATGACACTGAAGAGGCAGGCGCTAAAAAATATGCTGCAAGTCGTTTTTTCCGTTATCAGATGATAGATGGAAAATTAGTGGTGGAGCAAGTTCAAGATTTTCAGATGTTAGTAGCTGAAGTTAGATTTGAAGGCATCAAAGTTGGAGATAATCTTGTTGTAGCAGGTATTGTTGACAAACTTCCATCATCTTGGAGGGAGTTCCAGAAGTCAATGCGCCACAAGCAAAAAGAGACATCTTTGGAGACTCTAATCACACGGATTCAGATGGAGGAGGAAGCACGAGGACAAGATGCGCTTATGACACAAGAGCATTCCACTGCAAAGATAAATTTAACTTCTGGAAATACTTTACCTAAAGGTCGATTTCATAAAAATAGTCATTTGAAGCCAGTTAAGAAAATTTGAAAAAATACTGAAAAGCCACAAAATAAAAATTACCCGAGGCAAAAGAAATGGAACCAAAAACCCCCTTCACAAAATCTGACAAATGTGACATGTTTTGTGTGTGGCAAAAGTGGGCATATTGCTCGAACTTGCAAATTTCGAAAACAACAGTCTCGACCACAGGCTAATGTTACCGAGGAACCATTTGTGGCAATGATTACAGATATTTTTATGGTTCAATCTGTGGAAGGGTGGTGGGCAGACTCTGGTGCCAATAGGCATGTCTGCTATGATAAAGATTGGTTCAAAGATTTCACTCATTTTAATGAGGAGATGACTGTTATGCTTGGTGACTCCAGTTTAACCAAGGTGCTCGGGTGTGGGGATGTTGAGCTGAATTTTACCTCTGGACGTGTGCTTGTTTTAAAAGATGTGTTGTACACACCGTCCATGAGGAAAAATTTGATGTCAAGTTATTTGCTCAACAAAGCTGGTTTCAAGTAGATTATTGAATCTGACCAATATGTAATCACTAAAAAAGGCATATTTGTGGGAAAAGGGTATACCTGTGATGGAATGTTTAAATTAAATGTTGAGAATAAGAAAGCACATGTTTCTGTTTACATGATGTCTTCTATGAATTTTTGGCATGCTCGTCTGTGTCATATTAATAGCGGATATGTGGAAGTCATGAGTAGTTTAGGATTAATTCCCAAACTAACAAATAAGTTTGAGAAATGTGAAATTTGCAGTCAAGCAAAAATAACTAAAAGGCCTCATAAAAGTGTGGTGAGAAATACTGAATTGTTAGAATTAATTCACACTGATTTATGTGAATTTGAAGGAATTTTAGCACGTGGTGGAAATAGATATTTTATCACTTTTATTGATGATTTTTCAAAATACACTTATGTATACTTGTTGAAAAATAAAAGTGATACTTTTGAAAAATTTAAAGAATTCCTTCTTGAATTTGAAAATCAATTCGGTAAAAAGATTAAAAGGTATAGAAGTGATAGAGGCCGGGAGTATGAATCTTTTGGATTCAACTCGTTTGCTCAGTCTTTGGGAATAATCCATGAAACTACTCGACCATATTCACCTGCATCTAATGGTGTAGTGGAAAGGAAAAATAGAACTTTAACTAATTTAACAAATGCTATGCTAATTGAAGCAGGTGCTCATTCAAATTTGTGGGGAGAAGCAATTTTAACTGCATGTTATGTCATGAATAGAGTGCCACATAAAAAAAACAAAAATTACACCTTTTGAGTTGTGGAAAGGGCATAAGCCAAATTTGAGATATTTGAGGGTTTGGGGTTGTCTAGCTTTTGTTAGACTTGTGGATCCTAAAAGACCTAAATTAGGTGTAAAAGCTGCCACTTATGCTTTTCTTGGATATGCAACAAATAGTACAGCCTATAAATTTTTTGATATTGAAAACAAAATAATTTTGAATCAGGTGATGCAATTTTTCATGAAGAAAAATTTCCTTTTAATTCTAAAAATGGTGGGGGTCAAAATTATCAAGAAAATATTTATCTAAAACCGGTTCCTCTACTCCTCTTTTACAAAACCAAGATACTGTAGTTTTTGAACCAAGAATGAGTAAAAGAGCCAGATTAGAAAAAGATTTTGGCCCTGATTATCATGTTTTTTATGTGGAGGAAACTCCATTAACTTTACAAGAAGCTTTGGCATCTCCTGACTCTGTTTTTTGGAACGCGGCTATAAATGATGAGATGGAATCATTATTATCTAATAAAACTTAGGTATTAGTAGATTTACCACCAGGTTATAAAACTATTGGCTGTAAATGGGTTTTGAGAAAAAAACTTAAACCGGATGGAACTATTGATAAATATAAAGCAAGACTTGTTGCAAAAGGTTTTAAACAATAAGCAGATCTTGACTTTTTTGATACATTTTCTCCGGTTACTAGAGTTACATCCATTAGGTTATTAATTGCAGTGGCTGCAATTCATGATTTAAAAATTCATCAAATGGATGTTAAAACAGCCTTTTTAAATGGAGACTTGGGTGAAGAAATCTATATGGATCAACCTGAGGGTTTTGTGGAACCCGGTCAAGAAAGCAAAGTGTGCAAGCCAGTTAAATCCCTATATGGCTTAAAACAAGCCCCTAAACAGTGGCATGAGAAATTTGATTCCTGCATGATTGAGAATGGCTATAAAACGAATGAATGTGATAAATGCATCTACTATAAATCTGAAGAGAATTCACATATCATTATTAGCCTCTATGTGGATGATTTACTTATATTTGGCTCTAATTTGCATATCATCGTAGAAACTAAAAATATGCTTAGTAGCCATTTTGATATGAAAGATCTTGGTGAGGCTAATTATATTTTGGGAATAAAAATTACCAAAACCTGTGATGGCAATTTCTTGATCAGTCGCATTATGTTGAGAAAATTTTGAGCAAATATAATTTTTATAACTACAAGCATGTTCTTACTCATTTTGATCCTCATGTGCGTTTATTTCCTATTGAAAATGATGAGGATGTAATTAATCAAAAGGAATATGCTAGTATGATTGGTAGCTTGCGTTATGCAACTGACTGTACTAGACCTGACATTGCCTATGCAGTTGGAGTACTTAGCAGGTTTACTAGCAAGCCTGGCAGTGATCACTGGCTAGCCATTGAACGTATTATGAAATATTTATCTGGTACCATAAAATATGGCTTGTTTTATAATAAGTTTCCTGCAGTACTTGAAGGTTACAGTGATGCCAATTGGAATACCTTGTCAGGTGATTCATTATCAACCACTGGTTACTTATTTACATTGGGCGGTGGTGCTATAAGTTGGAAATCAAAAAAACAAACCATTATTGCTAATTCAAGAATAGAGGCTGAGCTTATTGCTTTAGCTACAGCTAGTGAAGAAGCAAATTGGTTAAAAGATTTGTTAAATGAAATCTCTTGTTGGGAAAAAACCGATTCCACCTATATTGATTCATTGTGATAGCACCGCAGCAATTGGTCGAGTTAAGAACCGTTATTATAACGGTAAATCCAGACCTATCAGAAGAAAACACAGTACTGTGAGATCTTATATGACTAATGGCATTATAAATGTGGATTATATTAAATCTGGTGATAATCTTGCAGATCCATTAACTAAGGCCTTAGCAAGAGATAGAGTCTGGAATACATTGAGGGAGATGGGGTTGAAGCCCATTGAATATAGCAAGAGCCATGTATGAGGATACTCAACCTAAGGCCCAGAGATCCTGTAACTAGGTTCAATGAGAAAAACGATCATATGATGGCCGTGAGAAATGCACCAAATTACTTTTTACCCATCCCTATGATGTAAGTGCATTTATCCTGTAACGTTGTAGAGGTTGAGTTATTAAAAAACTCTTAATGAATTTTTGTAGCTCTTATTGAGTGGGGTGTCATAGTTATAGGAGCACCATTGACAGAATTCACCTATGTGAGTGTGGTAGTGGGGCCGCTACCTATGAGATTTGGGCTAATTGTCAAACACACTCATGAATCCTAGGATCGCACAAGGCCGTAATGTGCTAGCTTTTAAAGCTTATGTGAACACCTGGAATATTATGTGTGTGCAATAATTATTTATTTTCCTTAAGCAGTCATAGTTCAATACTGAGCATACTATTGGCTCTGGAGTAGATATTATTGTTTCACTAATGGAGGTTCAATGCAGAGCACACCTACCATGATGCATAATATCCTTATTTGCCTAATAATCTCAGTTTTTGTTACATATAATATTAAAATAGGTGGCGGAATGTTAGCAGGTATTTTAATATTATAATGTGTTATAGGTTGTTTTTCTTTTCTCTCCAACCAATTCTTATCCACATCAAGTCTCCCCATACTTATCCATCAAGTCTTCATCAAGTCTTCGCCAAGTCTTCCAAGTCTTCCCATTCCTATCCATTCCAAGACTTCCAAGGTAAGCCATCCAAAGTCTTGGTCAAGTCTTCGCCAAGTCTTTATCCTTTACTTCTCCACCAAGGATCTTGCCTAACAAGTTTTCATTTCTATATATATTGAACTTACGTCCTATCTTGGTATATAGGTGAAGAAGTTTTAGTTGCTTTGTTATGTCTAGTGTGAGATTATCAGGCAAATAAAAAAGGGTGTGTGTGATAAAGTTTTGGGTTCAACCGATTGTGCAGTATTGGTGAACCGTACAACTTAGTCGGGCTGTTGTATCCTGGGGGGGACAAGTCATGGTTTTTTCTGCTGCACCGGTGTGAGGCTTTGCCTAACCGCAGAGGGCTTAAATCTCCTTAAAGATAGCGAATTTCCCGCGCCTCAGCCCTTATATTAGTTATTGTAATTTTTATTTTTTGTATTTTCTGGTGTTTTATTTGTAATTATCACCAACAAATAATTTGTATGTGTTGAATTCACCCATGGGAAGGCAACCAACCATCACCTATGGCAAGGCAACCAACCAAGTCAAGAATGGCAACCAACCAAGTCATAAATGGCGGCCACCAACCATGTCAAGGAAGGCGGCTACCAACCGGCAAGCTGCCAAGGTTGACAGCCAAGAAGAGGGTTGGCAGCATGGAAGACTTCCTCACCTCTATAATGTGTATAAATAGAGGTTGAGAGGAGAGGTGAAGAGTGAGCAAACCGTGAACCAAAGAGTGCGAGAGATATGAGGCGGAGAGACCGTCTCTCTCGGTGTAAGCGAGGGAGACGGGAGAGTGGTTGAGTGAGGAGAGTGTGAGCTCCTCCTCTATTGTAATCTTTCTGTAACCTCTCCATTGGTATAGTGATAACCGGTTACTCTCCCGTGGACGTAGGCTTTGAGGCTGAACCACGTTAAATATTGTGTCTCCTTGAGTGTGGGTGTGTTTTTCTGCTTGCTATGATTTCTATAAGGTCTTGGCCAGGATCCCAGATCCCAACAAGTGGTATCAGAGCCTCGTCGGTGGCATTTCGGAACAAAAATAGCGTGTTATTCGAAACTGCCCAGAAATCAAGTTGCTCGAAATCAGGTTTTGAGCATACCAGGAGCAAGGTCTCGACGAGAGGAGTCCAGAAATGCAAAGCAGACACCCAAAGGAGCCCGGACGCGCCCTCACGCGCCGCCTGAAGAAGGCGCGTGAGACCCACTCGCTGTACGCGCCGCCACGCGCCAGTTGAGCATACCAGGAGCAAGTTGCTCGAAATCAGGTTTTGAGCATACCAGGAGCAAGGTCTCGACGAGAGGAGTCCAGAAATGCAAAGCAGACACCCAAAGGAGCCCGGACGCGCCCTCACGCGCCGTCTGAAGAAGGCGCGTGAGACCCACTCGCTGTACGCGCCGCCACGCGCCAGTTGGAGGTCGGCGCTTAATCCCACACGTCCTCACGCACCCCACGCGCAGCTTGAGGAGGAAGACGACTGCGTGGCAGCCCAGTCAGCACCACGTCAGCGACGCGTCAGCGCCACGTCGTTGACACGTCAGCGCTACGTCATCGACATGTCAGCGCCGCGTCAGCGACACGTCAGTGCCGTGTCAGCACCACGTGTCAGACAGGAAGACACGTGGCAGACACATGGCAGACACGTCAGCCCGCGTTGACCAGTCAAGTTTCTGAGGAGAGAGATCCAGTGCTTTGCGGTTACGGTACATTTGCGGATATGAGGCGTACAAAATGTTTTGGCTAGATCTAAGCCATTCGGAGTTCGTTTTTGGCGATCCAATAGTGCTTTCCAACTATTTGGAGTATTCCGGACACATCCGTACGGTCAGATTTTGGAATCGGAGTTTTTGAAAAAAGAAGGCAAATTAAAGTGACGGACGGCATCAGGTGCAGCGGATGGAATATTTTGTTGAAACACGGAATATTCCTGAACTTCTGAAAATTGCAATTTGGCCCAGAATTTTTAGAAAATTGTGGTATGGCCCAACTTTCGAGGATGGTTTTTCAGTGAGGTCCTCGGAAGTGCAGCGAAGGTTGGTCCTAGCTAATCGAACCGTTCCGAACGCAACCGCGAGGTCAGAATGGTGAAATTCTGAACGGTTTTGAAAGAGTGTCAAACATGGGAGTTTGTCATCTTCAATACTCGAAGGAAGGTTGCCGGATATTGTGGAACGCTGCGGATTCACTGAAGAGGTTAGAATGGGCAGATTATGACCAGATTGGACAACCAGATACAACTCGAGATAGATCATTGAAGACCAGAGGAGATCAGGCTTGATCAAATGGCAGATCGAGGGAGATCAGGATTGGTCAGGGGCGATCAGAGGATTGCAGACATGATTATCTCAAGATTAACAATGTCTAGGAAAGTTCTGTCAAAAAGACACTATCTAAGGAGACTGGTTCTTAAGTGGGATCGATTGTGACCCCACCAGTCTTTCCTGGGAACTTTCCTGGTTGTTGATGTGATCGGAAGATCTGGTTCAATCAAAAGTCCACTTCATCAGATAAATGATTGGCAACAAGTACAGGCTCAGGGAAATGCTGTGGCTGTTGGAGCTACTGTATACGAGTAGGTACTGATGGTATGTGGACGTGTAGAACAATAGTTGCAGAGGAGCATACTAAGCGCAGAAGCACGAATGCAGACGTGCAGCAGTGCAAAAGTACGCTAGAGTGTCGTACAGAGGTGCGAGAAGAGTGTGTAGCAGCGGGTTGTGGAAAGTTCACAGGAACTTCCAGACAAAGAAATTAAGACAGATAAGACGCAAGAGTACGCGCCAAGGAGTGGCAAGTTTTTTTTTTCTCTATGGTGGTTTCTTTAGTTCCATGGCAGCAGAGGATAGAGTTGATGCGGATCTCTCAAGCAAGCTCGACGCAGGGAAACCAGAAGCCATGGGTGCGAGCACTATGCAAGAAAGTGCATAGCTGATGATGCTTTGACAGATGAAGCTACTGTCAACCATCAATCTACTGGACAGCAAATTAGGGATTGCAAAGGCACAGACAACAAGCGTATGTGGAAACACTAGGAGGTTGTTCAAAAGTGCAGAGGTCAAAGGCTGATAGTTCAGAGGAAAAGCTCCGAGCAAAAAAGACTGAGGACATTGATGAAAAACGAGTTTTCTATTGCTCCAATGACTTGTCCTGCGAGATAAGGCATGACAGTCAAGGGCATCCCAGCAGGGGGTGTAGGACATCCAATCAGGGGGTGTCGGATATCTTGGTTGCGCAAGTTCAAGCATAGCAGGTGAAGACATCCGAGACAGGAAGCGTGGAAGAGATCTGTAGGAGATAGGAACAGAGGCTCTTTCCAAATCAGAGAGTGGTGTGAGTTGAGTTGAGGATGTAGGATTCCCTCCTCCTCTTGTATCTCTGGTGTATTATCTCTAGCTTTCAGGGGATGAAGCATCTCAGTGAGGAGATGCAGACTATGTTGAATTTGGGTGTAACAAGATTAGCAGCAGTATGTGCTGTGGATCACCTTACATGGGTGAAGAGGGTGATTTGTTGAATTCACCCATGGGAAGGCAACCAACCAAGTCAAGAATGGCAACCAACCAAGTCATAAATGGCGCCCACCAACCATGTCAAGGAAGGCGGCTACCAACCGGCAAGCCGCCAAGGTTGACGGCCAAGAAGAGGGTTGGCAGCATGGAAGACTTCCTCACCTCTATAATGTGTATAAATAGAGGTTGAGAGGAGAGATGAAAGATGTGAGCAAACCGTGAACCAAAGAGTGCGAGAGATGTGAGGCGGAGAGACCGTCTCTCTCGGTGTGAGCGAGGGAGACGGGAGAGTGGCTGAGTGAGGAGAGTGTGAGCTCCTCCTCTATTGTAATCTTTCTATAATCTCCCCATTGGTATAGTGATAACCGGTTACTCTCCCGTGAACGTAAGATTTAATGCCGAACCATGTTAAATATGGTGTCTCCTTGTGTGTGGGTGTGTTTTTCTGCTTGCTATGATTTCTATAAGGTCTTGGGCGGGATCCCAGATCCCAACAGTATGCTCCACCACCATAATACCCTTCCTTTAACCATTGTAAATCCAATCGAATTCTTTTCATATCTTCTTGTTGATTTCATTTTCCTTTGCTTTATTGACACACACACACACATATATATGTATGTATATTGTTCAACAATTCGTAATTGTGGGATTTGAGTCTATGTTGCTTCTAATTGAATTCTTGGCCACAATTACAAAGTGTGGCTGTCACATTCACTCACCTCTGTAGTTGTAGCTTTCAGAAACTACATGCTACAAGCATGGAGGATAGGATCAGATCAGATCAGATCATCCTATTTTCATCTGTTGCTATAAATTTCTGAGTTGTAGCTATTTAGATCATTGTAGTTGTTAGATTCTTCTTCCAACGTAGTTTCTTAAGCTATGCTACAATTGTAAAACTAAACTGATATATTCTGATAAAGCATTTGGGCAAGATTCATAGATGTTGAAGATAGTGACCGAGTGGTTTGGAACCTTGTTTGGGTATCAAAGCGCAAGGCTAGATTCATAGGTGTTAAGGGGTTTCAAAAAAAATTTATCACTGTGCTTTATTTTTCAGATTATATTTTTAAATTTTGGGTTAATTTTTTATCCGTATTATATATATATAAAGGAAGTATTTGCAAACTATATATGCTAGACATTGATGTTTCCTAAAAAATGAGTTGTTTTTATATTTTTTTTTTTCCGAAAACAGTTCTCCTAATAATTTTTACTTGTGTTTTTAAAAAAGGAAATTAGAAAACAAAAAATGAAAACACAACCAAACATGACAACCATGAAACTTGAGTCCCTAACCTCAATGATAAGAAAACAAACACATACCATTAGCTTATGTAATGCCTGTAGTCATTGACACATTGAACAACCCACTTTAATGTAGCTAACAGTTCATAATGTTTTTGACTTCAAGGTTGTTGCAAGAGACCTGTGGCAATATCTTTAAGTGAATAAGCAAGTTGAGAGACACCAATTGGATCCTACGGGTTTAGACTTATTTTTTGTGATTTGTTTGAACATATGGAACAACCAAAATTTATGGATTTGCAAATCCAAGTGAGCTTGCAAAATTTTCTTGCAATTAACTGTCTGAATTTGTTAATTCTCAGCAAAGATTTGATGTTTAAAGTTAATTTTGATGAAACTATTTTCAAAAAGCAAAAAAACAGTAGGTGTAGGCGTTATAGTTAGGGATCACTAGGGGAAGTTATTGCTACCTTGTCTAAGAAATTATTGAATCTTGTGGATGTTGACTATGTGCTTTGACAGCATCCAAGTGGTAAGCTTTGCACGAATTTGAGTTTCAATGAAATTCAACTTGAATTAGATTCTTTGTCCTTTGTCAAAGGCATCCAATCTGAGTGTTAAATGTAAACACTTCACTCACCTACTCCACCTACCACTACCACCTACTACCACATACTACCACCTACTTCACCTAATGTAAACTCCACCTACTACCACCTACTCTCCACCCATCTCCTATATATAGAATCATTGTACAATCAATAATATCAATTCAATACATACAATTTATTCTCTCTCTTTTCTCTATACATTGAATTTAACATGGTATCAGAGCTATAGGTTAAGCTCTTGGTGTTCTTCGCCTTCTAGCGGGCGACAACCTTGCCTTGACCGCCGGCCGGACCTCAACCAATTGAAACCTCTAACACATACCTCTTCTTTCACCTTGGTCTCACCTTTCTGATGCTCTAGTCTATACCATTGAGGTGCCAAAGGGCTATCTGGTGGAACCCTTGTAGGCACTTCATTCATGTCAAAAGTCACTTTCCCTATAATATCATCTCTACAACCCCACTCTGTAAAATCACCACCACCCACTTTGTCTCCTTTGACCCACGCCACCTTGCACACTGTCGACCTATGTGACAGTCAGCCAATACCCAGCTCACACAGCTCACTCAGCTTGCTTCACTTTCACCACCTACAGCCTCATCACCGCCGCTGCTATGGCAGCCGCCTCTATCGTCTTCCGCCACTACAACCCCTTTATCGGTCGACAATGACCACGACGACTCGGTGTGGACGATGACGTGGGTCCCAGACACGGATGAGCGGCCAGCGCTCCTTCTGACGGGGTCGCTGGACGAAACGGTGAGCGTGTGGAGCCCCGGCGAGCTCACAAGCATCATCGCCGCCTCAGTCTCAATCCTCTCCAGCTTCTTTCTTCTCATCAGCTACTACATGCTCATCCTCAAGTACTGTTCCGGTCAGACCCATTTCTCGCCATCAAGCGCCTCTTCTGTAGCATGGGTGTTAACCCTACTGTTTATGAGCTCGACGAAGATCCCATCAGAGGCAAAGACATCGAGAAGGCCCCCATGAGCTTTCTCGGAACCTCCTCCGACGTCCCTGTCGTCTTTATCGGTGGCAAACTCATTGGAGCTATCGACAGAGTCATGGCCTCTCACATCAATGGCTCTCTTGTCCCACTCCTCAAGCAGGCCGGAGCTCTCTGGCTTTGACCTCTCCTCTCTCTCTCTCCTCACTTTACTTCCTCTCTAATAAAATAATCCTCCACTCCAGAGAGGCTCAAACCCATGTTCCCCACTTATTTATTTATTTTTTATTTTGTAATCAATTTTCCATCATTTCCCCACTACCCACTCTCTCTGGACAAATGATTCTCTTTCCACTTTATCACATGGGCTTGTCCCCTCTCTCTCCTCTTATCACGTTTCATTTCAAAATCAATTATTTTTATTTATTTTCTTCAAAAAACAAAACAAAAAAAAATCTTTCTACCATTTTTTTTTTTACCATCTCCACTCTGTGTTAGCCGTTTTGCTCCACTTTATCCATCCATTTGTTTCAACCTCAAATAGGTTTCTATCTTCAAACCTATTTGAGTTTGAGGGGGGGTATTATACATATATCATGGTGAGCATGGTTACACACCATGTGAACCACCCAAACTAGTGAGCATGGTTATACACCATGGGAACCATCCAAGCCACCTTATGGCGCACTCCCTAAGTCGCCCCCTTGGTGCACCACCAAAGCTTCTACAACGGTCTGATACGACCACACAGTGTTTGCTACAACGGTCCGACATGACCCCGTAAACTGTCCCGACATTGATTCCGGTTAGCTTCTCCAACGATCTGACATGACCACACAGTGTCTGTTACAACGGTCCAACATGACCCCGTAAACTGTCCCGACCTTGATTCCGGTTAGTATCTACCACGGTCTGACACGACCACACAGTCTCTGCTACAACGGTCCAACATGACCCCGTAAACTGTCCCGACCTTGATTCCGATTAGCTTCTACCACGGTCTGACATGACCACACAGTGTCTGCTACAACGGTCCGACATAACCCCGCAAACTGTCCCGACATTGATTCCGATTAGCTTTTACATCGGTCTGACACGACCACACAGTGTCTTCTACAATGGTCTGACACGACCATACAGTGTCTCCTATCCTATTTTATTTTTTGTCAGTTTATTTTCCTGTTTTGTTACTCTCTCCAAACTCAAGTTGGTTTGTGTCTATCCTCCTTGAGTTTGAGGGGGGCTGTTAAATGTAAACACTTCACTCACTTACTCCACCTACCACTACCACCTACTTCACCTAATGTAAACTCCACCTACTACCACCTACTCTCCACCCATCTCCTATATATGGAATCATTGTACAATCAATAACACAATCAATACATACAATTTATATTGTCTCTCTTTGTCTATACATTAATTCTAACACTGAGAATGATTTGCTATTAGCTTGTGACCATATAACCTAGGAGGACAGAATTTCAAATGCTGCCAAAGGACTTCTGTTTTGCATACTTCGCGGCAACGAAATATGGGATGTCTAGGGATTTAGAGAAACAAATACTTTGTTGTCATATTTGATTGTGCATGATGTTTCTGATTCAATTTGATTTCAATTTTTCCCTATCTTAAGTATTTGTAGGAAAATCTTTGGTGTGCTTCAATGGCTATCAAGAAAAACTTTGAATTTTGTTTTCTTACTCACTCCTTTCTATCTCATTTGTTTTTATTTAAAATAGTAAGTATTTTAAACTAGCCCTATGTGTTTATTGGTTTCCAGGGAGCCAAGAGGGAAACAAGTGGATATTAACTAATGAAGCAATTGGTATATCTTAATCTCGCTATGAAGCAGGTTGTATATCTCCTGTACATTTGATATATATACATATGTACACAATCACAAACGTGGATGAGGTTAAGGGTGAGCCTATTGAAAATCATGGGGAGATGACGGTGAGCCTACTAAAAATCCGGATATGTTATATTTGTTACATGGATTGCTAGTAGAGGTTGTGGGTGAACCTATTGAAAACCCAAATACATTGTTTTATTTATTGTAGCATTATTGACTTGAGCAATGTATTATGATTATTGGTTTTGTTGGAATCAACTCCCGAAGACCATATTCTTCAGACTCACATGATATTAGATTATACTTAGGCTTAAAGGTCAATGTTGTTGGACTTGTTATTGGAAATCTAGTAGCTTCTGTCGCTATGGTAGCTAGGGGAAGAGCTGAGTAGAGATATCTAGATCCGAGACAAAAGAATATATATTTGAGTATAGGGAAATTTTTAACCACCATATTTGAGTTTAGGATAAAGTTTTCTGTGAACCTAAGGATAAAGATGGCGGACACACATTGCCAAATCGTATTGTAATAAGAAATATACACCCATTTACAATATATTGCACGTCACGTTTACACTATTTTTTTAGATGCTACCTCATGGCTGGGAGCTTGCTTGGTGATGTTGATGCAATGGCAATGGAGAATGCTACCCGTTACTGATTTTTTTTTTTTTTTTTTTCGTTTTGAATTATGGGAAAATATTGTATCTTTCATTATCATGTACCATGTACTTTTAAATATTTTAAGTTTACTATATTTGTGGATAATATTAATATTTTTTTGCTTTTTTAAAATTGTTTTTATATTTGGTTGTGAATGTGTAGATGTTAAAAATGTCATTTGTACAAGTATTGTCTATATATTTCTTTGTAATGTTTATTATTTTTTATAAAAAATGTGGTTTTTTGCGACAACAGTAGTTGTCACTCTGGCCATGCAAAATACCACCCAATCTGCTAAAACCGCACCGATCCACATCAATCCGCACTACTCTAACCACTAACCGCGGTTTAAACTTTAAAATTTATAATCCGCCTTCCATACCGCTTCTCTCCGCTATAGTTAATACATATATATTTTTTAACCTTCAATAAAATATCAAAGTAAAAATGAGTGTAAGAGAGATTTAAGATATGAAATTTATTACAAATTACTAGTTATATATATGAAACATATTATGTAAAATTACTTTGTGTCATATATATTAACAAAATTATATAAATTAGTGTTATATATTATGCAAATGTATGATAATTAGTTAGAATATTCTTCAATTCGCCAATCCGCCAAAAACCGCCCAAACCGCAATTTGTTAATCCATCTCCCCAATCCGCAATTCGGTTTGTAATTTTACTCTCAAACCACCCGAACCGCACCACGCACATCCCTAGTTGTCGCCAAAAGGTTTAGTATTTGCGACGGCCAATTGCTGTCGCAAAATTAAGGGATCAGTATAGGTTTTTTGTGGCGATTTATACTGTCGCTAAAAGTATTATTTGCGACGGCAAGTTACAGTCTCTAAAAATGAGAGTTTTTCACCTTTTGCGACGGTAAATTGCAAATGCAAATAAACAAACATTTGTGACGGTAAGTCACTTTTTGTCACCCCCTTCCACGTTTCCCCTTTTCCATTGCCACTTCGTCGCAAAAGCTTTTTGTGACTACTTAAGATACCTTTTTGCGATGGTTTCATTCCTTTACAAAAAGTCTGATTTTTAGTAGTCTTGTTTATGCTAAGGAAAATAGTAACATATAGAATCAAAGCAAATGCAAAAGGTCTGAATTTGGTTTGGTTAGGAATTCAATTTCATGTTAAGTTAGTCGCCGAGTATATTTCACAGACTCTTCAAAGCTCGCTTCATATGATGTGTGATCAAAAGGATAAGATACCTCCACACACCCTCTAATTGATGGTCAATTAGTTTAGTATCCAACCTTGTTCTACTATTTCTTTACAAGACAAAGTAGTTGAAGGACGTTTCCATAAAGCTGTTATCAACATCAGTTTATATATACTAGTTACGGGGAGTCGTGCGTTGTACAATGACCCCGTGCCCATGGTCTAAGTTAGTGCATCATTATCAAGTCGTAGATGAATTTCAGCCAATTATTTGAGCTTGAAATTAGAATTAGCCATGGCGATTATAAGTAGTTCATTATCATGGTTTTTGTTTTTGTTTTTGTTTTTTTTTTCCAATAGTAAGGTAATAATAACATTTTACAAAACAAAGGTGAAAAGAACATTTCTATTAAGTATTAAATCCAAAAGGAGGAACATGATTGGCCTGGACTAACTGACAAACAACAACATAAACATTACAAGAAAACAAAGTGAACCCCAACCTAAAATTAAATCTCCATTTTAACATTCCTTAAATTGATAAATATGAAAACTCCAACATCATCTAGCAACAAACTCTTCAATCAACATGTATGAGAATAACTTTTCCAGTAGCAAGTTATCCCGCTTGAAGTGTGCACATAGCAGTTTGTCAAATTATCCATGAGAATTTTTATATATTTTTTATTTTTTTGCAAAGTATGTATCACTTAAAATTTAATTTTCTTATTATTGAGATAAAAAATTATTTATTAAATACTTAAATTTAATTTTTTATATTTGGAGAGCAAATTGATTTTTAAGGTATAGTTTGGGGGGTAAAATGAAATTCCAAATGAATTTTGGTGTCACATCAGCACATTCCGTCCAATTGTAGACGGAATGTGACGACAGGGGTTAAATTGATCAATTTGTTGAAAGTTCAAGTACTAAATTGAAATAAATCGAAGTATGGGGGTCAAATTGAAAAACACGTGATAGTTTGGGGGGTAAAATGATATTTCCTCTATAATGTATCTTGTAGTTTGCCTATTGTGGATCTATCTTAATAATTTGAATTATTTATCTTACAAGGCCTGTTGAGTAGATAATTTATACAAAAAATTAAATTAATCAAATATTGTTTGCCACATGATTGGAACAAAAAAAAAATTGAAAAAATGTATGGCATGCATCATTTCAAGAATTGACAGTTTATTTGTTTTTCTTAAAAAAAGGTGATTCGATCGTATGGATATTGATATTCGATTAACTTGATTTTTGGTATAAATGATTTACTCGAAGGGTCTTACGAGATGAACGATTCGAATTATTGAAATAAGCTCACAATAGACAAATTTCACCGTGCAGGCTGTACTCTTTCAAAATAATTTTTGTTGTTTACTTTAGGGTAAATTACAAATACACCTCTTGAGGTTTGGTTAAATACGAATTGCCCCCTGTAGTTTGGAAAATTACAAATACCTCCTTGTTAGAATTTTTTATTTAACAAAATTAATTGAAAAAATGAAATTTCTAACGGTTAACCTATACAATAATAAAATTATCTGAATTATTAATTGAAATAAAATTTTAACATTATTAAAAACTGTTAATTAACTTGATTTATTAATAAAAGGACATATTTGTTATGAAATTAGAAACTTTAGGGGCTATAATGTAATTTGTAGAACTATAGGAAATAATTTGTAATTTAAATAAATCTCAGGGGTATGTTTGTAATCTACCCTTTACTTTATTTATTAACTAGTGTTAAGCCTGTGATCTGCACGGCTAATGTATATATATTTTTGACATATTCATTTTATCTTAATAAAATACAATAAAAATCACTATATAGTGCATAATAAACACAAAAAATTAAAAATTATGTGAAACATTGACAATGTAATGATAAATTGTAAATCACTTAAACAAATTAAATTTATTCCAAAGTAAATGAAAATCAATCCAAATAATAATGCAATTAAATATACACTAATTTCTCATCCATTTGAACCAAAAGTAATAATAAAAATTGTTTGATGATAAAATATCATTACATTCATTTCATACGTTCAGAGTTTTTTGCAATAATTGTTGAATATAAAAGGCCACTAAAGAACAGGGGAAAAAATTTAAAAATAAGTTAAATTATGAGTAAGAAATTAATAAAATATAAACAAATTATATTAGTAGTCCCTACATTTTATCTCTTATATCATTTTGCTCTCTACACTTTTAATTTAATCAATTTTAACTCTTAATTTTAAATTTTGTGACTCCTAATCAATTACTCCTTCTACTATTTCCAAATTTATATAGACATAAAGTTATAAAAATTTCACGTCTCTTCCATTTTATAATTTTTTTCCAATCTAAAAAAATGTACTCCATTGATTGGTCTTCCCTTAAAAAATACTTAAACTAAGAAAAAAAATATACAAATGCATACTTTGATTTTCAAATAGCCACGTGATCGGTAAAAATTCTAAGTAAATTCTCTTATATTGATAGTAAAAACTCTTTTCGATTCCTCTTACATTGTAGTAAAAATTCCTTAGGATTCCCTTACGTCATTATAAGAAGGATGTCAAACCCAAGATTATCATCACTTTTGTTTTATCTTTAGGAGGGAGCTTGGTGCTCTTGTTGTACTAGAGCTAGATTTAGCCAGCTATAAAAATAATTTTTTTGTATTTTGCATTTTTTTCATTTAAACAAAAATAAATATAAAAAAATTTATTAAAATAAAAAATAAAATAAAATAAAGATATCTACAAAGAAATTGACTAAAATAACCCAACAACAACTCATAGTAAATAGAGAATATGAATATCCATGCGTCATTTAAAATATGTGGATCATATTTATAATTTAATTTGCACAATTCGCTTGTTTTTCAAGCTAAAATCTCTGAATAATTCTTTTTGTATTTCTATTTTTTTCCCCATATACTTAAAGAATTATGTTGTGATTGTGTTTTAAAAAAAATTACAAAAACAAAAATTGAGGACCTAATATGCAGCTCTCTTCCCATTGTTATATTTCCTAAATTTTTTTAATATAATTATAGAAGTCTTTGAAATTTGGTATGTATAATCATATAGATTATGATTCCAATTAGAATAAGGTAATTCTAGGAATAATAATCACAAAATTTAAGGAAGCAATACTCATAAATTTTGGTAATGATTTAGAGGATTTAAAAATTACCTTAATTTATACAAATTATATTCTGAGCTAATCATAAAATGACATGTGTATTTTAAGTGTTATAAAATTCAAAAAAATTGAGAAAATTAGAGTGAGACTTTCAACTGCAAAGAGGCTACAACACTTTTACTTATATTATATAATAATAATAAGATTTTATCATCTACCAATACTCTATTAATTTAATTGTTTACACGAATGATTTATTCGATAAATTTTACAAAATAAATGATTTACATATAGAGATAACATGAATTGCGTTGTGATAGAACTAGCATATCACCCGCGCTATGCACAGGATAAAATAATATATAATTTATTAAAAATACGATAATTATATTTAAATATTTTATATTTTGTCTCTTGTAAATAAAATTTTATATATAAGTTTAAGTGTTTTGTTTTAAATATTCCTTTATTATAACATATAGTATAGATAAATTAAAATTGTTGTATTAACAATTAATAATTAAAATTATGCTTTGTTATAAAAAAAAAATGACATAGTTATAATATTTCACTATTTTAGAATAAAAATATATGAATTTTAAAAATTTGTCATATTGATTTTTGAAAGGGAAATAATTAAATAAATTTTAAAAACTTAATAAGTAAGAAATAATCATCGTAAAAAATAAAATTTCTAAATGCTCTACCATATATAATAATAAAATTGGTTGAATTATTTATTGAAATATATTGTTGACATCAATAATAGCTGTGACTAAATGATTTATTGGTAAAATGACCATTTATTATGAAGTAAAAAACTTCAAGAGACATGATATAATTTTTAAAATCACATGAAATAATTCATATTTTAAATAAATTTCGGATGTGTATTTATAATTTATCCATTTATTTAACTATTTAAAAAAAATAACTCAACATGTTTTATCTATAACTTTTTTTTTTTTTTTTTTTTGTGTACATATAATTAACACATAAGCCATGTCATGGTATCAGAAAGGATTTGGCTTTTTTTTTTTTTTAAGTTGTTATTTAATTTGAGAGAGCATTTAGATTTAGTAGGTCTATTTTAGAATCAATTCCGATGATTTGAACTGTTCATTTTTTAAAACTATTTAATTAAAATATTCATATAAAAAATTAAGATAATTGAATATCAATAGCTATATATTTAAAGCATATTTGTTTAAAAAAAATAGACGACAAATATAATTTTAAAAATAATTATCTATTTTTTATAATATAAATTTAATTTAAATATATAACAATTAATATCTAATCATCTTAATTTTTTATATAAATATTTTACCTAATAAGTCTTAAAATAAGAACGGAAATTAGATTCAAATTGGTAAAATGACTCCGTGGATCACTCTTCCTTCCATATTGTACCAAACCAAGCCTTTATAGTTTCGTTGCCTTTTGTCGCCTTTCCACACAGTCTCTCTCTCTCTCTCTCTCTCTCTCTCTCTCTCTCTCTCTCTCTCCCTCTCTCTCGCACAAACATGGCCAAGTCACAGAATTCCAAGTTTAATTATTTCTCCGGGCATCTTCCGCTGCCTCCTCTGTATCGGCAGCCTCCCAACCCAACCATCCGACCCCACCACCGACATCCCTACCACCACCACCACCTTCGAAAACCCAAAAAAGAATTTCAAAACCCAAGTGAAGACCCCATGAGTAGTCGCAAGACTCATGGGTCTAGACTCACTCCTAGACCCCAGGAAGTTTTTTAGGAGAAAGGAAGATCAGAAGGAAAAAAGTGGAGTTTCTATGTTTCTGTGTTTACATAGCTAAGTGTATGTTTGTAACAGTACATGTTGATGGACGGCCACCAAATGTTATTGCCAGATTGATGGGTCTTGATGGGCTGCCTCCTCAGCAGCCTCTTCATAGACAACATAAAGGGTTCTCGGAATCTTATCGACAATGGACTACATCAGTATCATCGCAAAGGGATGGAAAACCATATGAACACCGATCAAATAGGAAAGACTCAATGGGGCAGCAAGAATGTAAGGATAAGTATGAGGTTTTGGAAACATCAAAGGTTGAGAGGAGTAGTTACCCAACAAAAAGGACTACAAACTCAAAGCTGTCTGAGGCAGAGATGGCGTTCATTCAACAGAAGTTCATGGCTGACCATGGTTGGCTTCTTGCTCAACTAATTTTTTTAGTTGTATGATATTTGAACTGCCCAGTTCTGTTGACTTATGAGCAGTTTTCATGGATTAAATTGGCTGTCTGATTTTTGTTTTTTGTGTTTTTTTTTTTGTTGAAAAATGTGGTTTTTCTTTCAAAAGGATGCTATAGGTTTATCCCAACTATGTTCGGGCCCAATGCAAACTGGCTGGTCCAGTCTGCTTTTAAAAGATTCAAAAGGACACATCATGTAATTAAGAAGTGGTTTCCAAAATGCTCTCAAACATTTTTTCTGAAAGTTGTGAAAATTTTGAGGACTCATTTTTTTTTTTTTTTGGGTGTGTATGTTCATAATACTATTCCTAACTGGAAACCACAAAACAGAGAACAGAAAATAGTGTTATGGTGTTTCCTAGAAAATGGTTCTCTAACTCATTTCTAAAAATAGTTTTTGAAAATAACAAACTAATTGATCTTTGGTTTAGATATGTCCTCTTATTTGTGGATCCATGTTCTCAGTTTTTTCTTTGATTTGTAATCTGTTCACCAATAACATATTTCATTTACTTGTACTTGTAAACAGGATTCTGAGTAAAATGGGTGAAGGTTAGTTTTTCCTTTAGCTTCTTTCTTTCTCCCTTTATCTGTTCCTTTCCTTCTTTTTTTATTATTATTTATTTTTGTTATTAATACGAGTCTTCTAGACATTGGTATTAATATGAAACACTCACTTTTTGGGTTCCATAAACTTTCAAATTGACATTCCATAATTCCATCATTGTTAATTCATTCAATGAATTAAATCCATTGGGTAATATAATTGCAGGGACTTTTGGGCAAGTCTTGGAATGTTTAGACAATGAGAACTTGGAACATCTAGCTATGATGGAGAGGTTGTTAGGGCCACTGCCACAACATATGATTATTAGTGCAGAGTAAGATCTGTTGTTTTTGTTTGTTTATTTCATACTATTTATCTGCTTCATCCCATGTATAAAGCTCTTATTTGTATTTTTTCAGCCTTCGTGCTGAGAAATATTTCAAGAGGAGTGCACGCTTGGATTGGCTAGAGGGTGCAAGCTCCAAAGAAAGTACGAGGGCAGTTTGGAAATTACCCCGCCTACATGTAATTGGTAGATTTGTTTATTCTGAACTGTTAATAGAATTGTATGCAGCGGGTACTAATTTAACATCATTTCCTTTGTTCTCACTAGCCATTTTTCATAGGAATGAATAATAGAAATGCCTAGATGGCATTTAGCTAGCAGTTGTGAACATACTCTGAAACTGTTTAATCACTGATGTCGGCCAAGTGAACTGTATTGCAGACAGTGTTAGAATTTTATTTGAATTTTTTTGGGACATGAATTTTATTACTTAAGCATGGAAGTAGTTTGTTACTTATATTATAGTTTAGAAGCATTATTTTATGATTAAGTATAAACTTGTTATGGAGAGCTCTTGGGCCAGTTGGTATCATTTTGCAAAACTTGTATCGTGCATTCTTCAGAAGTCTGAATCTGAGAAGGCTAAGATTCAAGAACATATAGAAAGTATCCAGAGCCACAAACATTTTGAGAAGTTTTTTGAGTTTGGAAGTATAAGTATCAGTGTGATTTGTACATTAACGGACTACTGTATCTTTTCCTTCTCTTGATATTTTATATTGTAGATTGTTGTTAGCATTTTGAATCCACATCTTAACCAAACCTAATGTTTCCTTTCTTACAAGAGTGGGCTGATTGCATGATATTGGTGGTTTGACTTTATGTAACTGTTTATCCACCATAGAATTTATCAGAAAGTGGGACATTGCAGGAGTTCATTTATTTTTATTTTTAAAATTTGATAGGAAAAAAAAATGTAGTGTTGAGAAAGATTTAGAGTCCAGAATATTTTTATCTTGATTCTAATTGTTTATCTTTTGTTTTATTTTCATTTTCTTTCTTTTTCAGTTGATTCAAAACTCTCCATTGCCCTTATGGTTTTTGTAATTGTTTCTGTGGTACTCTGTCAATTATATCTAAAATGTGTTTTAACAGATCTGTTGATCTTTGTATATATATATTGACATACGAGGACCCACACAGAGTGAACAAGTATGGAATCGCATTTGTATGCACATACAAATGTGTAACCACAACTTTATGTATTTTTTCTTTTTCTGTGTCACGCCCCGAAATAATTCAACATAATTATAACACAACAACTCACAATCACTAAATAATGACTCGATACACAAGCTAAACCGGAAGATCATACTCACCATATTCGATTACATAACTCCAAATGTCAATACAAAAGTAATCTCACATGCAAATATACATTCATTGAAAGCTAGTACATGAATCTATAGCATGTGAAACTATTAAACCAAAATGAATAAAGGCCCTCAAGGGCTTACAAATTCCAAGGCAATAGCCCGGTTTTACAAAATGGTCTCTCGGACCCATACATGTTTAGCCCTTGGCTAACAATTGAATCACAACAAAATAGAGTTATGTACTCTTCACAATTATCCACACCTTCAACTTGGCGGGATCACCACGTCTTTTCCTGCACCAAAATCCCATAGGGGTGAGCATAAAGCCCAGTAGAGAAACCTAAACAAAGTATACACATTTATGCAAGGTATCCAATATTAAATGCAAATGCAAATGCCATGCAATGCCATTTCGAAAAAAAAATAATAATCGCTTGCCATGCTTTTCTTGAAAATCACCATGTTTTCAATAACATTTTGCAATCTCATCAATTTCCAAGCTTCCAATTTTAAATCATAAGGGGCGGTAAATACGACTCAGGTAATCCCTAGGTTGGTGTCTGCAAGTAGGCTCAACAAGCATTACCAATAACCCCACTTTACCGGTTGCTAACCGGAAGGGAAGTGGTACCTCCTCCGCGCGGGTTTTTGGTCTTTCACCCCGGACACTTAGGCCAACTTATCAAATTCATCTACACCTCCTAACCGGACTTACCAACGTATTTACCCCATATACATTTCCATGGTTTCATTTCAAAATATTCTTCACCATATTTCATTCTTAGTGAAGGTCCCAATCTTCAAACCAAATTTCATGATATACAAGATGTTTGTAATGCCCATGCAATAATTAACCAAGCTACTACATGTCTCCCTACATTGATCATATTTATAATAATGTTCCATAAGGATCCAATTTCCGTTTTCTCATTTCCATGTCCTTCCAACCAATAGTCAAGAGTTTATCATCATTTGACCATGTGTGACAATATAATCACAACTCATGTTCTTTCAACATTTATATCAATTTAAGCCATAGCAACATGTAGATATCAACTTCTACTCCCAAAATCTTTCGTATGTGAAGAAGTTTCCTCATCAATAAAAGAATTATATATATATATAAACATTCATACACATCTAACATTTCATATTCCCTTTGCTTATCATGACTCACAACAATACACCCTTAAACATGTATCAAAATATATATATTCATATAATATCAACATGAAACTTCATCCTCCTCCATTTAAGAAACCCCCAATTTCTAGGTTTTCACAAAAACCCAAACATTTTTCCATCTCTTTTGTAAAATCTCATCTTACTCTCTAACCCTAACCCATGTTGTCCAAGATTTCAAGAAAATCTTTAAAAGAATACAAGATGGAGTTTATTCTATAAAAATCATCAATTTTCTTGAGCCACCAAACCCATTTTCGAAATAACAAGAGGAGCTCACACAAAATCAACTAAAACTTGCATAAACATATATATAACTCAAAGGAAACCCTACCTCAAGCTTGTTGATGAAAGATGAGATGAAACCCTAAATTTTGAAGGTGTTGAAGTAAGATCTACACCACTCCAAAGGTAGCTCTCGAGGGACTCTCCCACTTTGATGATGAGATTAGAGTTAGGATGCACTAGATTCAAAGAAATCAAGAACCCTAAGTGTTTTGATAGATGAAATGTAGAGAGAAGGGAGAGTAGATGATTTTTAGAGAGAGAGAGAGATGAGCCAAAAGTGATACAAACACAGCCCTAGGGATAAAATAAAACAGAGATTCAGATTGCTAGACGTCCCGCACGTGCGGCACATGCCCGCACATGCGAAGCCTCTCTCCCGCACGTACGGCTCCCATCCCCGCACGTGCGGCCCTCCTCGCATGCACCTTGCTCCGCACCTGCATATATTGCAGTGTGCTGCCCCAGTCTCCCCTGAAATCCACACGTGCGGCCCTAGGCCCTCACATGTGCAGCTAGCCAATCAGTCCAGAAAAGTTTTGGTTCGACCTCCAGGCACTCCGGACCCGACCCCACACTCTCCGGAACAAGTGAGAATCGGTCACTGAAGAAACAAGAATGAGAATTTATTTGAGAGGGGCTCCCGGACACCACAACCTGAACGATTAACAAGATTCCAAGCCAACCCGACGCCCCGACAAGATCACTCAAGGTCAACTAAGGAGAAATGAAATTAGTGCTACACCTGGTCATCACATTCTAGTTCCTCGCCCTCTCTCAAACCAGAATCAGTTTGCTCTATATCTTCATCTATTCATCATTTGCTTCTTTTCGGGAGGCTTGATTTTGCTAGAAATGGATTGATTTTCTGGAAACTTGTAGATCATTGATGGTGCATGATATAAATATTTATTTGGAGATTCTTAATTGTTCGATAGTTCTTTCTATTTTACATTATCATCGATCAATGCATTATATATACATTAAATGCTTGCAAATTACTTCCTGTGAATATAATTAAATTAACGATGTTTCTTTTTTCATTTGAAGATATTCTTCTTTTTCATTTATGATGTTCCTAGGTACCTCAAATTAGGCCATCTGAAGAAGAGACGGTTCAGCTGCAGTGTCCAGTACCTGAACCACAATCTCCCGCAAGCTCAAAGGAGGTTGATCATCAGAGTCGAGTTTCAGTTTTGGAAGCCCCATTTGTGGAAGATGTAAACGTACTATCACCTGGTTCAGAATGCTTTGAGAGAGTTAATGCTGATCTTCACGATAACCCAAACAAAGACTTTTTATTCATTTACTAGTGTGTTGGAACTGTTGGAATTGTGGTCATTGCATCTAATTTGTTCTGTAGGTTGTGTTGGCTAGGCCCATATACAAAAGCCATGATGTTAACAAATGATAACAAAAAATTCATTGCAATATTGGGACATCATACAGTTATACACATACTATAGGTGTAATGGGTTAGCATTTATCTTATATAGTTAATGAATTGATACCCTTCTGACTTTTAATGAGTAGTATAGTGTGAGCAACTTAGAATCTAGCCCAGATTGGTATGATTCACCGGCTTTATACCATTTATCTTAGATTAGGGTGCATGAATCTTCGTAAGCTAAGTCAATTTTTGATCTCACCTTTTTTTGGCCTTTAATAAGCATAGATCAAGTCCATTCCATATACTACATCGGTCATTGTACGATAAATTCCATATACTACATCAGTCATTGTATGATAAACTACAATTTAATTACTCTGCTTTAATTTCTCTTTATGTTCTTTGTTACTGGTAGGGCTTCCAATGCAGCTTAAGCTACTCAAGATGGAGTCTAGAGCAAATGCAGATGGACTAATGCTTACACCAAGTGACAAAGATGTTGGCCAAGGATTTGTCTCGTCTCCAAGGACAATGGAGTATTTAATGATGAGAGTTAGGAATCTGTCTATCTAGCTAATGTGCTAATCGACTCTAGATATGATGATGCTGACCCTGACACTTTCGTGTCAACGTGGTACTCTCTTGATTGCCCTCTGGACCCTTGTTTATTTGACAACGGTGAGGAGAAGTATTCCAATGAGACAACGTCATCGAGGTCTGAAAGGAAGCTCCTATTTGACCGCATAAATTTCGGGCTCTTTGAAATGTTCCATCAGTTCGTGGACTCACTCCCGTGGGTGAAGCAGCCAACAAGGAAGGTGGTCCTTACAAGGCAGAAACATGAGATCGGTTACGAGCTGCATAAGTTATTGGCAAGTGAAGAGAAGAGCATGCATGAGGACATGACAGAGAGGGTGTTGGATAGGGAGATGCAGTGGCTCGATTCTGGGGATGATGTGGACGCGATAGGTACGGAAATTGAGAAATTGTTGATGGATGACCTAATAGTGGAATTTGCAAATATGTTAAGTATGGATCAGAACTTGATTTTAGGCAGAGCTAGAGACAAGCGAATGGAATTGAATGGAATGGAATAGTCGGTGGAAAAGATGGGGAATAAAAGATCGAGAAAAATACTCGATGTTCATACCATATATTAGCATATATTTCTTTTTACTGTTAAGTTTAGCCGTTGTAACGTTTAAGTTTAGTAAATCTTTATGACTGAGGATGTTTTAGGATGAAAAACTGTGGATGAATATAGGGTCCTTGATCAAGTTTAGTTTTTTGTTTCAATAAATTCATAGATTCTAGTGGCTACCTTCATGTTTTAATAATTCTCAAATTTTTATTTTTGAAAAAAGGGGAAGAGAGACATGGCACACCCTATCTACTTTGTTTTTTATGCAATTACATGTCAAACTGAATAATTTTGGGTTGAAAATCTACCATTGCTTTTAAAAATATTTTCTAAATGATTCACCAATTTTATATAATTCACTCTAAAATGGATTCAGTTGGTTGAAAATCTACCATGGCTTTGAAAGATATTTTCTAAGTGATTTACCAATTTTATATAATTCACCCTGTAATGGATTCTAGTGAAGTCAATTAAAAATAACTTATGCATAAAATGAAACATTAGGTCTATGTTGGACTATTATGTCACATGATTGATTTAACACTAATTTGTGCCAGCATTCAAATGAAAAAAAGAAGTTAATTATACTTTTGATCCCTGTAGTTTGATTCAAATTTTATTTTTATTTTTTATACTTTAAATCTAATTTTAATTTGGTTATTCTCCTTAAATTGGAAGTTAAAATTAATGATTTTGCATTTATGTGGAGCACTAAAGTCCAACAGCATAAAACAAAATAATTTAAATTAAATTATAAATAAAAAAATAACAACAGCAACAACAACAACAACAACAACAACAACAACACAACTTCTCAACTACACCCCAAAAACAGAGCAGCATCATAAAACAATTATCCATGATCTCTAAATTAACCTTAACCCAAAAGGCCACTCTTACCTTTGATCAAATCAAATGTACTTTGGAAAATTCTTCTTATTGGTTATTCTATTATAGTTTACACTCAAAAGGTTTGTCACTTCATATTGAGATGCAAGTCATCAAGTAAAAAAAAAAAACATAATTCACTATTAAGGAAAAAGAGAAAATTCAGAAAAATTTTACAAAAAGAGGAAAAAAATAGTGCAAGGTGAGTAAATCCTAAGACCAAATGCTATCCCAAAAGATTTGGGCATTTTCCTCTGTCTATAAGCACACTGATCTACATGAAGTAGCTGCTAGACAAGTAGTGTTGTCACGACCCCAAACCGCCCCTAGTAGTTTGGTGCCATGATGGCCAGTAATCCGAGATTACCGAAGGCCAACTTACAAAAATCACACACAATCAGAGTATACATATGGGGCTAACAAGAGCGGAAGCAATAATTTAACATACAAATGGTCCATAAGAGCTGTGCATAAGTCAAATGAAATGGCATACATCTTAATTATAGCTTTACAACTTGAATACAATACAAGCAAAATACATATTACATCCTTGACAAAAGGCTTCACAGCCGACATAAACAAACACAAGACAAGGGACATAATCTTCAAGGTTGCCGACGTCCTCAACGCCGACCTGACATGCATTCAAAACCTCGGCTACAAAATAAACATCTCGGTGAAGCCGACTTCTTGCTTGAAACCTACATATATATATAGAGGGTGAGTATTGAATACTCAGTGAATGGTACAGGTAATAAAGGGTTTACATGAATGATTCCCGAGGTTCTTGCAAAACATACATACATATCATATCTTGTTCAAAACATGTACTTCGGCAAAACGTATACAAAACATATACTTGGCATAACTTGCATCAAAACATGTACTTGAGCTTTCAAAACTTGCTTATCAAAACATAGGCTGAATCGTATATATCAATCATAACCTTTCAAAGCAAATACTTGGGGTCATCACATTCCAAACAGAACATATCATAGCTTGTACTTCAATCCTGGTCTTTCAAAACATATGTGCTACTAAAGTTTAAAGTCCCCTAGCACGCACGGACTTGTGCCACCAATGCTTAAAGTCCCCTGGCACGTACGGACTCCAAAAGGGTTGTGCCACTAATGCTTAAAGTCCCCTGGCACGTACGGACTCCAAAAGGGTTGTGCCACTAATGCTTAAAGTCCCTTGGCACGTACGGACTCCAAAAGGATTGTGCCACCAATGCTTAAAGTCCCTTGGCACGTACGGACTCCAAAAGGATTGTGCCACCAATGCTTAAAGTCCCTTGGCACGTACGGACTCCAAAACAAAACTCATACTTGGCATACAACTTATACTTAATACATCAAAAATAGGGCAATCATTCATACTTAACAAATACTTTTCAAAACAAAGCAAAACAAGGCTTATTCAAAACAGTTTAACATAGCTTTATTAAAAGCACCACTCACCTAACACTTGGGACGTCGGGATCAAGGCAAAGAACCAAGTCCTACAAACACATGGCAAACTCTACTAAACATACTTCTCCAAACAAATCATACATGCATGCAAATGATCTCGGGAAAACATGCTGGAAGTCAAAACACTATTTTTACATGTCAGGGAGACATGCTGGGTACCAACCAGGTCTTTGCCGAGGTCCCACACCTCCTGGCCGAGGTGTGGCTACCAAGGCTCCGGCATGCTGCTGCATGCCGAGGTTCATACAAGGCAAACCAAAGGTGCAAGTGATCATGCAAGGTAGGCCAAGGTGAGATACGATGCTTGGCCTAAGTGTGAGGTCTAGGTGAGAGGGATCTCGGCGACTACACTTCAGGAAGTGAAGTCTGGAAATCTGGGTTGAAGAACATGAAGAACATGAATGAGATGCATGCCAAAATCATAACTTCCTTATTCAAAATCTGGGTTTTCATGCTATGAGTTCGAAAACATTGACCTGGGCACCCGTGCTTGCAAATCATATGAAAACAAACACAAAAACACATATCTTGGCATGAGCTTTCGGATCAAAACATGACTTTTCTTGAAGAACACTTGAATATCATTTTCTCTCTCTAAAACCGAACTTCAAAACGATGCATGGCTTTCAAAACATATTCAATCATGCAATGCGATATCATAAACATAAAGAACAATGTGAGTAGATCAAGAATCTAACCTTAGAACACGAATCTAACGGTCGGATCTCTAGGAATCAAGCTTGGAAGATCTACTCTCTCTCTAGAACTCCTCTTCCTCTTCTAGAGCTTCTCTCTCCTATTCGAAAACAAGAACACAACAAATGATAGCTTTCTCCCTCTGCCGGCTGATTTAACACTCAGCTCGGACACGTGGCAGCGGCGGATTGGTTCTCCTCAAAAAGGTGATAGATTGACAAGACAAGGTTCTGACAAGGCGTATCTAACAAGCTTCATAGCAGACACTCCGGCAAGTGATGACATCGGCAAAGACAAGACATCGGCAAGCAAAGGACGATGACCTCGGCTAAGGACAAACTTCGGCAGTGCGACAACAAAGACATCGGCTTGGAAGAACAAAGCTTCAGCAACTAAGGTGACAATGATCTCGGCTAGGTAGGACAACACTTGACTAAGCTGTGCCACACCTCGGCCTAGATGTGCCACACCTCGGTCTAGGTCATACCACTCCCGGACAAGATCACTTCGGAACAAAGATAACATCTCGGCCCAGATAATACACATCTCGGCCTTGGCGATACACACCTCGGCCCAGATGATAATCATCTCGGCCAATATGCCAGGACAAAGGTGGAGGTCAAACAAAGGGATTCCAGAATAGCTACAGGCTTAGGATGACCTCGGCTTAACATAACTTAGGCTGGGCATAGCAAGGGAGGAACAAAGCATACATATACACTTAGGCAAACCACATAAGCACAAGACAAGGCAAGAATTCATGAAGGCAAACCCTAACATGGCAAATCATATAAATGCATACAAGCATGACTAAGGCATGAAATGTGGGTCCTTACATCCTTCCCCCCTTAAAGAAGTTTGGTCCCCAAACTTAACTTACCATGTCATCAAAACAACTCCGAATGTCAACTTCTCATCTCTTCTTATCCCTTCTAGCTTTTGCCTTCGGACAATCCTTAATACGGTGACCCATCTCCCCGCATTCAAAACATGCCCCAGTTACCCAATGACAAACTCCCAAATGTTGTTTCCCACATCTTGCACATGTCGGCCTGGCGTCGCCATCCGGATTCGCGTTATTAGGACAACCCTCATTGGTCTTCTCCTCGGCATCATCCTGGTCTGCTTCCTCTTCGCGATTGTCATAAGTCGGCCTCTTCTTCTGATTGTTATGGGCTTGCTTCTTCTTCTGACTCTCTCCTGAACTTTGACTTCTGTTCAGGTTGGCTTCTGCTAGGATGGCTTTATTTAACACTCCAGCGTACGTCGGCATATTATGCAGGTTAACCCGGTCTTGTATTGGTCCACGAAGTCCACTCTCAAACTTTCTAGCCTTCATATATTCATCGTTGACCATGTGGGGTGCAAACCTCGCCAATTCAGTAAAAACGCGATCATACTCCGCCACTGTTCGGCTGCCTTGCATCAAAGTCTGAAATTCGGTAGCCTTCTGGTTTCGAACACTCAGGGGAAAATGTTTGTTGTAGAACAATTCTAAAAATCTGGCCCAAGTCAAATCTGGGTTACTTTCTCGAGTCATCATCAACCATCTTCGTGCGTCATCTTCCAATGTAAATGCTGCCAAGGACACCTTCTGAGCGTCGGTACTGGGAAAAACCTCAAACAACTTTTCCATCTCAAGAACCCATGCTTCTGCCTTCATCGGCTCTATACCTCCTTGGAACTTCGGCGGTTTCATCTTCTTAAATTCTTTGATCAAGGTCAATGTATCATCCCCATACAAAGCTGGTTGTGGAGGCGCTTGCTGCACTGGAGGAGGTGGAGGCGGATCTTCACGTCGGCCATCAGTCTGCTCGGCCTGAGTAGAGGTACCAATGTTCTGTTGCCTTGCTTGCCTTAACTCACCGACCAAACCTTCAACAATCCTTTCTAGTCTGTCCAACCTGTCTTCGGACTGATCTCGGCGAACTGGGGGTCTACCTCTTCTCATGGTGCTAAATGTATGCAAAATGTGGCTCTTAAAATAAAATAAACAAATAAACATGTAGGCAAGTGAGTATGATCATGCCGATGTAACAAATGCTGATGCCGAGATGATGCACATCTTGTCAAATAGCAAGCAACATGATGCAATCCTAATATCAAGTCTAAGGGAAATCCTATGCTCTTTAGGACTCAAAGTGTGTGAACAACGTACTATAAGGATCTTGTGCTCTGATACCATTCTGTCACGACCCCAAACCGCCCCTAGTAGTTTGGTGCCATGATGGCCAGTAATCCGAGATTACCGAAGGCCAACTTACAAAAATCACACACAATCAGAGTATACATATGGGGCTAACAAGAGCGGAAGCAATAATTTAACATACAAATGGTCCATAAGAGCTGTGCATAAGTCAAATGAAATGGCATACATCTTAATTATAGCTTTACAACTTGAATACAATACAAGCAAAATACATATTACATCCTTGACAAAAGGCTTCACAGCCGACATAAACAAACACAAGACAAGGGACATAATCTTCAAGGTTGCCGACGTCCTCAACGCCGACCTGACATGCATTCAAAACCTCGGCTACAAAATAAACATCTCGGCGAAGCCGACTTCTTGCTTGAAACCTACATATATATATAGAGGGTGAGTATTGAATACTCAGTGAATGGTACAGGTAATAAAGGGTTTACATGAATGATTCCCGAGGTTCTTGCAAAACATACATACATATCATATCTTGTTCAAAACATGTACTTCGGCAAAACGTATACAAAACATATACTTGGCATAACTTGCATCAAAACATGTACTTGAGCTTTCAAAACTTGCTTATCAAAACATAGGCTGAATCGTATATATCAATCATAACCTTTCAAAGCAAATACTTGGGGTCATCACATTCCAAACAGAACATATCATAGCTTGTACTTCAATCCTGGTCTTTCAAAACATATGTGCTACTAAAGTTTAAAGTCCCCTAGCACGCACGGACTTGTGCCACCAATGCTTAAAGTCCCCTGGCACGTACGGACTCCAAAAGGGTTGTGCCACTAATGCTTAAAGTCCCCTGGCACGTACGGACTCCAAAAGGGTTGTGCCACTAATGCTTAAAGTCCCTTGGCACGTACGGACTCCAAAAGGATTGTGCCACCAATGCTTAAAGTCCCTTGGCACGTACGGACTCCAAAAGGATTGTGCCACCAATGCTTAAAGTCCCTTGGCACGTACGGACTCCAAAACAAAACTCATACTTGGCATACAACTTATACTTAATACATCAAAAATAGGGCAATCATTCATACTTAACAAATACTTTTCAAAACAAAGCAAAACAAGGCTTATTCAAAACAGTTTAACATAGCTTTATTAAAAGCACCACTCACCTAACACTTGGGACGTCGGGATCAAGGCAAAGAACCAAGTCCTACAAACACATGGCAAACTCTACTAAACATACTTCTCCAAACAAATCATACATGCATGCAAATGATCTCGGGAAAACATGTTGGAAGTCAAAACACTGTTTTTACATGTCAGGGAGACATGCTGGGTACCAACCAGGTCTTTGCCGAGGTCCCACACCTCCTGGCCGAGGTGTGGCTACCAAGGCTCCGGCATGCTGCTGCATGCCGAGGTTCATACAAGGCAAACCAAAGGTGCAAGTGATCATGCAAGGTAGGCCAAGGTGAGATACGATGCTTGGCCTAAGTGTGAGGTCTAGGTGAGAGGGATCTCGGCGACTACACTTCAGGAAGTGAAGTCTGGAAATCTGGGTTGAAGAACATGAAGAACATGAATGAGATGCATGCCAAAATCATAACTTCCTTATTCAAAATCTGGGTTTTCATGCTATGAGTTCGAAAACATTGACCTGGGCACTCGTGCTTGCAAATCATATGAAAACAAACACAAAAACACATATCTTGGCATGAGCTTTCGGATCAAAACATGACTTTTCTTGAAGAACACTTGAATATCATTTTCTCTCTCTAAAACCGAACTTCAAAACGATGCATGGCTTTCAAAACATATTCAATCATGCAATGCAATATCATAAACATAAAGGACAATGTGAGTAGATCAAGAATCTAACCTTAGAACACGAATCTAACGGTCGGATCTCTAGGAATCAAGCTTGGAAGATCTACTCTCTCTCTAGAACTCCTCTTCCTCTTCTAGAGCTTCTCTCTCCTATTCGAAAACAAGAACACAACAAATGATAGCTTTCTCCCTCTGCCGACTGATTTAACACTCAGCTCGGACACGTGGCAGCGGCGGATTGGTTCTCCTCAAAAAGGTGATAGATTGACAAGACAAGGTTCTGACAAGGCGTATCTAACAAGCTTCATAGCAGACACTCCGGCAAGTGATGACATCGGCAAAGACAAGATATCGGCAAGCAAAGGACGATGACCTCGGCTAAGGACAAACTTCGGCAGTGCGACAACAAAGACATCGGCTTGGAAGAACAAAGCTTCAGCAACTAAGGTGACAATGATCTCGGCTAGGTAGGACAACACTTGACTAAGCTGTGCCACACCTCGGCCTAGATGTGCCACACCTCGGTCTAGGTCATACCACTCCCGGACAAGATCACTTCGGAACAAAGATAACATCTCGGCCCAGATAATACACATCTCGGCCTTGGCGATACACACCTCGGCCCAGATGATAATCATCTCGGCCAATATGCCAGGACAAAGGTGGAGGTCAAACAAAGGGATTCCAGAATAGCTACAGGCTTAGGATGACCTCGGCTTAACATAACTTAGGCTGGGCATAGCAAGGGAGGAACAAAGCATACATATACACTTAGGCAAACCACATAAGCACAAGACAAGGCAAGAATTCATGAAGGCAAACCCTAACATGGCAAATCATATAAATGCATACAAGCATGACTAAGGCATGAAATGTGGGTCCTTACAAGTGTTCTGCTCATCCCCTCTATTACGGTCATATTCATATCTATATCAAAAGAAAAATAGTTTTAGATATCTTTGATGCAAAAAGTAACACCTAGAGTCCAGAGGTTTAAAAACAAGTAATGTAATGTGAGTACAACAAGGACTAATATGTTATGAATTAAAGAGAGAAATACTAATAGTAGATGAAGAAATGTATTTTGGAGTTAAATTTCCAGAAAATCTGAAAGCCCCTAGCCTGGTATCCCACATAGTTTGTTCTAATTCCATTCTCTCATTTTGATACTGAGCCTGCCCTCTTCATAACTACCTGTAGATGAGTACAACTATTAAGGACCATTAATTGAATTACGAATAGAATGTGAAACAATATTTTCTATGGCTAAAATATATATGTATTTTTTCGATTGCTTTTAACCTTTTGTTGTATAATTGCCACTTATTTGTGGTTGAGGTTTTTGGTTTGTTCATTCATGTGTACTCTTTGAGTAAGCCCTAATATTTTACTATCTAAAAATATTTCATCATGATACATAATAAAATTGTCTTGGTTTTGTTTTTGAACACCTATAGATTTCAAATAGTATATCAAGATTTGTGCATTGTCCTTCCAATTGTTGTACCAAATTTAAACTTGTGTCCTTCAATGATTTAGCCAATTGTGAAAACCAACTCTAAAATCCAAGTGCACATCTAGTGCGAACAAATCAACTTCAGCTCATGCAAAAGAAATGACAAAGTTGCAACATTATTGGCCTGCAAAAATGCATGGCTAAACTGTTTAGAGGAAGGTGCATTTGATTGCAGCAACATAGGTACAAATGTGTCAGATAGCATTGCCAGTAAAAAGAAATTTAAGGTCGTAAGAAATTTTCTACATCTTTACCGATAGCAAGATCCAAGGTTTAAGCATTTTGAGTTTCTTCCTTTTTTTGTACTCCAAAACAATTGACTTAATGAAATGACTGAATCGACCAAGTGGACACAAGTTTTACTTTTATGAGCTTGTCGAAACAACAATCACAAAACCAACCAAAGGAAAAGGTATAATATAACAAATGTGAAGAACAAAAATGTAAATACACTTTGGGGAGACTGAATAAATAATATATTTTTTTTTTTATTATTAACCAGCATGCGGAGAGATAAATGAAAGGAATATTCGAAATTGAAGAGTTTATAGGAAGACAAATTTTTAGAACATTTTTTTAAAAAAAATTTATTAAATAATATGTATGAGAAAACCCTATCAAAGCTATAAATTGAAATACGTCATATTTGAAAATATTAGGCCTGGCAAAGTCCTTATAAAAAGCTCACAGTAAATAAAAGGGAAATATATAAACCATCAAAACAATCTATGGTGGCTTTGGACTACTCCATGCATGTATATAAATATTATGCTTAGTGGATGATTCCATCAACCCCAACAACCCCCTCCAAAAAAGAAAAGAGGGAGTGAAGTGGAAAGTTTGTAAAATATTAATTGAGAAAAAGAATAACACATGGATAAGAAAAAGAATAACCACAGATCTATGCACTTTGAAAACACATTTTCCTCACATAGCTAAATAAAATTTGTAGTTTGGGCCATAACTAAAACGTGTAACTTTAAAAGAAAATCAAAACTCATTTACAAAGCCTCATGGATTAGAAATTCATACCCAAAGATGCCAAAAGAGCACAATATATGCACACAAAGAACATTTATCTATAAATATTAGCAAAATCAAAAATGAAGTAAAAATATGAAAAGGTAAGTGGATAATAAATTTTTTTTTCCCCATTAAAAACACCAATTTCTACCTGGAAGGTTTGAAAAGGAAACTGTGTTCCTTATCCCTATTGAAGAGAATCTCACTTGGACTCTTAATTGCTTAAAAAACTAAAAGGAAATTAAAATAATTATGTTAAATTTAAACAAAATAGTGACTAGAACTATGAATTCAATCATTTGACCAGCGTAGAATAGACATTCAACATCTGTCTTACCAAAAAACAAAATAAGACATTTCTTTTTTCACAAGTAGAACAAACCTTTAACATTGGTCTTATCAAAAAAAAAAAAAAAAACGACCAACATTGGTCCAATTCTAGGGAATTGTGCTAAAATAGAAAAGTAAAGTAAGCATCTAACCTTTTGACGAGAATGGCGAGTGTACTCCTTCATGAGTGATGTAAAACATTAGGATATTTGGAGAAAGATTTTTGGGATAACCAAAGTCCATGATCTCTACAATTTTTGATGAAAAAGTATATAAAATATTAATGTAGGTAGCTAGAAACAAAAGCCCAATCTAGCACACATTAAGCATTTCAAAAGTACAAATATCAGAAAGTTCAGCTTCGAAGATGAAGAGTGTGGACTAGAAAGATCATATAACAGTAGTGCATAATTTGCAATAATCGCATGGACAAAAGCAATTTTGTCTATTCATTAGTATGTGCACATATGCATATGATTATATCGAATCAAGTGGCCATCATATGTATCGTATATTGTTGAAAATATGCAGCAAAGCACGATGAAAAAGGGCAAGACACAAATAAGAAACATATGATAATTCACAAACAAAGGACAGATGCTTGTTTTGAAGATTTTGTCTCAAAGATAGGGCCATGCTTATATTGAACTAACTAATTCACCACACAAGGATGCTTGACTCAACAAACACATATGCTTGATTCACCAAAATTGGGAAGAATTTAGGTAGTTTGGTCTCACATTAGTGGCTATAAGATATCAAAATTATCTAAGAAATTTTAAAGAATACATGCCATCCATTTCTTAGATCAAGTTTAATCATATGCTTAATGATGATCTCAAGTAATAACAGTAAATTTATGCAGAACCGAGATTAATTTTCTACAAAATCTATAACCAAGATGATGTGAAAGTGGCAATTTTTAAAATTATAAAGCACATTTCATTTATTTTTTAAGAAACATTTCAGAAATCCCGAATTTGTAAATAAGAATTGATGTCAAAACCACATTTTTTGAAGCACAAAATTCAAAATAATGCTTGGCATAAAAAGAACGAAAAAGGTAAATTTATTGTTTGCAAAACACAAAATACACAAGTGATGTTTCTGCATTTCCACATTTCATTTTTTAAGTCATTTATACTTACCATGACTTTATGCAAGCCATTATTTTAAAGTGGTTAAAAAATGATAAAATGTTAGATTATGTTGAACAAAATTGCCATCGGGTGTACTAAAAATCTAAAAAATGTGATGACAAGTATTGAATAGTTTACTACAGAAGTAGATTCCATCAACATTGTAACTGATCATAAAAATGTTTTGGGTTATACTTCAAATTGTATAGCAATCACAATGATCAATTGAGATTCATTTGAGAATGGAGGTTTGAGACTTGTTCCAATAAACTTCTAAATTTCTCAAGACATCGATGTGAAAAAATAGTTTAACACCCAAGGAACTACATGTCTTAGATTGAATAAGATGCAACCACTATGCATTTAGTAATGCACATGTTTGCTTCAGAAGACTCCTAGCCAATTGAAATATGGGTAGGAGGCCATCTATGGAACAACTTATTAAAAAACAAAAGAAGCCAAGAATCAAACATTATGGGTCCTTTTCCTTTTTTAGCAGCTTTCTGAGGGAGTTCAGCACAAGGCAGAAAGCCTAAATATATTACTGGAGGATTCTAAAGATAACTTTTATCAAACATTGAACACATAGAAACTATGACTCAAAAAAAATAACAATTATTATCACAAGTGGGTGAGTAATGAGAAATCTCATTATCCTTCTACTAAAGAAGGGATATTTTTTATTTTAGGTATCTACATGCTGAAAACTAACATATGTTCTAACTGCCAAAAAAAGAACAATAAATAAAGTTATAGAACTTCAAGCAACTATGATAGAGCTATTTTGATACAAGGTGTTTGATGGCAACACCTCCTAATAGATCCATTGGAGGGGGGGAGGGGGGGACCAAGAATCTATCTTGAACCTAGATTTAAATGTAATATCAAAAGGAATCAAACTACTATTTAAAAGTAGCCCTTTTGACCATAACAATGAGAGAGAAAGTGAGCACCTCAATCACTACAACAAAAAAGCCACAAAATCCCATATTGCTTAAATTAGTAATTATCCATATGAAATGACAACAAGAAGAAGTTAGCCCACAAATATAACAAATTCAATCACCAAGCTAATGCAACCTTAAACATTTAAAAATCAAAAATATTAGAAAGCATCCACCAATACTTGCATATAAAAATAAAACATATTTTTTAAAAATACACAAACAAAGAAATTACAATAATAAGAAATAAGGGGTTATCCATGAAAGAAGAAGAACTATTTTTATTTATTTATTTTGGTAATAAGATATTCAATAAATAAATAAAAACCGTAAAAACAGTTAAGAGGTAGTCACAATCGAGATTGTAGAAAAGGTCTGACTATCACATTAGCATTAAAAATGCTATACGTTTAGTGTTAGGTTTTTGTTATTAGCAATCCCGTTTGCCAAAACTCCTTTCAGTTGTAACTTTATTTGATCTTTTTATTTCAGTGCGGCTATGAGTATTTAGATGTGAATCCAACCCGAATTGTGCCTATGCAGAGAAGTTTGTTATCTTAATCCTATCATGTTTGCCACTTTGCTAACTATGTCGGGGATCGAGCTCGCAGTGGTCCATGGGGCAGTGCCCCTTGGTGGGTCCAGGGCAGCACCCAAGCGGGGTCGAGGGGCAGCGCCCTCGAAGCAAAAAGCAAAAAGCAAAATTGCAGTCAAAGTTGTTTGTCCGCTTGAGCAGCCGATTGTGCACTCAAGCAGAGGCGCAATCCTTTCAGAAGTTTCACTTGCCTGCAAAAGTATTGGGAGTTATATTTTTCCGCGCTCAAATGTTGATCTGTGCTCTAAAACACGCGTTTTAGTCAGTCCACTCGAGCGGCCATTCTTGCACTCGAGCGGAGATCGTGATTCTATTGTCTATAAATCTGCGATTAATTTAGTTTCCAGGGTACGGCTTCCAGATCTTCTTCTTGTGTATTAGGGCTTTCATCTGGAGCTTCTTTGCGTGTTTCCTTTGATATCTGTGAGAGTTTATATCATGCATTGAGTGGATTATATCAAAGGGTTTGTTTATTTTGCTTTTATACAAAGGAGAGAGTTGTGCTTCGGTGGATTCCATGGAATTTGGCCCTGAAGCTTTGGTGGATTTCAGAGTGGCTCTTCGTCGTGGATTCAACATTGGCGTTGTGGATTCAACGTTGGGCAAGACAATTCTGAGGTAAAGACGGTGGTGGAAGAGACATATAGGGATCGGTTCAATTCAGGCGTGGATTCGCTAGGTAATTGAGTGTACACTTGTGTAATTTCTTTTTGTCTTCTTAGTGGATTGTTTTGTGGCTTTTGCCCGTAGTTTTTTTTTTAATCACAACTGGAGGCGCTCCAATTGTGGTTTTTCCACGTTAAATCGTTATGTCGATTTGTCTTTGATTGTTTGATTGGGATTGTTATTTACTGGTTAAAATTGATACATAATCACAAATCAATATTTTGGGGATTTTAGATTTTTCATTTAGAAACTCCTTGAATTGTGTGGTTGGCTTCATAAATACATAATTTGCAAAGTTCACTGAAAAGAATAAAGTGGCCTTCCCTTGATTCTAATTACTTGATAAAAAGTAACAAAGAGTGAAACTTTTGAACTTTCATACGTTCTATCTATAGCCATTGTATAACATTGATGCTAAAAAAACATGAAACGAAAAAAATATATATATGGAAAACAAATTTGTACCAAAAAGAAAGCAAAATCTGAGACTTCCGTCTACTTCCCTTGAAAAAAAAAAATATAAATAAAATAGAGCAAGGAATAACAAACCAAAGAAATAAAAGCAGAGAAAAATAATAACAAAAGTAAGAACAAGAAAGAAAACTCCACAAAGAATGAAGAATCAGTGATAATATTTATTTACCTTTTAAAAAATAAGATTGTTAGTTATTCTAGCTGTGTTTCAGCTTCGAAGATTGACCCCTGGAAATCAGAAGGAAAAAAAAAAAAAAACATTAAGTTACAACAAATTAAAACAAAAAAGGAAACCCAAAAAAAAAAAAAAAAAAAAAAAAAAAAAAAAAAAAACAGAGATACCCAATCAAAAGCTATGGTTAAAGGTGATGGCCTTCAATATAGGAACAATGGCTTGAAAACAAAGGCTGTTTGATACCTCATTTGAAATTGGTTGAACGCATAGTTAAATTCATAGATCTGGTCCAACACAACTTCAAGATCGTCGTACAAATCATAAACCCATCATCATCCAAATCGTCTACATTTAACCAATCTCCAATACAATTTTCAGATCATCATCGTAAGCCATTGATCGTCGTCCATAATGTGATCTCATTATCATTGTCGAGAGATAGAAAGAGAGATGTAAGGACACAGAGAGAGAGAGAGAGAGAGAGAGAGAGAGTGTGTGTGTGTGTGTGTGTGTGTGAGACGGCATAGTGGGAGAGAAGAGGTAGATATGGCTAGCACGAGGGAACAGTTCTCCTACAGAGAGTGAGTAATTTGTGCATTTACCAATTGATCCAAAACTCTTCAATAAAACAAAAGTTGAACAGAATAAAGGAGGGCAAAATCGGAAAGCTAAAAAGAGAGCCATATTTACTGGAGCAACTACTAACTCCCTCTTATATATAAATGTATAGATATATATATATATATATATTTAGGTAGTAGCTACATCAATATTTAAAGAAGCATCAAGTGAGCATTTGCATTGAAAACATGCCAATCTCCTAAAAAAGAATGAAGAAGACTGATATTTGCAATCATAAATAAACATACAAGATCCTAGTGCTAAGTCAAAGCTAATGAAGATCACACTTCATTTCATATTTTTAATGATATTTTTACTTTGTTGATAAAAAAACTAGGTGAAAACTGAAAGGGTAACAAATTTTTTTAGAAAGGGTGACAATATAAAATAAACTAGCCAAGATTTATTTTAACTTTTTTACATTAACAAGTAGTTTTGTGCATTGTTTAAGCTAAAACAAATTAAAGTTGGTTTCTGGAGTCCACACATGGTTGTAGAGACGGCTTAACACGCCAAGGTCGCACTTCAACAACAAATTCATCAGGAATGAGCATATGTTATATCATAGAGTAGAACTTGATTTCAAAACAGATGATTTTATTGTTAGATATGCCTAGTGTGGCTAGAATGAATATGTCATTACTATCTTATTTTCCTTATTTTGCTCTTGTAGAAGTAGCTAATATCATTTACCATAGCTACAGGACCAAGGAAAGAAAACAAATACCTGAACCCACCCTCTTTCTCGAGTGCAACATACATTGTAGGATGTTCTTACCAATTACAATTATCTTTTCAAGAATCAAGTGAAAGAAGTAATTTTTAGAGCTGGACATCAGTTGATCAACATTTCTCCACAGTGACGAATCAGTCGGCGCTCGACCCCAATGCATGTGTAATTCGGCAACACCACAACTCAGAAAATTGCTTGTCAAAGTTCCAAAGTTACTCGGCAAATGTACAACACTGCGCTTCATTCTTTAGCAATGAAAATGGCCTTGATTATGCGCTGCCGAGAGCATATTCAACAATGTGAACCACCAAGCCCTTTTGCCGAGCACATTCACCCACCAAGCACATTCTTTGGCCAACCACACTTTAGCCGAGGACGAGAGCCGAAAAACAAAAAAACATGAAGCAGCCAAACTATCTTATTTTTGGTCAACTTTAGGAGGTCCAACAGCATTCAAGCAGTGGCGGAATGAAGAGTCTAAATTATGGAATGAACACTAGGCCACAAGATGAATCCAACGCCACCGAAAAGAGGCCAATCGAATTTCAAACGAGGAAAATACAAGAGCTCAAACTTGGGCGTTTGAATCTCAAACTTCTGCATTTCGCGTCCGCTACATAAGAAAGATGACCGAAGGATTTATCATGTGCTTCTCAGTGCAAAGTGCTTCGTTACATTTTAGCATGTTTGGCTTAATCGGGTGGTCGGGTAACTTCGGGGATGCCTACCGTCGCATTTTTCACTGTAGAATCTATTTTTGAGGTCCACTTTTGCAAATTCTGAGTCTCATATTGGGATCAATAAATTGGCCAATTGGGAACATTCAGTGATCGATCAACAACCAGATCATATTCGATCAGCATGCAATTTTGATAGCAGGCTCCTGGAGCTAGGCCACAATCATCCATCTTCACTGATCATTCGCTCCAACTTGAATTTCTTTTACATTCAGCTTCACACCATTTGCCATCCTAATAAATAAATAAATAAAACAATAGCCACGTACATTTACAATTATTAATTCATTTATCTCTTCTGTAACAATCTCAGGATTTCATTCAGATGTGCAACAATCTTGCTCACCGCTATTATCTCAACAATATTATTCTGCAACTTTATTTGGCAACGTTGCAACTTATTCGGCACATTATTTGGCAACGACAATATTATTCTGCAACTTTATTTGGCAATGCTGCAACTTATTCGGCACATTATTTGGCAACTACAATATTATTCCGCAACTTTATTCGGCAACGTTGCAACTTATTTGGCACATTATTTGGCAATATTGCTCCGCACTAATATCTCGGCATAGAACTAGCATCTTGACTTGCCGAAATCCACATCTGAACATACCACAGGATTCATATTGGCTCAAAGAGTCCAAACCCACCAACCCGAGCAGCCAAGAAGTAACCAAAGTCCGTCGAAAGTTGCGATACAGATCACATTTTCCGACAAATTGAAATTTCTGAAGCTGTCAAACTCAAGTTTTGCCCATACCAACGTAAAATACTCATTGAGACGAGTCCAACGAAACAAACCGCGTCAAAATTGGAGCTCAAACAAAGCCGTATGAGCCGCTCAAAGTTTGCCCAGAAAATGCCCAGTTTCGCGGGAGAAGACAACCCAAGCAGCCACTATGGAAATTAGCATGTGCTTCGCGGTTGAATTACACCCTATTGATTAGAGCCCTCAGATCCATTTTGAATAAAATTATGTCATCCAAAGTCCAATTCCAACGATCCAATAATTGTTTCCAACTATTTGGAGCCTTCTACACACATCCGTATGGTCTGATTTTGCAAATTCCATACCAAACATTCATAGATGTTACATGCAAGGCCACATATCGCAACTAAAACAACATTTTTGTCACCGTACTTGAAGTTTGCTCAATGCCGAATTCAATGACTACATCTTATTTGGCGACTTTCTACCTAATATTAGGATCAACGACCTGGCACGTTCGGGCGTTATAAAATTGCTTAATGGTCACATCATATTTGATCGGGATTCAATTTCAGCAGCAGGATCGTGGGGCTTGGAAAAAATCCTCTGTCCTTTCCGCTCATTTATTTCGTTACCTTGGCCATTTATTGCCAACTGGGACATCTTAGTCCATTTTCCGCTTTCCACTTGGGGCATATCAGCCGTTTATCATCTCAGCACCTCTGCTATGTATGCATACTCGGCCCACTTGATACAAGCATTACACAGAACAACGACAATTACTTGAGTTCCAAACTCCCGCTTCTTTTCACACAACTCCAAGCAAGCGACAGTTTTGGGGCAATACACTCATACTACACATTCGGTTATACACTCGGCAGTTCTTCGCATATTTTTGCATGCCGTCATTGTTATCGCTTTTACAGCTTTCCACTTTTTTGTGGTTGATATACCTGTATTATTTGGTACAAGCAATCATTGACATGGATTATTATCCTTGCAATGTCTGCAATTGATCGCCGCTTGACACCAACAAACGCCTCTATATTTTGGAGCTCTCCATACTTGGCACATAGAAATATCTCTAGCTCGGCATAGAAGTCCATATTTTGAAGCAATTTTTGCACTGGGCAATACACTACACCTTTGCCCAGGGGTCACAATACCGCGGCTGACACCCTCGCCTGGGGGTCATAATACCGTGGCTTACACCCTCACTCAGGGGTCATAATACAGCGACCTACACCCTTACCCGGGGTTATAATACCATGGCCCATCGTTATAGAGACCTCCGATGTGGAACTCATGGCATCGCTTATGATATGATTGTTTAGAATTCATGTGATATAATTTCGGAGCAATCATACATTCACACATACATACATTCATACACGCATTCATACGTGCATTTGTTCATTTGTTTTATTCCCGTATATATGTATCCACAATGCTTTTTCTAATATTTGTTCAAGCAACATCACTTGGCAATGTGATCCGGAAATAAGACCTACATCAACTACGCATTATCCATCAAAGATCTAGCATCTATTTATGCCACGAACTCAGAACAAAAAACTTCCACTTCTTGTGTGAAAGAAAGCGAAAGTTTTGGGGCTATTGTGGGAGAAAAATATCCTAGCTATAGGGGCAAAATATCCTAAACAGATATTATCCATCCCCTATAAAAGGAGAGGACCCCATACACAAGATGTATGCCTCATTTTCCCTGCCACAGAGCACACACTCTCTAAATCTTCATCTTCTCTCTTTGATCTATTTTGGCTAACTTTATCACCGGAGTGTCTCCGGCCGGCAACCTTGGTTGGGTGACGCCGATCATGCTCATCCTTGCAGATCTACAAGAGCCAAGCTCATCTCTTCATTGGATCTCATCAACAATCCATGTGAGAGGATTTTTTGGGTCTCACAATAGATATAGAGGATTAAGAGAACTCCTACCTCAAAGACGAAAGTGAATGGGTGAGGACCCAAACTTTGACGGTGACGAAAATTTGATCTAATCGATTCAAAATGTCAATCTCAATACGCTTTACGTGTTTGCCTCAAAAACTAAGGGTAGATTTTATCAAAAATGAGATAAAATTCAAGGTTGAAGAGCTTGGTGGTTCAAAAATGGAGGAAAGAGAGAAAAGAGAGTGAAAAGTGATAAGTGATAAGAGATAAGAAATCTGACCAAAAAGGTGATTTAAATGCGCTTATTTCAAACAGATTGCTCAAGCGATTAAATCTAAGCTCAAGCGGTAAATGAAGGCTTGCAGTATCTCTACTTTCACAAACAGACCGCTCGAGTGGTCAAATGTGCACTCGAGCAATGAATCAATACTTGCAGAATCTCTTCCCACAACTCAGGTACACAAACTTCGAACCGGACATAACTTTCTCGTCCAAACTCCGTTTTGGGTCATTCTTCTATCTAAATCGAAGCCCTAAAAATAAGTTTTTCAATGGTTTCAGTCTTACATCAAAATTCAAAGTGTGGAGAGAGAAAATTGTAATAGAGTGATGACTACTCAAAGAACGATTATTCTAATCAAGGTTTTTTGTTCCATTCTACTCTACCATCACATTACCACACCAATCAATACTCAAATGTCAATCAAGGAGGTTCTAATTATAATAATAAGATAGTCGAACGCAATCCCATTAACTCAAGGAGCACAGAGTGTTACATTTCTAAGCTAAAGGAATGAAAGGAAAATGTAAATTTCTTTCTCTCTACTATGTTTTTTCAATAAGCATATCCAATGGCTAAATTTGTGTTAAAATGTACTAAGGCCCCGTTTGTTTTGGGGTGTAATGAATGGGAGGAGATTATGATGGAGGTGGGATTATATTGTGTTGTGTTTATTTGCAGAGTTGAGAAAGAAATTAGAATGGAGGAGAGAATTAAGATGGAGGTCAGAAGGGAGATTGGGATAGAAGAGGTGGAGGTGATATTAGAAAAATAGTGAGGGGATTAGAAATTTTTTTATTTTTTTAATTTTTTACATATTGGGATTTTTTTTTTAAACATTAATGTTTAATTTTTTTTATATTTTTTTATTTGTTTTATTATTTTATATAAAAATAAATTAACAATTCATATACTAACAACTATCATCAAAACAAACACAATTTTATTTAATCCTCTCATTATCAATCCCCTCACTAACAATCCCCTCCATTCTACCTCTGAAAATAAGCGGGCCCTAAATGACAAAAGGGATAAAAGTAAAGTCTAATTTTGTTTGTTAAGTGTTTTTTAATTTAAAAAATGTGCAATAATCGTCCTCAAAAAAAAAAAAAAAAAAAAAAAAAATGCTCGATATCGTAGTTATGGTGTGTTTTGGTGAATGCATCGCAGATGCTCTAAACACTCCACCACCACTGCTTTCCTACTACTTGCTCACCTCTTTCAACAGTCCCACCACCACCACCTCTGGACTTAAGGCCGTTGCCTCTCTCTCTCCTGCCACCCACTAGCCTACTCATTACCAGCTTCCACCCTTTGCCTTGCAACCCCACCCTTTCCCATCACCCAACGCACGCCCCGCGTCGCATAGAATTGCTAAAAAATGTGAAGGTACGAAGTGTAATTAACCCTATCTTCATTGTTACAAGCATTTTTCTAAGCCTCTTATTTTGATTGTGACAACTTAGAACAAAGTCACTTGAAAACACAACCAACAATCCCTCTCCCAAGGTCGACTTAGACATGCAGAATGGCACTATACCAACTGCAAATTGCTAATAACTCTTATGCAAAAGAACAAAGAAATGCTTACAATATAATGAACAACGCTAGGGAACACCAAATATTCTACACACAATACTAATGGGTGTTGATCCCCATGCGGTGTGAGAATCCCACACTCACGCAAGTATTGTGTAGAATATAATAATTCATTTGGAGTCTCTAACATTTTTGTAATACAATTGGTACGTAAGGAAAGCATTTTACATTAATCTCAGTTAGCTAGTACCGGGAACAGGGGAAAGAGGCAACCAAACCGCACAAACATTAGAGCTCTATGAAACTCACCTGTGAACAGAACACAGCTTCACACTATCAAGGGAAAAACAATTAAGTTCAGAAGGAAAATTGAAAAACATAAAAGAAAAATGCTCACTAATTCAAATTAGCACACATGTTCCTTCCTACATTACATTAAACCAGCAAATAAATATGTAAAAATACAACCTCGAGGCACAGGGCAGCAACCAGGCAGATTCTCTTCAGGACATTTATAAATTTTAAATTGTTCAACTGCAGGAATGATCCTGCCTTGATCGGCCACTTCAAACTCATTACAAGACCCTGAAAAACCAAGAGGGTGATGAGAAGAAATTAGTAGCTGCTTTGCCATATTTGTTGGGAATGCTTAGAAGGTTGTTGGCCTTGAGAGCCACCAAGGGGACCATCTCTAGGGTTTTGCTGCTGCTGCTGATGTTCTAGTGAAATTCCAGACTGAGAATGGTAGAAATTTGGATACCCAAGAGCTCCGTAACTCTGGGAAGGTTGCTGAGTTTGCCGGAAACCAGAAGGCTGCTGACTGTGTCCCTGGAAGCTGTAATATGTGCTGGCTGGAACAGCTGACATTGTTTTGGAACCAAGCCCATGAACCCACATAGCCGAGTTCTCATTCTACTCAAAAGAAGGGGAAGGATCAAATTAAAATTTTCATGAGTTCCAAAAGGAAACAACAAAGGAAAGAGGGGAAAAACAAACACACACACATATACTATGAAGCACGGACAACTTTACAGAGGTTATGTACAGGCGTCCACACGTGTTTGACGCACTGGGACATGTTGAGACACTGCAGACACACTGTCTCCTTTTCTTTAATTTTTTCCACCAGAATAGCATACCCAAGATTGATGAATTTGATAAGATAAAATATTACATAAAATAAATACATAATATTAACAAATATGACATACAATAAATATATAAAATTATATGTTTTGCACGAGTCCCTAGCTTGTCGTGTCCTATAATTTTATAAAATTTGTCCTCATGTCCGTTTTATGTCACGTCAATATCTGTGTCCATGCTTCTTAGTGTAATGCCACGTCAGTGTTCATGTGCGTGCTTCTTGGTGTATATGTATTAATGCTGCAAAAACATTTAAAGGCTGTACGAAAATAACCTAAGAAGCACGGACACCTCTCCGGAGGCTACGTATCAGTGTCAGACACGCGTCGGACACCGACACGCGTCGGACACGCGGTTGACACGTGTCTGACACGTCTGCAGAGGTGTCCCATTTTTTTTCATTTTTTTTGTTTTCCGGACACGCTCCGGACACGTCCAGACACGCGACGGACACGCGCGGGGGTCGAAAACATGATTTTTGAAACTTAAACAGGGTCAAAGCTTAGTTGCAGGAATCAACGAATCTTCGTAAGAAAATAAAAACCCTAGATCAACAAAGAGAGAGAGAGGAGAAAGAAAGTGAAGAACCTGAAGATCGCAGTTCGTCTCCTCTCGCAGATCGCAGATCGCAGATCGTCTGTCGCAGTTGGTCTCCTCTCTCTCTCTCTCTCTCTCGCAGATCGCCTCTCTGGCCTTCGTCTCCCCTTCGCCTCTCTGGCCTTCGTCTCCCCTTCGCCTCTCTGGCCTTCGTCTCCCCTTCGAGGTCCTGAGTCTGTCTCTCTCTCTCGCAGATCGCCTCTCTGGCCTTCGTCTCCCCTTCGAATTCCTGAGTCTGGATATATACCTAATATATATATACCTTATATAAGTGAGATATATATATAAGATAATAAAACAAATAAAATATTTAACTAAATATAATATATATATATAAACCATATTAAACCTTTAAAGAAAAACTAAATATAATATATATATATATAAAACATATAAAATTTTTATATAAATATATATATTTAAAAAATAAAAAAATAAAAAATATTAACACATTATTATTTAATATATATCATATATATATACATATAAATATATAATAAAAAAATAAAAATATTAATATATATAATCTTTATAATATATTTACATAAAAAAAACATTAACACTACAAATAGTATATATTTTTTAATTTTACATATAATATATAAATAAAATTATATATATTAAACGTGTCCCCAGCGTGTCGTGTCCCCCATTTTTTGAAAAATTGCGTGTCCGCGTGTCTGTGTCGTGTCCGTGTCGTGTCTCGTATCCGTGTCCGTGCTACTTAGAAAATAACAATTGTTCATCATAAATTTAATAACTTTTGAAACACATCAATCTATTAACTATTTATTTCCTTTATACATACATAGACAAATGTGGTTGAAGAAAGAATCAGAGGCAACTTAATATTTTTTCTTTGTTTTATTTTTCCAAGAATAATGTCCTTAACTAAATGCGAGGTACCTGCTGAAGAGAGATTGAATGATTGCTGTCCTTGTACTGAGAGCTTAAAATGTCATCATATCCGATGGTTGTGGGCCCAGGAGCAGCAGGTGGGAAGTTGCCTGGAATGGAAGTTGAACTTCCAAAGCCACCATACCCAGAAGCAATAGCAGCAGACTGAGGCAGGCTGTCAACAGAAACATTATTATTCTTATATTGTGGAAGCCCTGCTGCTGCTGCTGCTGCTGCTGCTGCTGCTGCTGCCAGAGATTGATGATACGTGCTGTTACCACTGCCAAATGCCTGTTGGAAAGTAGATGGCAAATATGTATAGCTTGTAGGCAAGTACGGATAGCTAATCATGCTAGCAAATGGCCCCAATTGAAGACTAGGCTGGGAATATGGGTGCACAGCAAGATGTTGAGGAAGACCAGGTCCTGTGTCGACGTTACTTCCAGGCAGGATCTGTGCACTTGGCTGAGTTGATGAAAAGCCAACCGTCTTCAAAGCCTGGATATGTGTACCGGAATATAATGAATAATTAAATCTAATAAATGAAATAATAAGCAAAAGGGGAAAAAAAATGGATCTCTAGACATTTGCAAGGCTTTTTGGTTTAGATCTTTGATGTGAAGGGACTCAAATTTCTTTTTTGAATATACAAGTTCAACCCGGCAACTTCAAATTGGGAAATGAAATTAAAAAAAATATTTTGTCATCGTGTGATTTAATTTAATTTAATTTAATGTTTTTTTTAAAAAACAAGAGAAGTAAAGAAACTCTCTTCATGAATTTCATATCTTAAAGAACACAGATTTGGAAAACTGTATGAAATAATTCCATTTTATTTCCTCATCCCAGGCAAGGCATAACACCACCTCATGATAATTTTAATCCCATCAAATATCACTTACATACACCCTCCCTCATGTGGTCATGCCTCAAAGCTCTTGCCTCTTTCCCATAAAAATAAATAAATAAATAAATAAGAAAGTAGGTACGATTGAAAAATCCATCAACTTATTAAAGAAGAATTCACAAGAAAAAAAATCAGTCTAAAACCTGGATAACCAAGAAGTTCATTACCTTCACGAGTTGTGATCATGAATTGGATTAGAATAAGAGATTATTATATAGTCAATTGAAGCATCATGAGAACATGATATATCTATCATACACAACACAATTGAGTAAACAAACAAGCAAATGGAACCTTCCACTCCAAAAATCCTCCTGAAAACAAACATTCCTGCTATCTTCCACAACAAGATGGATGTAATGAAAAAAAAGATAAAAAACCTTGACTAATCTTGGGGCTCTGAAGTTAATGACCAAGCAAACCTCTAGTGGCCCCCTGGTTTGACTCGAACTTGAGACCATTGGATTTAATCCTTAAATCTTTACTGCTCGGGAAGAGAGACCTCCAGTGGTGCAAACCAAGCCCCCCTCACACTTGGGAAGACAGACCACATCCCATTTAACTAAGTGTTGATTTTTCCCTTCTTCACAACTTTTACATAAAATCTCTCTCAGCATGTTCTAAATTTTATTTGCAACACCCACTAATACCCTAAAGAAAGATAATAAGTGTAAGTTCGGTTAGAATGAAAATTGGAAAGTAAACTAAACTAAATCAAACCAAACCAAGCCTTAAGTCTCATCAAATGGAGTCGGCAATGAAAATTGGGAAGTATGAGAATGAAATTTTTTTGAACATTTCCTGCATTTGTTTAGCATGAGAATGGTGAAAATGCAAGAAAGTAATATTTTTTGTACAACCCATATCACCATGGTAACTTGACTTTCCGTTTCTTAAAAAAAAAAATTAAAAAAAAAAAATGATATTTATTTATTTTCTCAAGAGAGTAGTTACATGTTATAACTTTCTTTCAAAAAATTCATCTCACTAAATGCATGTTAACAATTTTTTTAATTTCACTTTCACTTCTCATCATATTTTTCACCCTAATTAAATGGATCCTAAGAAAATAAGTATTCTTGACAAAACATATTGAACCAAAGAAAACCAAAAATACACAAGATTTTCATATCTATACATTTATTTTTTCGGCTGAGTAATTATTGGTTTTAACTTGACATTCAACAATTTCCCCAAAACCCTAGAATACGTAACATATAAATGCATATGGTGCCATGTTGCCATGCCGACCGGTCTATGACAAATGTGCCTATGTTTACATCCACGCTTCATAGGAGCACAATACTTCCCTCATTCTCATGTTTAAAGTTGTAGGTACATGGGTTCATCTCCATTATGTGGCATTGATATGTGTCACAAGTGTGCTTGAGATCTCCATGAATCTCACTATCTCCAGGATCCACATGTAGAAAGGAACCACCTCCTGATCCACATGTAGCATCTCAACTCCTAATCCATATGAAGGATCCTACCTCCAAATCTCAATGCAAGATCCACATCTTAAATGAAAGAGGCTTTTCCACTGCAACTTGTGACCTGCAACTATGACGTGTCCATCTTGCACGCCCGACATTCATACCATGGCATGTGATTGTGATACTAACACAAGGACGCAATGATCTGTAGATCCCTTGATATTGTCAAGATTCGCTAACTTCTCTTGACATTGTCAGGAGATCCTTCCCTATATAAGGAAGTCTCCCCAAAGCAACTTGGTATAGAAGACCTCCACTGCCGCCCACTCTCTTCTAAGCTTGCCTAGCTTTTTCCTCCTCCACCTCCAATAACCTCATGCCATCTAAGTTCCTACCATCTTCCTAGATCATCAAGTTCAGCCACACCAGACATTATCCACAAAAGTTATTAAGGGTGGGAACCCTTTTTAAAATCCCCGAGGAAAAGATCGTTAGAAACTCACACTGAATTCATTCAAGGAGGATAGCTTTATTATCATGAGTAAATTTTTTTTCTTCAGATGGCCTTGGAGATATCCAGCCTTTTAGTGAAACAAAACAAAACACACACACACACACACACACACACACACACACACACACAGTGTTATTAAAGGCGTGCCTAGGCGTGCGCCTAAGCCCAAGTCCCATCCAAGCCCAAGGTTTGCGCCTTGTAGTGTTCCAGGCTAAGCAACTTCGATAAGACATGCCTAGGCTCAAGTCCCGTCCAGGCCCAAAGTTTGTGCCTTATAGTGTTCAAGGCCAGACAACTATGATAAGGCGCCTGATTAGCCCAAGGCTTGAGTCTTGAGGGCTTTTTTTATTATTGCTTTAATTGGTTTTGTTTAAAATCTAACCATTGATTTAATATGGTGTAGCTAAAGATGATCCCTACTCTTATTACAGATGCCAATACATTGGGCATTCAACCCCAAATCAACGATAGAAGAAAAATTAGCTCTAATTCCTAATCTCCAAAAAATACTAAATGTTTAACATTTAATTTTGTTTATGTTGATCCCTAAATTATTTACTTACATTAAATTATATTTTTTTTTCCGTACAAGGTGCGCCTCACTTCGGTGAAGCCTGCGCCTCGGCTTGCGCCTTGAGCCTATGCCCCAGAAGACCTTGGCACCTTGGTGCGCCTATCGCCTTTAATAACACTGACACACGAGACATGACCATGGGATGGGGCCCATGGGCTTCCAAAGTTTCTTGTGATCTAATTTGTCCTAGTGTCAAAAGGATCCTCCACTTGTGCTCTTGTTTCCCTCCCTTTAATTGTTTTTCTTTTAGGGCATTTGTGTGTGTTTGTGTGGACACCCTTATGTACTTTTCTCTTTACTTTATCAATTTTAGTTTCACATCAAAATAGTCAAGATGCAATAAGATGCATGTGACCAACAGAAAAATAAGTGAATATCATCAAGTCAGGACAAAGTACGCAAATGTCATCTAAAATAATTCTTACAAAAATTAATGACTGCATCAATAAGAAGAATTGACATGGTTCCAGTTGAATGCGCCACGGGGACAATACAGGAAAGCTGAATAAACGTAAGTCGAGACTGCTAGAAAATAAAGAATGGCATGATTTGACCTCAGTTGAGCTTAGTGGTGGGTCATTTTCGTAAGCCAAAAGCTAATTCATTTAGGTGTGGTTCAAATAAATTGCACACCTTAAACAATGTAATTTTCAGAAGGCACGAATGTTCAGACATGTATTCCACTTAATTTTTGCATCTTAATACTATTTCTCTATTCTGAAGTTGGGAACTCAAAAATTTATCAAATTTTATACACGAGCTAAACAATCTACATGAAGATATAATTCTAGGGAGAGTACCTCTGCCACAGAAATGGTTGAACAATTTACATGAAGACATAATTCTAGGGAGAGTACCTCCGGCACAGAAATGGTTGAACCGCTGATGGAAGACACTGTGCTGCCGTACTTTGTAGGCATTGATTGTGTCATGAGAAAGGGTGAGTACGGAAGCTCAGACTCTCTCACAGGCTGAACACTCGCTGCCAATAAAGAGCTTGGTAATGAGTTTGTATATGCCTGCTGTTACCGCATAAAAACAAAAAACAAAAAAACGAGTGAGAATTGGCAAAGAAAAGTATCTACAGGACTGAAAAGAATTGCAGTGTTAGTTCTTCAAATTTAGCAAGCTCAATATAAAAGAGAAGAAAAAAATAAACAAAATAAAAATTCTGAAACCATCATGAATAGCAAGAGTAATAATTTAATATAACAAAAACAACTCCAATTAGAATTATATTAATGACAATAATAAAGTGACCAAATCAGTCCAACCACGATAAATGTAGAAGAACTAGTCAAGGCATTACAATATGGGTCATAAGACTTGAAAAGACTTTTTTAAACAGGAATGCAATAATGTCAATATCAAGTGCCTAAACTAATTAGTACCCATGCATCTAGGTCACTCAAATTTATGTATCTACATGGGTTTCTTTCGAACATTTCAAACTTCAAATTAAATATGCATACAAAGGCATCCATTTAATCACTGACCATATTGGTAGGAAATGTTTACAGACAAATAAATGATAAGAAAAAGTGCAAGCATAGTGTATAACGCATGGTTCTTTGCAAATGAATATATGCAAAAGTAGATCACATATCAATTTTTGTACAAGGTTCCATGACAAAAACTTCATCCCTCGTTAGCGCAAACTTTAATATCTTTCTCCAAATTCACAAAAGTTAGCACCAAAAAAAGGTTACATATGACTGAGGTGGTCAACAAAATTAAAACATATAAGAAAATTCATCTAAACACAGTTTGAAATTAAATACACTAACCAAAACATCATGTACATTGCCTCAAACATAAAAATTTCAATGGGAAAGCCCCATAAAACTGGAAAGCTCTACTTCCTTCAAATGATTAAGCTTAGAACTAAGTTTTCATGTTAAGCACATGGCAAAAAGATGCTTGGCTTTCTGATGCTCAAGTTTATTGAAAACCTAATGCATAAAGAGAAACAAGGAAAAAGTGGCTCAAACCAATAATATGTACACCACCAGTTGCATGATTGTATTAATCACAACACAACAGAAAAGAAAAATAAATAAATAAATAAAATAAAAAACTGAATTCAGTTGATAGAATCACGAAATAACAATTTCCTTTTGTTGCTGGTCGATAAAACAAATAAATAAATAAAATCACAACACGATATAAAAACTGAATTCAATTGATAAAACACATGATATATGTGAAGACAGTTAATTTACAATAACAGAAGAGGACAAAAGTTTCATGTATTATATAGGTCATTACACTCGAGAAAGGAGGAAGATTCTGCGTATGAGAACTCGTCTGAGGAAATGCAGCATTCAACTGTTGGCCATTGTCAAAGTTATAATTAGCAGAAGAAGAAGGGAACATGTATTGAGTTTCATGTGGTGCCTCAGTATTTTCTTGTTTCAACACTTCAGGTTGTGAAGAGGAAGATGAATCATAAAACCCAGCATTTGCACCAGTTCTATGAACTAAGTTTCCATCTGAAGCAGTTCTGAGAGGCTCATTCCCATAATACTCAGGATTTCTGCGAGGAAAAGTTTTCATGAGATAATTTGCAAACAACTAACAAGTAAAATAAACGAACTACAAACTCCAAAAGAAGGGTATACGTTGTGTCCGAGTGCCCAACTAGTGAAGCATCTGCATCTGCATCTGCAGATGTCTCTTCAATATTACTTTTCAAAGGCCTAGATGAAAATGGCCCAGAAAAGGCAGCACTAATACCAGATCCAAAACTACCAAAGCTCAAATGTGAGCAGTCTGCACTCTGGACTTGAAGGTGATTAGGAATTATTACTGAAGGATTATCTTCTTCAGCTGGTTCCACCCGGTCCTCCTGTACACTTAGTTGCTGCAAGGTTGACGTCACTGATGACACAGAGACACCAACGTCTTCAACTGAAAAGAAGTGATATGGAATAACCAAATTGCAAGTCACAACCAATTCCACCAAAGTGAAATCATGAAAACAAAAGACAAAAAAAATGCTAATTGCTTCCACAAGACCAGATAGAGTTTGAATTTGAATGTGAAACCAAAAAATCAGAAATGGACAAGTTTGTGCTTTGTGCCTAGAGGGGACGAATAAGTCAAATAGTTGAATACGTTATCAATTAAAAATTCAAAATCAATTCAATTAGCCAAAACCATGTATTCATAATTTATAACAATAGCATTCACACAATATTGCAATAAATAAAATCAAGAATAATAACACAGCAAAATATATGGAAAATACTTGGAACAATAATCCCCATAGAAAACACAACATGCCACCCTGCTGGTGAGAATAATCCACTAGAGTATTTCCTAACAAGACAAGATACTAGAAAATTGACTTACAACCCAACCCAGTTTGCACTTATCTTTACAATTGTACCACAAACTTGCAAGTCCAATTTCCACTTGCTAGTGGCTCTGACAACATCAACTAGATCTCAGCTACCAAGTGCATGGTGTATGTAAACAAAATGTGTATGTTGTGCATGGTTTTTTGTAAAACCACCAGGTAAAAGTTTTCTCAAATCAATTTCAATGCATAAGAAAATCGAATCAACTTTGAATATATATGGACTATGCCTCCGAGGGGTCTAAAAAGATTAGGGATGCTAAGGCAATCTTTCTATGTAAATAGAATCGAAAACGTGTTGCCCTATTTATCGTTTCAATATGATAAGGTTTCACATGATTTTCAAAATTTTTCATGCCGCTTGAGCGTCCTTCAAGAGGGCATGTTTTGCAGTATGCTCATGCAAATATGCCCGCTGTGGGATCAGCGCATGCTTCGCATTGCTAGTGGACCAAGTAGCACAAACACTGACATGCAATGTGACATGCTATGAAGCACCGACACTTCAAAACAAGTGCCGTATCCGTGTCGAACACAGACACGGCGGGGACATGCAGACACAATAGGGATACACACCACATGGCATGTCCCCTTATTTAATTAATTTATTTTCAGGGGGCACACTAAAGGCATGCCAAGTTGTCTTTTCCCCCAATTTCTTTAGTACTTTTGATGAATGATGAATGATAAATGTTTATTATTTTTTTCTTAGATTTAAATACTTAATAGATCATTCATAAAAAAAGATATAAACTATAAATGTTAATTTAAAAATATATATTTTTTTACAAATATAGAATTAGAGTTTTTTTTTGTTAATATTGATTGTTTGTGGATGTAATAATAATCCAGATAACTAATAAAAATATACAAAAACATATTTTATTGCTATGTCTGTGTCTCCGTTTTTTTGAAACCGCTTTGTCCGGTGTCCGTGTCCGTGTTCGTGTCTGCATCCGCATCCGCATCCGCATCCGCATCCGCATTCATGTCTGTGTCCGTGCTTCTTAGGTGACACGATACAGACATGCTGATTTACAAAAAATTGAAGACACAACACACTTGGGACATGATAAAATTTATATTTTTACAAATTTATAATATGTCAAATATATATATACTTTTTATTTAAAGATAACGAAAAATATGTAACATAACATTAATTATAATAAAAAAGCTATATATATTTCATAACCTAAATATCAAGATATTATTCACATAACAATTATTTTAAAGAATGCAAAAATTATAAAACATTGTAATACACATGATGTATTTATCTCATAATTTTTAAAAAACAAATTTAGAGTGCATAAGTTGTGTTTTAAAGAAGGGCAAATTACACAAATAGTCCCTATAGTTTTGGGCTTGTGTCACTTTAGTCCCTGACTTTTCAATTGTGACACATTTGACCCTGAATTTTGAATCTTGTTCCAAATAAGGACAATTGAAGATATCATTAGATTTTTCAAGGGTAAAATTGTCAATTTGACAAAATATAAACTAATTTGACAAAAATAAATGTCAAACAGATATTTTTGAATTTTTAAAAATTATTTCTACGTACTAAAAATAAAATTATGTAAAATTGATAAATCTTTTAGACATTTATTTATTTTTTTTACCAAATTAATTTTTATTATGTGTTTGGATGATGGTCATATAAAATTAATTTTAAAAAATTAATCATGTAATTTTTATTAATTTTACATAATTTTATCATTGGTGAATAAGAATAATTTTTAAAAAATTAAAAATATTTTTTTGACATTTATTTTTGTCAAATTAGTTTATATTTTATCAAATTGACAATTTTACCCTTGAAAAATCTAATGATATTTTCAATTGTCCTTATTTGGAACAAGATTCAAAATTCAGGGTCAAATGTGTCACAATTAAAAAGTCAGGGACCAAAGTGACACAAGTCCAAAACTACAGGGACTATTAGTGTAATTAACCCTTTAAAGAATGAAAAATATTATTATTATAGAGGGATTCATCACATAGGATGTGTTCAAAGAGTTCAAGAAGTGTTTGCGAAGTGTCGGTGAAGTCACTGATATTATGAATTTGATTTTTTTAATTAAGACACATTGAACAAAATCCAAGCATTCTTTTAGAAGTGTCAAAAGTGTGTCGTAATACGACACGGGTGTTGAACATGACAAGTTACCTCCGCAAAAATGACAATGCTTCTTAATTTGTAAAAGTCCTCAATCTTCAACACTTAGACACACTAACCTATAACATAGACATCTAGCAAAGCTTTTACCTATGAAAATCGCCAACACACTATAACACTTAATCAAAATGTCTGGAAAACTTCAGCCTATGAAGCATGGACACTCCAAAATCAGTGTCGTGGCGGTGTCCGACACGAGGACACACTGGGGACATGTACGAAACACGTCAGATGGTGTGTCCCTTTAATTTAATGAATTTTTTTGTAGGGACAGAGCGGGGACACGCGTGTCCATATGGGGACATGGCATGGGACACAGCACGCGTGTCCATTTGGGGACACGGCAGGGCTAATTTTTTTTTTTTTATTCATCGTTTATTATGACTTTTTTGTGAATGGATGATCTATTTATTTGTTTAAATGTAGTGGTTATATTTAATTAATTAATGTTACTATGCTAATGTTAATTTTGATTTAGGCTTAATGTAATATGAATCTACATAACACATAAAAATATATAAAAATAAATAAAATAAAATTCGCAGTAACCCCCCCCCTCCCCCCGTGTCCGTGTCCCCTTTTTTTAGAAATTGCCGTGTCCCGTGTCTGTATCTGTGCTTCATAGACTTCAGCTAATTTTTCATTTGAAGATGAAGACATATTAATCTAGAACTATTTTGACATAATAAGTTAATCAAGTAATAAAATTTCCTTTCTTTCCATCGAAACAACTGAAATGTTTCCATTTCCTAAGAGACCAAAACGAAACACTTGTAAAATAATGAAATTCTAGCATTTCCATCACAACAAACCAGAACATAGTGAAACATACCAAAACATAGCAGAAAATACCAAAACAGTAAATCACATCAACATAAATATATAATTTTTCATAAATGTTTTTACAAAAAAAATAAATAAATAAACAAACAAAAAATATGAAAGGGCCATATTTTACCATATTAATAAATATTATTACTGATATAGTAATATGACTACTACTTTCTACATGTTTTTTCTTTTCTTTACTTTCACTTTTTCTTTTTCTTCTATTTTTCTTTTTTTAATTTTTATCAAGAAAAAAAAATTTTTAAAAAGAGATGAAATATAATGGAGGGAGAACAAGAAGTCTACCAAAAACAGAAAACAAGAAATAAGTCAAACAAACCGTCCTCACTCTTTACCCCTTGAATTAACCGTGGTGCACTTGCAGAAAACTTTTTGTCGAAGGCCTGTGCACCCTGGGGATTAGTTGGGTTTTGATCCGGACACCTCGGTGCCAATCAAATACATATATATATATAAAGGAATTGGAATCTACCAAACCCAATAGTTTCAAAAATCGCATGAATTGTAACATGTAAATCGACTGTGAATCCATGCTCCGTGAATTCTATCCCAAAATAGATTCACCCATGGATTTGTATCAATCTATGCATGAAATCGTAAGATTCTGATAACAGATATTATTACTACTATTTAAATATATTTTTAGACCTTATGTTATTGGTATCTCACATACTTTTAGAATGATTTACACTTGTGTTTAATAAGATTAAGTTAATTGACAGAATTTAACAATCTTTAGTTCATAGCCATATTTATTTTTTTGATTTTACAATTGTTCTTTTATGTTAATGACTATATAAAATTATAGTAGTATTCTTCTTAGATAAGTACCAATAAAAATATAAAAATATGATAGTAAAGAAAAAGGAGGATCTAAGATCGGAATTATATTGAAATTATAGAGTGAGATGACCAATCAAAAATGCTAGAATAAGTAGGATAGAATTTTGGAAGGGGATGGTAATATACTATGTCTCATCAGATCAAAGATACCTAAGAAAGCATAGGGCCTAAGTAGAATTTTTTGAGCAGGGTGTACAAAAAAGGATTCCACCATTCCTTTGTAATCAGCCAAATAATTCGAACTATCTTCATTTTTAAATCTTAGTGTACAAAAACATCTTGGGTACAGTGGACCCAAGTGATTAAGAGTATCAGACAGATTTCTACTTTGCTTCTCTCTTTTCCTCTTTCATATCATTTCCTTCCTATAGAAACCCGAAGACTCAACAATGTTCTGCAACTTTCTAAGTTATAATACCAAGTTTAGGATTCAATCCAATTTCCATTTCCTTACTGATGTTACAATTTACAAACAATAATACACTCAATCAAGAAATTAAAAGGAAAATGATAATATCAAATTAAGCATCACTTACAACCATCTTCACTTAGTCCTAAAACCATATTAAAAAACTTTCGAGTTTGCAAATACTACTAGGAGTGCGAAAAATCTGCCGGCCCATGCCAAACTGCCCCAATCCAAGCCAAACTACGCGGTTTGAGATGGTTGGCAGAGCAGGTTGGGTGGTTAGGCAATAAAGATGTGTGGGACGATTGATGTGTGCAGCTTAAAATGTTCCAACCCGTTCAAAATAAAACTGATCCACCTCTCTTATAATAGCAATAAAATAGAGCATTAGGCCTACCCACACACAACCCTAATTCACTAATACTATTCACCCCATCTCATTTGCGTCTACTCCATCACCCTAACCCTCTGTCATCATCCCCCACATGCCAAAGTCCCCTCCAACCAACCCCCCGCCCCCTCCTCCTCAACACTGACCATTACCCCTCCAATTGAAACCCCTCAACCCAGAAGTCCACTACTACCGAACCAAACCGAACCGAACCCTTGTCGTCCAACTTCCCTCTTCCATCACCTCACAACCACCTAACCCCTGTCATCCACCTTCCCTCTTCTGTCACCTCACAATCACCTAACCCGATCTCTTCCCAAGCAATTGGTAGCTCTAGGACTGAAAAAGTGTGATGAAGGCCTTCAATCATCGATTTGTGTTATTGCATTTGATGTTGCATTCTTGAAGTTGCTTTGGAGATTGTCTTGATTATCAAGTGCATACCACCAAATTGTAGGATACATATATTATTTTAGGGCAAAATCCATTTTACCTTCTTGTGGTTTAGACCTAAAGCACTTCACCCCCTTGTCTTTTAAAAATGGAAAGTGATTTGCAAACAAAAAATTCATAAAAAGTCCCACAAGAATGCTATGGCAGTGGCATTTTGGAACTTGTAAATCCCTTTAATGGGCATCTTGATTTGAAATGAATGGACACAAATTTGCCATGTATTCTGTATAGATTTTTTGTACAAATTTTCTGTTTGTATTTTATCACTTTTTAAAAATAGCTATTTACCTCACATGTGATTTTGGACTAAAACGCTACCTTAACTCTATTAATGTAAATGATAAAAAGGCGGTTATACCCTCTATGTCTTCCTCCACTTCTAGTCGCCTAAGCAAAAGAAGAAAAAAATTTTTGCCACCATGGCTATAACTAGTGAAGCAAAACAAAATTTTAAAAATATAAAATAAAAATCAATTAAGATTCTTGATTTCCATGACTTTTTAACAAACTTAATTACATCAATTCAATTAAATTATAAATTAACTTTAAATCCCAAATTTTTTGTTCAAAATCACACTGTATACATATATAAATCCACACTAATACATATATAAATTCCTAAATATTTAATCTAAACAACCTTAATTATCCTTATTTATACATATACACACACATTCCCAAAGAGCTTCTTGAATCTAACCTCCAGAAGGAAACTAAGTTTTGCTAGCAGTCCTTGATCTTATCTATTTTAATTGTGGCTGGGTCTTGCAATTTACAATTTTTATGGCCTCTGCAAGCATTTGCACTGTGAAGCTAATGTATTTAACCAACTTGTGATCTCTCTATATATATACATGCATATATGTACAAGAACAAAATGTTTCCTTCAATTGATGTTGTATTCTTACTATAATTGGCTCCATGAACTTAGCACAATTCCAATTGAATGAGTTGGATGGGAACATTCCAAATCAAAATAAATTCTCGTAGCCTCGTAGGCATGTTGCCCTACAAAAGAACAGTAGTTACCTATGTGTATGATTTTGAAATTGAGGATTTGACATTAAGGAACACAACAGGTTAGGGGCAATGGGAGATGTGGGAGGGGGAAGCAGAAGGTAGTCGGGGGAGCTTGAGAAGCTGGCAAGCTGTGGCAAGGAACTGGTGAAAAGGGGAGGGGAGGTGGTGAGAGGATGTGGGTGGGTGGGTTTGGGTTAGGGTTTTCAAGATAGAAGATGAAGTGAAATGTAGAAGACAAAAACAAGGTTAAATATATCTTTTTACAATAGAATTTGACTTTGACTACACTTTTTTCTTTCCCAACTTTCAAAATTGGCATGTGAGATACACATTCCATTAATTATGATGGAAAAGGTAACAGTACCACTTTAGTCCAGAGGGAATTGGCTATTTTTAAAATACAAGAGGGTAAAGTGCTTTAGGGGCGAAAACCACAAGGGGGTGAACTGAATTTGCCCTAATTGATGGCATTTTTTGGTCTCAAATAAGGGTTGCTTGTGATGATTTGAGAAAATGGGGAATTCCATCTTTTATGTCATTTATAGACTACTATTTGAATATTTAGCTCGGCCTCACAAGTATAGAGAGCAACATGCACAACCCATCGAGTAGAAACCGCCAAAATTATACCACCAGTTTTGATCTTGGGCAGTTCAGCAGTGGGTGAAAAAAAAATCTCAAAGCGCTAAGGGCAGTTCGGCTGATATTATTACCACCAAACCACCACTGAATAGGTTTGGACACACCCCTAAATGCAACGTTTAACTACAAGCTTTACATTCAAGTTCCATGTAAATAAGAAATTATAGGCCTTGTTTGGTTTGTGTTTTGAGATATTATTTCAAAAATAATTTTCTGGAGAGAGTTTAGAAAATTTGAAAAATTGTTTGGTTGTATATTTTGAAAATAGTTTTGGAGTTTGGGATGATTTGATATTTTGCGGTAGTTGAATAGATGGGTGTGAGAGAAAAAGTGATTGAGAGAGGAGAGAGAAGAAGTGATTGATTGATGTGTAGTAGAGAGGAAAATGATTTTGGAATTTTTTTTTTTTTTTTTTTTTTTTAATTTTCAACCAAACATTTTTGGAATTTTTTTCTCCAAAAACATGTTTTGAGAGACAAACCAAACATGCCCACAGTTTTTCTACGCACCAACATTCTGCATGCAATAGCCTAGCGTATAAAGACATCTCAAGAACAAATTACAGGCCAGAAATTTAAAATTAGAGCATGTTACCTTCTCGAAGTTCGAAAGAATTTGTATGAGGCTGGTAGGAACCCATGTTTTTATATATGTCATTATTGAAAAGGGAAGCACCTCCAGAATTGTCCTCCTCTATCTTCATGATGGAAACAGAAGCTGATCCGGTTTGGTTTGCATTAATATTTTCAATAGCAATATCTTCTACTGCCCGGACATCATCTTTCTGAAACTGAGAATGCTGAATTTTATCTGAGGACAAGTGAGATGCATCTACATAAAGCTCGGAAGTCACAGGTGGCTCTAAGACAGAAGGCACGCCTGCGGCTGGTAGCTGCTCAATTAAGGGCCCCTCATCATTGGGAGAAAGGGTACCAACTCCTGGTTCAGGGTTTATCTCCGACACAGAAAAATAAACCTCAGAAGAATGCAAATTGTTATGTGATGCATTGGATCGCGGTGCCTCAGCATGGAGGTGGTTGTTAGCATACTGAGATGGGTTTGTTGTGATGGAACCCTTGCTATGTGGCCTACCCATCTTAACAATGTCAGCCATTGATACTTGACCAGGGACTCCCGACCAAGCAGGTTGATATCCAGAAGAAAGCTGTATACCATCAACTGTGTCTATCGTCATCACTTTATTTTCGATGGTGATAAGATCACTGCAAAAGAAAACATATATGCAAAGAATTAAACAAGCACAGCAGTCAGAAGATTGGCAAACAAATTGCACCCCATACACGTCTTGGATATTTGAAGAAGATAGTGAATGTGATTCTTTGGTAGATATAATAATAGCACAATAAAAATCAGCTGAAGACTCGTAAATTTCTTCACATCTCTAATTCCATGTAAAACAATGAAGTTCAAATTGCAGACTTTGTATCTGTTGCTCTACCTATCAATTCTAAAAATGTATAAGATGGCACAATGTTATAAGCTGTTTGGGGTTTGAATCGTACCAACTCTGCATCAGACCAACCCAATAGCCCTACATTGAGAATGCCATGGGTCACTGTGACCAACTATAGCATGACAAAAAATTAACAACTGTCATAGTCTTGTTTATACAATCATACGGAAAGATGATGTCATGTATCAAACGTGCCTCCTGCATTGCATCACCTTCACACTCGTAAGAAACTACAGCCATGCTACTGAAGCTCTCATTGTTCCCATCATAAGCTCTTCCATCAATGGCCACAGTTTGGCAAACTTTTCAATGTAGTGACCACCAATCCAAACTTAAATTGAGAGCCAATGTCAAATTTTAGATGTGGGCCGATCAATTAAGTTTTGTTATGGGATAAACTTCAAAATAAACCTAAGAAACATTGAAAAAACAATGTGAGTTATGTAGGCACCACAGAAATTTTTTTTTTTTTGATAAATAAAGCAATTTATTATATATATAAAAAAAAAAAAAAGGGCATCAAGATGATGCAACCAATACAAATGGTATTCCCAATTAGGGAAACCCGACCCAAGCACTGCCCAATTATATCATCTAGAAAATCTAAAAAAAACAAACAAATCTGGATCAACTGTTCTCTCCAACCAACTATACATAACTACAAGAAGCCAATTCTCTAACCAAAGGACACCATGAAAAACCTCTTTTAAAGTTCATCTATTTCACTCCAACCATACAAGCCACATCAAGCAAAACGGTGCCAACAACCACACCTGTCGACTTCGACGTCCAATCTGAGCACCCCGCCAAACCCAAAGCATATCCAACACCCCTTTTGATTGAACCCAAACATCCCCAAAGAATGAGTAAATAAAACCCCACAGCCGCGAGGCCACTAGACAATGCAGGAACAAATGATCCACCAATTCCGCATCAACACAACACATACAGCACCGATTCACTAACACATGCCCACACCTCATCAAATTATCCAATGTAAGATTCCACCCCAAAGCAACTGTCCACATTAAAGAAAACCACCTTAGACGGGACACCAAGCATCCAAATACTCTTCCAAGGCAACGACCTACCACACTCCCCCACTAAACCCCAATAGAATGAAGAAACTATGAATTGTCCCCTGGCCCCCACCCCATTCCACACCATAACATCGGACCTCACCCCAATAAGACCCAAGCCATACAAGAAACCCCACAACTCCACCAACTGAGCCACCTCCCAATCTTACACTCGCCGTCGCAACTGAATATCCCAAACCACCACACCCCTACCTCCCAAATAAGATGCCACCGTAGCCTCCTGATCAACCACAATGGCGAAGATCAAAGGGAACCGGATCTCCAAAGAAACCTCCTCACACCATCCATCCTTCCAAAACCTCACCCTCACTCCATCCCCCACCCGAAATCCTACCCACCTCCAAAACTCCACCCTTCCCAGCCAAATCCCTTTCCACAGCCCACATCCATGGGAACTAGTCCCATTCCCAGTAACCCAATCCCCCCTACCCAACCCATGCTTAGAAGCAATCACCCTTTGCCATAATCTATCTTCCTCTAAAGCAAAACATCACAACCACTTCCCTAACAAGGCTCTGTTGAAAGTCGCCAACCGGCTAACCCCCAGGCCCCTTGCTTGCTCAGATTGACAAATCCTTCCCTAATCAACCAAATGATACCTGAATTCGTCTCCACCACTACCCCACAAAAAGTCCCTTTGAAGCTTCTCCAACAGCTATGCCACTGACACTGGAATAACATGCACGGACATGAAATAGGTCGGGATACTGCTCAACACACTTTTGATCAACATCAATCTCCCTCCTTTCGAAAGATACTACCTCTTCCAACCAGTTAAACAGCGTTGAACCCACTCCACCACTCCATCCCACACCTTATTTGCCTTAAATGTAGCCCCTAATGGCAAACCCAAATAAGACACTAGCAATCCCGACACCTTGCAGAACAAGACTGCCGCTAAAACTAGCAAGAGCTGAACCTCCCCAACCAGAATAAGCTCCAACTTCCGCAAGTTAACCCGAAGGCCTGACACCGCCTTAAAGCATAGCAACACACATCTCAAGTGTCCCACCTGCTCCGCTTTAGCACCACAGAATATCAAAGCATCATCCACATACAACAGATGAGATACATCGGTAGTAACCCCCAGCACCGATCCCATAACAAAACCTTCCAATGAACCTACACACACTGCTCTATCCAACAATTTGCTCAACGCTTCCATTACTATAATGAATAATAAAGGTGACAAAGGGTCCCCTTGCCAAAGTCCTCGATATGTCTGAAAGAACCCCGCTGGAGTCCCATTAATCAGAACAGACATCCGCACCGTTGATATGCAAAACTCAATCTAATGACACGTCTCCCCAAAACCCATACGGCCTAACACATAGAATAAGAACTCCCAATTAACATTATCGTATGCATTTTCAGTATCCAACTTGCAAATCAAACCAAGACGCTGCTGACGAAGCCAAGAATCCACACACTCATTAGCAACCAGCACTGCATCTAGAATCTGTCTACAAAAGCATTCTGAGACTCAGATACAATAGCTGGCAAAACTCCTCTCAATCCGTTTGCCAGCACTTTATCCAACAACTTATACACGGTCCCCAGCAAGCTAATAGGCCTGAAGTCACGAACATCCTTCGCCCCCCTTTTCTCAGGAATCAAAGCCAAAAAAGTCGCATTAAAACTTTTCAAGAATTGCCACAACAAAAAAAGGCCTTCTAAAGTTGCCATCACATCACCCTTAACCACGCTTCAACAATGCTGAAAGAAAGTCATAGTAAAACCATCTGGGCCAGGGGCTTAATCACCACTCATGGCCCTCAAGGCCCCAAAAACCTCCTCCGTAAAAGCTCGCTCCAACATCGCCTTATCCTCTCCCAAGATCATATCAAAATGAACCCCCTCCAAACCTGGACACAATGACCCTTCTTGGTGCCGAAACAGATGTTGATAGAAACCCACAACCCCTTCCTTAACCTCCACATCCGAACATAACTCTCGGCAATCCACCCGCAATCTGCTAATCTGATTGACCCGTCAATGTGTATTTGCCATCAGATGAAAAAATTTCGTATTACGATCCCCATCATTTAACCACAAACATCTAGATTTCTGTCTAAAACACCTCTTCCATACGGGAGATACAAACAAAATCCTGCCTGGCCGCCTCCTTTCGATCCACTTCATCACTAGTCAACCCTCCTTGTGCTTCTAGCTCATCCAGGGAATAAAGCAAACACACCATTTCGCCTTTTGGCCCTCTAACCGACCAAACACCTCCTTATTCCATTTCTTCAAATCTCCTTTCAGCATCTTCAATTTATGAGCCAACACACAACCAGGAGAACTAGCAGACCCCTAACTGTTCCACTATCCGCGGACCAACTCCAAGAAGCCTTCTGTTTACAACCACATATTCTCAAACCGAAATGGTTTAAGGCCATTGCGAATCCCCCTGCTATCAAGCAGGATGGGCCAATGATTAAAAACTGGTCGAGGAAGGTGGATCTGCACAACCTCCGAGAAATGCTCCTCCCATCCCCTAATAACCAGAAAATGGTCAATTCGAGACGGGCTCTGCCCATTCGACCAAGTGAAACTACCCCTGTATCGGTAAATCAACCAATTGCAAATCGTCTATGAAAGAGCAAAAGGCCCTCATTGATCCCGATACCCAAGTATTCCCCGCCTCTTCTAATGGCCATCTAACAATATTAAAGTCACCACCCACGCACCACGGGACATCCTAGCAAAATGCAGCACTCTCCAACTCCACCAGGAACAAACCTCGCTCTGAATTCTGCACTGGGCCATACACCCCAGTAAAACCCCACCGAAAATTGTCCTCTGCACACCGAAACAAACAAGAAACAGAAAAACCCCTAACCTCCTGCTCCTTCCTTACCACCACCCTCTTGTCCCAACAAAGAAGAATCCCACCCGATGTACTGACTGCCGCAAGAAACATCCACTCCACAAACGTCCCCTCATACTTCCCGAATCAGCTCCACCCCCAAGCTCTCCATCTTAGTTTCTTGTAAACATATAACATCAACTTTAGCATTCCGCAACACTGCCTTCACCGCCACCCTCTTTTCTATCATTCAAACCCCGCATGTTCCAAGATAGGATTTTTAACTTTATTTCAACAAAAGACGTCCATTATGAGCTTTCCTAACACCCTGTCCCACAATCTTTGCTTCATGGTCATAATTGACATCACATTCCAGATTCCTGAGCTCTCTATTTCTTTTACCAGCACCTGCAGAAGGCATAGTCATCCCTGTACTAGGGACCCCTTGCCTCCACGATGCCTCCACTGTCGAAAACAAAGGCAAAGCCTTCTCTTCGTGGCCTTTGAACGACAGTCCCAGACAACGACTAACTTCATTGATACGTTCGAGCACCCATTCCGACACTTCCTCAACCGACAGCATTGCAGCCCCATTCAAACCACCGTTAGCATCAAAAGTGTCTCTGTTCAAACCCAACTCATCCTCCGAGACACCATCTGCCATTGCGACAATGTCCTTGCATCAGCACCGTCACCATACCCACCTCTTTCAGCCCAAGCGTCGCCTCCAGACCCCTCTGTTTGTGGATAAAACTCCCCTTCTTTCGAATCCAAATCTACCAACTAAGGATTAGTCCCCCCATCGTCTGACAAAACCATCTACCCGAATCCATCATTCGTTAGATCTCGACACACCGTCAACTCCATCCCCGAAGTCTCCTCTGGCCATTGGCGATGAGCATCGTCGTCTGTTGGCTCCACCCGACCCACAACCTCTGGGTTCGCATCTTCCTCCGCATGACTATCCACCTTCGCGTCGACCCAACCCACGTCAAAGGACTCTGGGTTGATCTGGATTGACATTGTGTGGCCCAGTTCACTCCTCCTTAGGCACAATCTAGGCTTCCCCCCATCATATCCTTACGGCCCATCATTGGATTTCTTTTGTTTTTAGCCTCCCCCCATCATATCCTTGGGCTTGAGGCGTGATCTGGGCTTCCCCCCATCATATCCTTATGGTTGGATTCCTTTTGTTTTTAGCCTCAACCCAACGCTGCTGGCCCATAACTCCTATGTTTGCATCTTGGGCCTTTGTAAGGCCCATCTGATCCCCTTTGTAAGCCTTAGGATGACCCAATCCATTCCCCTACTAATGGATGGGTTTGGCTCGAATGCCCAGCCTTCCTAAATCTCTGCAAATAATCCTCTACCCCAAATCCCGTGTCAGATTCCGATCTAATTGCAAGAAATTCCTCCTTTCCTTGTACGGTCCAACTTCTACATCCTTCTTGGCCGACAGCAACACCCTCTTGGCCGCTGGTTCTGTCTCTCCCAAATTCGCAGCGAGAACCTCCACAGCCCCCATCAGAGGGAAACTCGCATCGGTGTATGTTCCGAGCATCTCACACACAACTGAAAAGGGCACAAGTCCGCCAACGACTCATCCGACTCCACAAAAACACCACATCAATCGCCAATTGCACAGTACACCTCTTCTCCACGAAGATGGATAGGCAAACCCACCATTCAAATCCAAACACTCTTCTCAGGCTTCTCTGTCTTCCCCGAAGTACATCAGGCCAGTGGTGACCACCACTCCAGCAATAAGTCTCGCCCATCTACTGTCCATCGCCATCGTAACACTACCTCCGCCTCACCTCTAGTCGGCAAAACAAACAAGAAAGCCTCATCTCCCAATGGTCGTACCTCCACATTCCCCGATAGCTGCCATTAGTGACCGACCCAGTCCAAGATAATCGCAAAGCTCAACCTCTTCCCACCCATCCCCTTCACCTTACCCACCAACGATCTATCCAACGTCCTGAACCAATAAACCTACAACCTTGTGCGAACTGCCTCTTTAGACTTGCAGCGGTTGGTCGATTCCTGCAAAATAAAGGTGGACACCAGCTTCTTCGATCCACCACGTCGCACCACCCTAACATCGCTCAATCTGAAGCCTTCAATGACCAACGCCACCCCCTCCCACCCATCACCGAAGGCCGACCTAGGTATGAAAATATGTTCTCACCTCGTTCCTGTTGTCACCACTATTTGAACCAACTACCCACCACCTTCCTCCCCACAGACCCAAGCAACGGCAGTTCAATTACCCCCACTAAAATGGCCCAAAAACTGTAGATTACTGGGTTCCTTCGATGCTATTTTCAATCTTGCCACCAACCATTGCGTCTCTGACCTGTTCAACACCACCATCCGTCGAAGCCCCTCCCCTCTCTCAACAATGGACATCCTGCACCACCCATCCGCACCCACCAGTATCTCCTCAAACTCGAACAACCGGCCACCGAGAAAGAGAATCCGCTGACAAGGTCCGATTTCTTTCTTTACTGGGAACATTCTCCTTTCCTAGAATCTCAGAGCCATTAATAGGAAGAAGAGCTATACTTCACTTTACTGAAACAATTGGGAAGATAATTAGAAAGATAATAAGAGGGAGGCAGTTCAGGGTTTATCTCCGACACAGATTTCATTTCTTACTTTATAAGGCTTTAAATCACCATTCAATCATAACGATGCAAGAGATGGGTCTATTGGCAATGTAAGAGAAGATGCAACATTATGATAATTTATGCCTGCACTTGACAAAGTCTGCATCAAATCCAACCAATGGCCCTAAATTAAGAATGACATGGTTGTTCCACAGTGAAACATGCAAGCATGATAGATAATTACAATCACAAACATAGTAGCCCTTGTTTATATGATAAATTTGAAGGGAAGATGATGCCAGATGTCAAGCGTGTCCCCTGCATTCCATCATCTAGCCTCCAGATTTGTAATGCAGACTGAGGAATCATGAATGATATTTTTTTCCCCTAATAAGTAAATACAAAATTTATAAATGGAAGTGCCAAAGGAGGCACAACACAACCCATGAACACAAGATATATCAAACAAGACCCCTACCCCAAGAATCTCGACCAAATGCTCTAAGAAAATCCAAAAAAAATTCTAAGGGTCCACCCCCCAATATTACAACCATGCTGCATACACCAACAAAATGCTCTTTACTTAAAGAACCAAGCCATCAATTCATCCAAAAATCATCTATTCTTTCCTTCCATATACATCACATTAGACGGAGACCACATTCAATACTCTCTACTCTTCCTACACACTTATAAAAATAATAAATAAAATGTTATCGACATAACAATTATCCTTTTATGTCAACAGTGCCACATATGACATGTGCGTCCTAACAACTAAGTACATTAAAGAACAAAGTACATTAAAGAACAGAAGTCATTAGAAGGGGAAGCAATCAAGTGGGAACTCATCTAATTTCTGCAACGAATCCCAATTTCACATTGATCATTACCTGCGCAGAAAATGTTTAGCGCTTAAAATGTGTAGCTCATATGCCCCTTGAAACCATTGCATCTTGTGATATATCTTTCTTTTTTCGGCTCCCAGCGAAGACATGTCCAGTAGCAATTGTACGCAAAAATCTTGAATAAATTACTATTAAATACAACTAATTATCTTACACCTGCTGGCACCCCTCCCTTTCCATTTAAAACTTAATGCACTAATTAACAAATATAAAATATGGTTAGACCTTGCCATCTCAGGTTCTTAGATAGATGATATTGGAATAAAAAGGACAATTTAGAATAATATTAACTCAAAAGATATTCAGTTGTGTTGTAAGTTAGTTGAAGTATAGTATTTCTATTCGCCCAAAAAAAAGTATAGCATTTCTAGTCATTCTCACACAAAGTAAGATGGGTCATAATGATATTTGCCGTGTGAGACAAAGTAGGACAATTACATAAATAAACTGCAAAACTTGCAGATAGATGCAAATAAAATCCTGTCTGATGCATGCCATCACGCAAGAGGATGCAAACAAGGTTACACAACATTGTAAAAGCTTACGTAAGTCAAATAGAAATTAAGACCAAGTAGAGCAAGGACAGATTTACTACCATAAATCTCTTTGGTTCATTGTCTGTATTACACATTTTCCAATATTACACTCATACTCTTTGATTATAGTACGTGATTTCCTATGCTACCTACAATTTACTTCTAAAAGTAAATTATCCTTTAACAATCAACACTCCATTGACATTATGGGAAGCCTCATGGATGCCAATAATTAAGTATAGCCTCGAGTAAAAGTTTTTAGATGCAACACCAAGAAAGCAAAGGAGGTAGATTAGATTATTTGCAGGACTATCTTTAAAATCACAATTTTGAACAGCTAAATTCTGACTGATCATGTTACAATAAGACTAAGGACCCATTTGCCATGATGTTGAAGTCTTTTTCTTGCTTTGCAACCAACAGCCCCAAGAAAAGCTAATGCTAATAGGTTCAGATTTACTCCAAGCTTCTAACACAAAGAAGAGTACAAATTAGTTAGATATCCGCAACTTATCCAGTGCACATTTGTATATCAGAATCATAAACGTCCACAACCTGTCTCAAAGAAGTACCTGTAGAGGGCATCTTTTTAATCACAAGATGTGGCATTGATTGCCAAAAAGAAGTATGTCACTCCAATGAATTTCATGAATGCCATATACACAAAGTATAACCATACACCATTTAGCAGCATGAAAGCTCCTTGGTTTACAAATATAGATAAGAAACACACATTTGAGATTATAACAGGACTAACCTGTCGGCTGGGGGTCGCCGATTCGTATTATTTCCTGCCATTTCAAATGGTAAAGATGAAGCACTTGTGTAATTATTTGTTCCATTTTCTTTCTTGTATGAAGATTTACCAAGTAAAACGCCAGACTCTGAAAAGGAAACCAGGGTCAAGATCAAACAAGTACAAGAATTCAAAGAATGAATTCTTGCCAAAAAGTACAATTCCATCAACATACCAGAAGAGCTGAATTGGGTTGAGCCAGCATGTCCAACATAACGATCAGTGCCACCCCTACCCCCATGACTTGAAGAGTTACCAAAGCCACGAAACCTGGATTCTGTTATCTCCTTATTCTGAAACAATGAACACAAGACAAGTAAAAATGGATGACAAGGTGAACTTTTAACTAGCACTAACAATAAATCTAAAGCTTAACAAGGCTGCAATAATAAGCTTACCCTATTCCACCAAAAACAGGAAAAGAAAAAATAAAAATCCAAGCCCCTTATGCATAATCAAACATGTGGTCATCCTAATCTCATGTTATGACATTAGGGAAAACAACAGAGAAAACAAAAAACGAAACGGCCAACTAAACTAAATATAAAAACACACAAACAAATAACTTAACCCCACATTACGACTCCACAATTTCATCAGATTCGGTACAATCGGAACGGTAGCAAGCTTTAGTGGTACATGACCAACATAAGCTTTAAAAGGGGAAAGTCAACTATCCAACAATACAAATCAGAGATTTTAAGCATTTTTCACATCCACGCACCTCTTTTTTCTTTTCTCGTTTGCTCTTCACCTCATGAAAAGGATCTAGAAAATCGATAAAGTTCAAATTAGAATTGTGCTTGAATATCAGAAAAAAAACATAGAAGCGATACCCTAGAATTTTCCTTGCCACTAAATCCCAGAGCTAGCAGAAGCAATAATATGAAAAAAAATAACACATGTGAATAATAATTTTAAGTAAAAAGTGGGGGAAAGAAAAAGGAATCTGCATACCAATAAATTGATAGAACAGTAAGGTCTACGCTGTATCCTATATCTAGCAAACAACCACTAATATAGTTGAAGCAAGCATGGTCAAGGAATAATAATGATGTAAATACGATCATGCTACAACACACAAGGTCCTTCACCCTATTGAACACTGACAACTGTCAAGTTAGCATACTTCTTCTCCCGGCTTGACCACTTGAAAATAAAAAAAGCACCTCCTGTTTTGATAACTTGACTAGTGAACTTAATATATCATGGGACCAAATCCAATTGCAATATGAAATGAAAACCATGTGACGATAATTTTCTTTTCTTCATGATTCAACTTTTCCGACCCATATTGATAGGCAAGAAGACAAAGCTGTTCAAGCCAAGAAAATTGTGCAGACTCAACCAATCCACATGTGATGATGTTTACCTGGCCATTAAATTTTATATTGCAATGAAGCATAAATCCTAGGCACCATTACTAGAACCAAGAGTCACAGATCAAACGGACAAGCATGAAGGCATAGGTTTAAACCTGAGGACAACCGCTGCTTGCTAACAAAGGCCTGGGGGTGAGGTGGGGTGGGGTGGGGTGGGGCGGGGCTTGACAAAATTTACCCCTGTTAGAAGTTAGCACCCTAATTTAATGCAACCACTACCAGGCAATGCCTTCCTAAAGGAAACACTATGATTATAGCCAACAGCAAGAAGTGGGGGTAAATAAGCATAAAGCATAGCCCTTGTGTCTTGTAAAGCTTCCACGCTTAACATCCCATATATCATAAACAAGTGACAAGCATGAACGACATAACAAGAAAACTATATTTCAAAAGAGTAGCAATGAAACACATCAATAGTTTCATGTTGGTCACCAAACCAAGCCATGCCATGCCATGGCACCACCAGAGCAGAGTATAATTGCATTCTGAAATCCTTGTGTTAAGTTCATATTCTCATATTTCAAGTAAATGCCAACTCTAAAAAATCGGCAGTCCTGTTGTTTTCGTTGAAATTAGGTAATTGGATCAAGCACCACCAAGTGTAGTGTTGTAAATAAGTGAATCTTCAACAGCATATTTTTTTTTTGATAAGTAATTAATTTTATTAGAAAAGCATCAAGATGATGCAAAGAATACAAAGATCGTAGAACTCCTAACCAACAATTTTATCCACAAAATCTATGAAAACAAATATATCCGGCTCGGCCTGTGACTCCAACCAAGTGCATAAAGTAAGCAACAAGCGATTCTGAAGCCAAGACACCGAATGAGTAATGTCCAGAAACGTTCGCCGATTCCTCTCCAACCAAACCATCCACATCAAACAAAAAGGCACGACGGACCAAATCCGCCGACGTCGACGACCAACACGAGCACCTCGCCAACTCCATAACATCTCCAACACCCCTTGGGCTGCACCCAAACAACCGCAAACAAAGAGCATACCAACCCCCATAGACGAGCTGCCACATCACAATGAAGAAATAAATGATCCACCGACTCTGCATCCATACAACACATACAGCAGCGATTCACTAAGACATGACCTCTACGGACCAAATTATCAATAGTGAGATTTCGGCCCAAAGCAGCTGTCCACAAAAAGAACACTACCTTAGAAGGAACGCCTGGAACCCAAATGCTTCGCCAAGGGAACAACGAAGTTGCCCCCCCCCCACCAGACTCCGATAAAAGGATGACACCGTAAAGAGGCCTTTTGAACCCAACACTGACCACACCACCCTATCCTCCCCTCGCCCAACGGGTCCCAAACCATATAAAAACCCCAACATCTCCTCCAATTGAGTAGCCTCCCAATCCTGAACTGCCCGCCGCAAGCGGACGTCCCAGACTACCACCTCTCCATTCCCCAAACAGTTCGCAACAGTCACCTCAGGATCCGCTGCAATGCCAAAAATCAAAGGGAATCGATCTTCCAACAACACCTCCCCGCACCATTTATCCCTCCAAAACCAAACCCTCTCCCCATTTCCTACTCGGAAATGCACCCGATCCCAAAACTCATCCCTCCCAAACCAAATCCCTCTCCACAAATCCCGCCCATGAAATCTTGTAATTGTTCCCGTCCTCCAATCCCCGCTATCCACCCCATACTTGGCAGCAATCACCCTTCGCCAAAACCGGTCTCGCTCCCACGCAAAACGCCAAAACCATGTACCCAATAAGGCTCGATTAAAAGTAACCAAACTCTGGACCCCTAAACCACCCGCAGCCTTTGGAGAACAAATCTGATCCCATCCCACCAAATGATAACGGAAAACCTCCGCTTCACTCCCCCACAGAAAATCTCTCTGAAGCTTCTCCAAACGTCGAGCCACTGAAACTGGAATTATCTGTACAGACATAAAGTAAGTCGGAATACTACTCAGCACACTCTGAATCAAAGTTAAACGTCCCCCTTTTGACAAATATTGCTTCTTCCAACCTGCCAGACGCCGCTGCACTCGCTCCACCACACCATTCCACACCCCTTGCGACTTAAAAGTCGCACCCAACGGCAAGCCTAAATAAGAAACTGGCAAAGCTGACACCTTGCACCCCAAAATAGCTGCTAACATGGGGACTCGATCAACCTCCCCTACTGGGATTAACTCAGACTTACTCAAATTCACTCTCAGACCCGAGACCGTCTCAAAACACAGCAAAACACACCGCAAATAGCCCAATTGCTCAACACTCGGCTCGCAAAAGACCAAAGCATCATCTGCATACAAAAGATGCGAAACACTCACCACGCCTCCGCCCAAAGATCCGACCGAAAAACCCTCCAACAAGCCTTCATCTACAGCCCGCCCCAACAATCTAGTAAAAGCCTCCATTACCAAGAGGAACAACAATGGCGACAAGGGATCTCCCTGTCTAAGGCCACGAGAAGTAGAAAAGAATCCCGCCGGTGTACCATTCACTAATACAGATAGGTGGACTGTAGAAACACAGAATTTCATCCACTGACACCATTTCTCCCCAAAACCCATCCGCCTCATAACGTAGAAGAGAAACTCCCAATTAACACTATCATAGGCCTTTTCAATATCCAACTTACAGATCACCCCGGGACGCCCCTGCCGAAGCCTCGAGTCAACACATTCATTAGCTACTAATACGGCATCCAGAATCTGACGACCCCCGATGAATGCATTTTGAGCTTCAGACACCACTGTTGGCAAAACACCACGCAGCCTATTGGCCAAAACTTTAGCTAAGAGCTTATACATGCTCCCAAGTAAACTAATAGGCCTAAAATCCTGAATATCCTCAGCCCCTCCTTTTTTTGGAATCAAAGCCAAAAAAATCGCGTTTAGACTCTTCTCGAACCGTCCCGAACTAGAGAAATCCTGAAAGACGGCCATCACATCTTGCCTAATAACCTGCCAACAGTGCTGGAAGAAGGCCATCGTGAACCCATCTGGACCTGGAGCCTTGTCCCCACTCATAGTCTTCAGAGCCCCCATAACCTCCTCTTCAAAGAAATCCATCTCTAGAGCCTCCCTATCCCCTCCAGCAATAGCATCAAAAAGCACCCCATCCAAACCTGGCCTCCACTGTCCTTCCTGCCGACTAAACATAGTCTGATAGAAGCCCACTATACCCTCTCTAATCTCTGTAACTGTGGTCAAGTCAGTCCCAGCTATCTACAATCTAACAATCTGGTTCACCCGGCGATGGCAATTCGCCATTCGATGAAAGAATTTTGTGTTTCAGTCCCCCTCCTTCAACCATAAACATCTAGATTTCTGTCGGAAGCACACCTCCTCCATACGAGCCAGACAACAAAATCGTGCCTAGCTGCCTCCTTCTTAGCAAGATCTGCCTCCCTCAACCCCCCATTCATCTCCAGCTCATCAAAGCACTACAAAATCCCTAGCACTTCCGCTTTCTGCGTCTCTAGCCGACCAAACGACTCTTTGTTCCATTGTTTCAAGTTACCTTTTAGTAGCTTCAGTTTTTGAGCCAGCCTACCACTCGGCGAGCCAAACACCACGTAGCTCTGCCACCACTTCTGGACCATGTCAATGAAACCGGCAGATTGTAACCACATGTTCTCAAAACGGAATGGTGTAGGCCCACCACGAAAACCTCCACAATCCAACAGAAGAGGCCAATGATCTGAAACTGGACGAGGCAAACGAAGCTGCATAACCCCCGCAAAATGTTCCTCCCAATTTCCGCTGACCAAAAATCTATCAATCTGAGACATCTGCCGCCCATTAGACCAAGTAAAGCAGCCCCCATGAAGCGGTAAATCCATAAGTTGACAATTATCAATAAATGTACAAAAGGCCCGCATTGCACCGTTCACCCGACTATTCCCCACCTTCTCAAGCGGCCCTCTGACCACATTAAAATCACCCCCCACACACCATGGTTCGGACCACCGGAACGCAACCATATCCAGCTCTAATAAGAACTCAGCCCGTTCTGCATGACAAACCGGCCCATATACTCCTGTAAACACCCACCGAAAATTATCTGCCACACACCTAAACAAGCAAGAAACCGAGAAACCCCTTATCTCCTATCCCTCCCTCACTACGATCCTGTTGTCCCAACAAAGTAGAATCCCTCCTGCTGAACCCACTGCAGGCAAATAAATCCATTCCATAAAACGACCACCCCAAATTTGTCGCACCACCGCATCCTCCATTATCTCCATTTTTGTTTCTTGTAAGCATACCACATCCGCTCTAGCATTGCGCACCACTGCCCTAACAACCATCCTCTTATCCCTATCGTTCAACCCTCGCACATTCCATGACAAAATTTTTAATCTCATTTCAACAAAAAGGGCCCCCCCCCGTGGCTTACGAACCTCTCGCCCTGCCATCCTGTTGACATGGTCATAATTAATTGAACAATGTAGATTTTTAAGCTCACGAGCCCCTTTCCGAGCTGCTACTGACAACATCTTTCCAGAACCAGAACTCCCTAGCCTCCGTGAAGCCTCTACCGCTGAAAATAATCGCATTGCCTCTGCCTCATGTCCTTCAAAAGACACTCCTAACAAGCAGCTTACCTCACTAATCCTTTCCAGGACCCATTCAGACACAGCAGCGTTAAAAGGAATCACAGTCTCACCAAACCCAGCATGATGGCCTGAAGCTGATTTTGAACTGTTTTGCCACAGCCCTTCGTCACTCCCCATAGCCAAAGGCTGAACCACCAGGGCTAGTTCGTGCCCGACAGCATCCATAGTCTCCATTCAATCTCCCCACGACATCGCAGCTGTCTGCGTCTCTTCCGTAAGTCGAGACGACATCGCAGCTATCTGCGTCTCTTCCGTAAGTCGACCCCCAACGTCGTGAGACCGTGGCAGCAAAGGCCCCACCTCGAGACGACTGACCTCGTCCACCTGCATTGCCCCCTGCCAAGGTTCGAAATCCTCACCACCATCAGCCAAGCAGTCCGACGTCGATGGGTCACCCGTCGTTACAGTCGAAACTATCGCAGAGGTCGAAACCCGATCCACTTGAGGAAGATCCAAACGCGGATAAAGGCTATCAAAAATATGGGCCACTGGAGTCGTGAATCCAGCAGATTGGACCCTGCTCTGCCCAGATGGACTCTTCCCTTTATTGCCCAAGTGCTCATTCAATTGAAAATGGCCCACTTTCCCCACACTGAGCCCAAATCCACTGCCACTCCCAGAGCCCACATGCACTGAAGGGTTTTAGTTGGCCCAAGTCCATTAAATGGACCCAGACCCAGTCCCTCCAAGCTGCCATTTTGATCACAGGTGGACCGAAATTTTAGCCCAACAAACTGATTACCTCCCATAAACTTTCGACCCAAGAGAGACCCAGCCCCCTGACCTCGATGCTTAGGTAACCATATCTGAGATGATCTGCCTCTATCTCTATTATTCTGCAAATCTGGCCTCCGCTATTCTCGCCCAAAATCACGATGGCCAAATCGCCCTAAATCTCGCGGTTTGAATTTCGGTCGTGGCTGAGCACGATTTTTCTGCAAGCTCCACCGTTCCATGGCCGGACCCACCTCTAACCAGACTGGAAGGACGTACCGCCATTGGCCCCATCGCACATGAATCCACGACGGAACTCCATGCCCCGAACCCCGAACCTTCAAACAAATACAACCCAGCGACTCCATCGTCGTCGTCGCCACATCGGTGGCCAGAAAACCCCTACACCGATCCCCAATTGCTCGAAACACTTGCTCCCCTCGAAGGTGAATCGGAAGTCCCAACACCTGTATCCAAACACTCTGTAGAGGCAAGGGACAATCCTGAGTACACAGTACCTCCGGCGACCACCATTCAAGCTGTAAGGGTCGACCATCAACCACCCATGCATTATTCAGAATTCAAGTGGCATCAACTCTGTTCGAAAAGGTGAACAGTACAAATTGGCCTCCAATCGGTTTCACTTGTACCCCTCCGGTGACCCTCCATGCCCGATTTGCCCATTCTGACAAACGGCGAGCCTCCATGCCCTTCTCCCCCAGAGCACCCACTCGACCTACCAAACAAGAGTCCAAAAAACCGACCCATCCTAGTTCAGACCCCTGCTGGACTTCCACCTCCCTACCAACAGACCTCGCCACTGCTATTGATTTACTGTCTGGCCAAGCTCTTACTGTACCAATATGATTTGGACGCCCCCCGGACACCCAACCATTTTTTCCCCAAAAACCTTCCAAAACCAAGGCAACTCATTCCCAACCGTCTCCGTAGGATGATTGAGGGACGAAAATCTGACGTCGCCGATCCCCCGACTGGACCATAACCTGAACTTCCTCGCCCTCCTCCCCGTGACGAAGCCAACAGGCCACACTTCGTCGTCCCCCTGAAACCCGTCCCAAGAAAACCCCATCGACCACCCTACTAGACACTCATAGCAATTGTGACACCACCCACTTAATCTCAGCACCAACCAAATCAATAGCCCAACGAAGTCCCTGCCCCCGTTCAACAATCTCGACACGTCTGCGTCCAATGCCATCTTTCTGCCCCTCCTCAAACTCAAAAGATCGATCACCATGAAAAATCAGTCGCCGGCGAGAGAAATCCTCCGAAGCCATGCCTCATCCCAAATACAAGTGTTTAAAATTCAATATTTTTCTTTGACAAATATTCAGGTTCATCCCAAAATATTGTTATGCATCAACAAGATAAGTATATCATTATGGGATCATGAGTTGTAGCATAGACCCAAAAACACAAATATTTACCTTTTCCAAAGAGTAAAACTAAAAGAGTCACTTGACTATATTCTCACATAGATGTGGATAATAATGGAAAACAAACTTTGCAAAAGGTATTGGGAGAAAAAAAAACATATCAACCTTGATAGTGACAGATAAAAAGAAATAAATAACATAATATGCATGCATATCTACAATAACCACATATTTGTAAATAAAATACATTAACTGGACCTTGCAAGTGTAGTTCAATAAAAATGCATAAAATGTTTCCTTACAAATATATTAATGCACGTTACACGAACTTAACCTAATATCATCATGCAAAATTCATTACTTGGAACACTAAAACAATTAAATAAAAACCCTAATCAACCAAAAAGGATACTTTTTTAAGTACAAACCAAGTTAAAAACCGTATAAAAATCTACCCCTCCCGTTTGGTAACAGGAAATATAGAACAATCAAGAAAAAAAAAATTCAATCTTTCAAAAACTCGAGTTCTTTATGTATATGTGTGCATATATTATACACAGATATTCATCAAAATCACAATCAGATAAAAGAACCCAAAAAAAATATATATGTATAAGCATATATATATATAGAGAGAGAGAGAGTGGAGGCAAAACCTTGAGAAAGAAGGCGCTTAACAGCTTCATTAGGGTCCATATTACAATCTTTGAGCATGGCGTAGATATCAAGCTCGGGACAGTTTACAATCTCCTTCAAGCTCTGAACCATCTTCCTCGACGCCGCAGGGATTGATTGTAACCCGCCACCATTGTTGCTGCTGCTCATACTCTCTCTAGAATCTCAGATCTAACGTAGAGCGATTGCTTCCTCCCTCTGTATATCTTTTCACTGCCTTGTGTTTTCTCGGCTCTGCTACAGAATCCGCCTCGACCACAACATAACTCTCTCAGTTTCCCTCTCCACTTTCCAAAACCCTCTCTCTAAAAAGTATCTCTCTGTAAATTTTTATTTTTGAGAACAACAAATAATAAATAGGACATTTATTAGTAACAAATAATTAACACCATAACAATTAAACGGTGTTATATGCATTAATTAGTATTAGGGCTGCAAACGAACCGAGCCGAGCCGAGCTCGGCTCGTTTATTAAAGGCTCGTTTACTTTATCGAGCTTGTTTATTGAGCTCGAGCTCGGCTCGATAAGGAACTGGGCTCGAGCTCAGCTCGGCTCGTTAAGTTGAACTGGGCTCGAGCTCGGCTCGGCTCAGCTCGATAATTTTTCTTTAATATTATTTATATTATTTAAATATAAATATTTAAATTAAAAATATTATTTATTTTATTTAATATATAAAAAATGTATTTATATTATTATTTATATATATATTTATATATTTTTAATATATAAATAATGTATTTATATATATTTATATATTATTTAATATATAAATAATATATTTATTATATAATTTAAATAAAGATAAACGAGCCGAGCCTAACGAGCCGAGCCTATGCGTGCTCGAGTTCGGCTCGTTTATTAAACGAGCCTAATATTCGAGCTCGAGCTCGGCTCGTTTACTAAACGAGCCGAGCCGAGCCGAGCTTGTTCACGAACAGCTCGGTTCGTTTGCAGCCCTAATTAGTATACTAATTAATGTATTAATATTAGTTATAATATTATTATTGGCCCCATTCATTAATCACATTATAAATTTTAAAAATTTCTTAAATTATGTCACATCATCAATTACTACACTAATTAGTACATCAATTGGTACATATAGTATTATTCATAATTAAATGATTAATTTTAAGAGAAAATTGGATAATAATTAAATGATTCATTTTAAGAGAAAATTGATAATAAATCTAATTTAGAAAGGGTCTAAGATATCGAGTAGATATTTTTTTATTGGTGAGATGTTCATGATTTATGAAATAGTTTGGTGAAAAATCTTATAGGACATTTTGTTTTCAATTTTACTTTTCATTGATTATCGTTCAAATTTTTTTTCTATTTGTTTAAATTTTTTATCCTATCTGTTTAATTTTTTAACATTTTCAATTCAAACTTTCCTTATTTGTTTAAATATTTGCCTAAATAGAATTCTATCTGTCTAATTTTTTGTCTATCTGTTCAATTTTTCACCCTATTTGAACAGATATGTTGTTATCTTATATGTTGAAAATCAACTATAATAGATATGTTTAAAATCAAGCAAATCATAGCATATATACTGTAAAAACCAAGAAAAACAACAATAGTTACACAATAATTGTACCTAGAAGTGCTGATTCAAACATATATATGTATATATATAGAGAGAGAGAGGGGGAGAGAGATAGAGAGAGTAAATCAATACATTATAATCAAGAGTACTGATTCAAACAAAATCATTACATTATTTTCTTCCTTAACTGTCACGACCCCAAATCGCCCCTAGTAGAATGGTGCCGTGATGGCCAGTAATCCGAGATTACCGAAGGCCAACTTTCAAAATTCACACACAATCAGAGTATAATATATGGGGCTTACATGTGCGGAAGCAATATATGTAAATTTAACTAGTCCATAAGAGCTGTGCATATGTCAAATGAAATGGCATACACCTTAATTAAAGTCTTACAACTTGAATACAAATAGAATAAAGTACATATTACATCTTGATCAAAAGGCTTCTCAAGCCGACATTTACAAAATACATGAAATGCAACTAAGAAGCATAATCTTCAAGATTGCCGACATAACATGAATCCAAAACATCTTGCAAAACACACACATCTAGGCGTAGCTGACTTCTTGCTTGTTACCTACATATATATATGGAGAGGGTGAGCTTGGATACTCAGTGAATGGTACAAGTAATAAAGGGTTTAATGAATGATTCCCGAGGTCTAGTCAAAACAATACATATATCATAGCTTGTTCAAAACATGTACTTAGCATAACTTGTATCAAAACATGTACTTGGGGTAATGACATTCTAGGCAAAACAAAAGCATGACCTCGGCATCGAGCACACCCGTTCATAGTCCGTCAGTGGCCGATATCTTAACAAGGGTGCTACTTGGGCTTAACGTCCCCTAGCACGAAAGGACGGTGCTACCTGGGCTTAAAGTCCCCTAGCACGGAAGGACTATGCTACCTGGGCTTAAAGTCCCCTAGCACGGAAGGACTATGTTACTTGGGCTTAACGTCCCCTAACACGAAAGGACGGTGTTACTTAGGCTTAACGTCCCCTAACACGAAAGGACGGTTCCAAGAATGTCATCCAAAACAAAGCTTATACTTGATACATAAAATAAGGGTAATCATTCATGCTTAACAAATACTTTCAAAACAAAGCAAAGCAAAGCCTTTATCAAAACGTATAACATAGCTTTATTAAAAATACCACTCACATAGTTCTTGGGATGTCGGGATCAAGGCAAAGGTCCAAGTCCTACAAACACATGGCAAAGTCTATTGAATGCACTCTTAAAAACAAGCTTCACATGCATGCAAATGATCTAGGGAAAACATGCTGGAAATCATCTAGGGAAAACATGCTGGAAATCATCTAGGGAAACACATGCTGGAAATCATCTAGGGAAAACATGCTGGGTACCAACCAGGTCTTAGAATGGATGCACAGAAATGATCTAGGCAAAAATGACCTAGCTGAGTGAACTCAGGAGGTCTTGGCCGAGGTCCCACACCTCTTGGCCGAGGTGTGGTTACCTAGGCTTCAGTGTGCAGCTGCCTGCCGAGGTGCTATAAGGTGCCGGCAAGGGTGTACCATGGTCGGCCTAGGTGTGCAGTGGTTAGCCTAGGTGTGCATGCAAGATAAACTAAGGTGCAAGTGATCATGCAAGATAGGCCAAGGTGAGATACGATGCTTGGCCTAGGTGTGTGATCTAGGCAAAAGTGGTCTCGGTGATCACACCTAGGGAAATGAAGTCTGGAAATCTGGGTTTCCACCCATGAAGAACATGAAGAACATGAACATGGAGAACATGAATGAGATGAATGCTAAAATCATAATTCCTTTATTCAAAATCTGGGTTTTCATGCTATGAGTTCGAAAACATAGACCTGGGTACCCATACTTGAAGATTATATGAAAACAAACATGAAAACATGGATCTTGGTGCAAACTCTTGGATCAAAACATGACTTTTCTTGAAGAACACATGAATACCACTTTCTCTTTCTAAAACCAAACTTCAAAGCAATGCATGGCTTACAAATCATATTCAATCATGCAATGCAATAACATGATCATAAAGAACAACATGAGCAGATCAAGAATCTAACCTTAGAACACAGATCTAACGGTTTGATCTCTAGGGATCAAGCTTGGAAATCTACTCTCCCTCAAGAACTCTTCTTCCTCTCCTAGAGCTTCTCTCTCCTCTTCAAAACATAGACATACAGCAAATGATGCGTTTCTCTCTCTGCTGGCTGACTTAACACTCTGCTCAGACACGTGGCAACGGCTGGTTGGTTCTCCTCAAAAAGGTGTCTGAATGATAAGACAAGGCTATGACAAAGCGTACTCAACAAGCTAGATGGCAAGGCACTCCGGCAAGTAATGATCTCGGCTAAGGACATAGGCTTCGGCAAGTAAGGTCTCAATGACCTCGGCTAGGAAGGATAACACTTGGCCAAGCTGTGCCACACCTCGGCCTAGATGTGCCACACCTTGGTCTAGGTCATTCCACTCCCAGAACAAGATCACTAGGTGCAAGGATTAAGGATCTCGGATGCCTAGATGATAACATCTCGGCCTAGATGATGCATATCTCGGCCTAGGTGATGCACACCTCGGCCTAGATGATGACATCTCGGCCAATATGCCTAGGTGATGGTGGAGGTCAACCAAAGTGGTTCCAAGATGGTCCTAGGCTTAAGATGACCTCGGCTTAGCATGACCTAGGCTTAGCATGACCTAGGCTTAGCATGACCTAGGCTTGACATGACTTAGGCTTAACATGACCTAGGCTTAACATGACCTAGGCTTGGCATGACCTAGGCTTAACATGACCTAGGCTTGGCATGACTTAGGCTTGGCATGACTTAGGCTTAACATGACCTAGGCTTAACATGACCTAGGCTTGGCATGACCTAGGCTTAACATGACCTAGGCTTAATATGACCTAAGCTTGGCATGACCTAGGCTTAACATGACCTAGGCTTGGCATGACTTAGGCTTGGCATGACTTAGGCTTAACATGACCTAGGCTTAACATGACCTAGGCTTGGCATGACCTAGGCTTGAGACAACAAGGAAGGAACAAGGTATGCATACAACACTTAAGCAAAACATGATAGCATCAAGACAAGACAAGAACCTTTACCTAGGCAAAACAAGTCTAAGTCTACAAATGCAAGCTTAACAAGACAAAATCATGGAAATGCACATGAACATGACGAAGACATGAATGTGGGTTATTACATTAACTTTATCCAACAATTGTAATTCAGACAATATACAAGTATACTCATGTTCCAGGTCTTTTAGCTCACTTCTAAGCAATATCGCCTGCACAAACAATTAACAAATTAACAATTCTCATTAAACAATCAAGAGTACTTTCTGGTAAGTTTGGCGTTTTTTTTTTCTTGTTTGGAATATTAATAATAAAACTTGGGAGCTCGACTTGGGGGCTGTAGACACGCCATTTTTGACCGCCTTTAAGACTTGGGCATTTCAATTCGAACACTCGATGATGAAAGAGTTACATTATAAAAATTGTTCGAATTTCAGCAAAAAAATTCGGTCTCGAGCTTTAAACCCAAGCCTTCCACCCCATTTGGACCAAAATCCTTTTTTTAACCTGACCACTCAGTGAGCAGCGGGGCTAAAATAATTGGCTGGCCTGCCAATTTAATGAGCAGGCCATACAATTAATTGGTAAACCGGCCATGTATATTGAAAACAGATATTTTGCAACAGCAGGCTGCTCTCATGCACGGGCTTTGGCCAGCTAGCCTCTTTTGCAGATATTTTCATTGAAAGCGGTTGTTTTTCTATAAATACAGCCCCTCACCTCAGAGTTTAGGGTTAGAACAAATGTCCAAAGGCTTAGAGGATTACCAAAATCTCTTCCCTACCTTCTTGATATAGATACACTCTAGATACACCATTGAAGCTTGAACTTGAAGATTTTTGCTGAGGTTTTGAACCCTATTTCAGATACTTGAGAGTGTGTGGATTGAAGTTTGTGAATCAAGAAGCTCTTCCTCTTTTCAAGAGATTGATCTTTGAACTCTCTTTCATCACATTTTCTCTTACTCTCTTGTTCTTCATCCTCTGTTTTAAACACTATTTTTCATATTATTTTGGCTTTTAAAAGGTGATTGGAAATCTTGTTTAAAGATGGAAGGGTTAGCTACCCTTTCATAGGCTTGTTCTTTAGCTTTGCTCTCTTATTATTCTTCATGTTCTTGCTTCATTTACTTCATTTCCAGTGTTGTTTTTAGATAGTTTTTAATTAAGGGTTGTTTGCATGTATTTAAGGCTTACATAGCTAGTTTGGTTCTTGTATCATATTTTTCTTTTGTTGTTCTTCATATTTAGGCTCCAATTCTTTAATTTCCAGCACTATTTTTAGTTAGATTTTGATTAAATATAAATTGTTTGTATGTGTTTAAAGCTTACATAGATAGTTTAATTATTGTCTCATATCTCTCTCCTTTAAAGATATTGCTTAGCTCTCTTCTAGTTCCTCTTTTGTAGCATAGAAATGGATGTTTCATCCATGTTCCATGAATAGGAAGATGAGCTTGCAATCATCTTGTCTTAGCTTTCATTTGTTGCTTTTGCTTAGTCTAGCCTTGTATTTGTTTTAAGGCTACATGAGAGCTCTTCATCAAGGCCATTAAAGACTCTCTTCCTTTTCTTTTGAAGCATGGAAATGGAGGTTTTAATCCATCTTCCATAAGTAGGAAGATGAGTCTCTTTGGTCTTCCTAATGATGGAATCTCTTATGTATATGCTTTGCCTTCAAGAATGGCTTCTTTTAAACCTATTATCTCTAAGCTTACGTATTCACTTGCTCTTGTTTTCCATGAGATTCAGTGGGTTTTGGTCATGTCTTTGATTGTATCTTTCATACTTAGCCTTAGTTAGCTTTGTTTTCATTGATTGCCATCTCTTTGCTTCACTAATCATCATCTAAATACCCATGGGATGTTTGATGATTTGTGAAGCAAACCTACTCTCTCCTTAAGAAATTTTCATAACAGGAAAGAGAATGATGGATGAACATCTATGGGAAACCCCATGTTTGTGCTCTGTTCTAGTTTTGGTTACAACAGATTCTCCCTCAAAAAGTCATGGTCGGCTGACCAGTGGTACGGCCGACTATATCTCAAGGCCAGCCGACCCCTTTTATTGGACAGTTGAGGTGCATTTTCAATAAAACAAAGCAGATCCTAAGGCTTGAAACAGAATGATTTTCAGACTGTGAACAAAGATAACTTCCAGCAGTGAATAGTTGGGGTTTCCAAAGGATGTTCTCGCCCTTGTCTGCTTGATTCATTACCCCTCCTTTAATCCATTTAATTTACCTCATTTGAGTTGTATTTTGTAAATAATTAGTTAGCTAATTCACTTATATTTGTAATTAATAAGTTCATTCGCTTGTATTGTATAATTAGTAGCTTTCATTTGGGTTTGTAATAATTAGTTAATTAGGACCTTCGAACCCTTTTCTGCGAGGGCAAATTTGTAGTATTTGTATGCCTTCTAACCTCCATTTCTTTCTCCCTTTTATTTACCTACTTATCGTGGTTACATGTAGTGTCATGTCTTCGTTTCATATCATTGCCATGTTTTGTATCCATTTTTGCATACATTAATGTTCGGTTCATCATTCTTTAAATATCATTGTCATTTCCTACTTGCTTGAATACGTGTGTTACCGCATGCTTTGAGTTAATCCATATGACATGTTAAATAAACTGAACCTAATAGTTGCATTCTTGTATGTGTTGCATTGGTCATGTGCATTGTTAGGGTCATTCATTTTTCTAATTGCTTTCTTTTTTAGCTTACCTCGGAGTACTAGGTGGGCATTTTTGGCTTTAGCATATTCATGTGTGTGATTATTGCCATGCTTAACATAATACCATGAGGCTATGTGCTTACTTGAAATAAACTGTTTTAATGCCTGTGGATGAAAGTTATTTTACTTGCACTGGGAATGATTTTAATCAAATGTATGTACAAGCTCATTTCTCTCCTTTTAAGTTGTGTGCACTCAAAACTCTTTTCAAACAAACATGAAATCAAGTCATTTCCAAAGCAAGCGAAATAGCCTATACTTGTGTGCGTCATATAGTAAGTTAGCATATTAATAATCAGAACAAGAGCATATAATGTTAATAAAATTCGCATCATGATTAGTAGAGGCCGATCTTTGATCGGGTGAGAGGGGTGCTCAATTCATGACCTTTCCCTTTCATACCTAAGTTTCTCGAACCAAGACATGTTGGTTATGACGGACAAGTGGCCTTTGGCACAAGTCACGGGTTTTCTTAAATTTTTCAAAAATATTTAGGTGGCGACTCTGAAATCTGGCAATGCAGTCCATTTTTGGCATCTCTGATGATTAATGGATTTTCTAAGATTTTCTGAATTTGGACTCTCATTTGTTTTTTTTTTTTTTTTCTATTTCACATTGCACTTGTGAAACTAGATTCAGCACCACGGGAGTCCGAACTGTAAGGCTATCGTACCCAAGGAGACTAAACCCCTCCGAGGAGCGCAAAAAATCAACTATAGGGGCCAGACATTTTTACTAGATAGAAATTTATCTGGTGCTTCATAGATTTATCAGAGATATGCTCACTTATATAGGAGGTGTTTGGCTACTGTATAGCATTTGAAATTAGACTTGCAAGAAAACTCCTATTGCATAATTCTATGCGTTTAAGAACTATCTAATTTCTTCTTTCTCTTTTGCTTCTCAATAGTCTATCTTGAAAGATGGAATTCTACCTTTGAAGCTCCATATAGCAATGCAAATTTGCCAAACCATTTTTTATTGTATGGTGCTCAAACCCACTCATTCTCAAGACACTTCAAACACATTCAATGAAATGTTAAATATTTTAAGGGTTATATTAACTGAAAAATGAATAATATGAATATGGAAAACAAACTATAAGCTTCTACAATGTATAAGTGAAGATTTGTCTCAAGTACCTTGTGATTAAGTTCTTTCTCCTCTGTAACAACCCTCACTTTGTCTTAGTCATGCTTACATGCATTTACATAATTTTGTCTTGTTAAGCTTGCATTTGCAGACCTTGATTTGTTTTGTCTAAGTGTTGCTTGGTGTGTTAAGCCTAGGTCACACCTTTGAACCTTTTACACCTAAGACCATCTTGGAACCACTTTGGTTGACCTCCACCTTCACCCTGGCATATTGGCCGAGATGTCATCATCAAGGCCGAGGTGTGCATCACCTAGGCCAAGATATGAATCATCTGGGCCGAGATGTTATCATCTAGGCGTTCTAGATCTTTGATCCTTGCATCTAGTGATCTTGCTCCTGGACTGGAATGACCTAGACCGAGGTGTGGCACATCTAGGCCGAGGTGTGGCACAGCTAGGCCAAGTGTTATCCTTCCTGGCCGAGATCATTAAGACCTTGCTTGCCGAAGCCTATGTCCTAATCCGAGATCATTGCCTTGTCAGAGTACCCATGCCACCTTACTTGTTATATACACTTTGTCATACTCTTGTCTTGTCATTCTGTCACCTTTTTGAGGAGATCCAACCAGTCATTGCCACGTGTCCCAGCAGAGGGTTAAGTCAGCCGGCAGAGAGAGAAAACATATCATTTATCATATCTTTGCTTTGTAGAGAGAGAGAGAAGCTCTAGGAAGAAGAAAAGAAGTTCTTAGAGAGAGAGCTAGATTTCCAAGCTTGATCTTCACACCTTGAACCGTTGGATTCGTGTTTTGAGGTTAGATTCTTGATCTACTCTTGTTGTTCTTTATGTTGATCCGATCACATTGCATGATCTAGCATGATTCATAAGCCATGCGTTGATTTAAAGTTGGTTTTAGAAAGAGAAAATGATGTTCTTGTGTTCTTGAAGAAAAACCTTGTTTTGATCCGAAAGTTTGTATCAAGATCCATGTTTTTGTGTTTGTTTTCATGAAATCTCCAAGTATGGGTACCAAGGTCCATGTTTTTGAACTCAGATCATGAAATCTCAGATTTTGAATAAAGAAGTTATGATTTTAGCATTCATGTTCTTCAAGGGGGGAAACCCAGATTTCCAGACTTCACTGTTTTCCCTAAGTGTGGTCACCGAGACCACTCTTGCCTAGACCTCACACCTAGGCCAAGCATCGTATCTCACCTTGGCCTACCTTGCATGAACACTTGCGCCTTAGTCTATCTTGCATGCGCACCTAGGCCTAGGAGACCAAACCTCGTCCAAGAGGTGTGAGACCTCGGCCAGGACTTCCTGAGTTCACCTAGCTAGGCCATTTTGGCCGAGATCATCTCTGTACATCCATCCCAAGACTTGGTTGGTACCCAACATGTTTTCCGAGATGAAAAACAGTGTTTTGACTCCCAGCACATGATTTGCTTTGTTTTGACTTGGTTTTAGAAAGAAATGCCGGGATCATTTTCACACATGTAAAGCTTGTTTTAAGGATGTAAAGCAACAGTGATCCGGACATGTGTCCGTGGATGTTGGTAGTTGAGTATTGTCTTGTTTACATCCTTTCTTGCTTTGTATTTGAGTTATAGGATGTGTTGGGCAGGTTTGTTACAGGTTGGTTGTGCTTGGGAGCCAAGTGTTGCTGCCCTGAATTTTGGCTGGTCGCTCGAGCGAGGGTTTGGTCGCTCGAGCGAGGGTAGTTTTTGTGTCTGGTGGCTCGAGCCAAGATGGCTTCGCTCGAGCGACCGATTGCGTCTGACCCAGACCTGAAAGTTGCATTTCTTCGCTCGAGCGAGCTTTTCTTCGCTCGAGCGATCTGGTTCGTTCTTCGCTCGAGCGAGCGGTCCTTCGCTCGAGCGAGAGGCTTGTTGCAAATCGGAGGATTTGAACTGTTGGCTCGAGCGAGCATATCTTCGCTCGAGCGAGGCCAGTTTTTGTGTCTGGTTGCTCAAGCGACCAAGTCTTCGCTCGAACGAGCCTGTTTATATCAGCAAGGCAGTAGCCGAATTCAACTTCATTTTTTTTAAACTCTATCTTCTTCAAACCCTAAATTTGAGAGTCTCTCTCTCTAAAATTACTCTCTCTCTAAGATTTGATCTACCTATGGTGATTTCCTACCCTAAGGCCTTTGTTAAAAAGATAGAGGGTGACTTGGGCTTCGTTTTAATCGGAACAAATTTGGTTTTGGAGCAAGTTGGGTGTTGGCCATCATCTCCTTTTGAGCTAAATCTTTGAGGTAGGGATATCATACTCCTCTTTATGAGTTTTGTCTTTAAATTTTAGCATTTTGATATGTTGGAAGTTGTTGTGTAAGTTTGGGAAACTTTGGGCCATTGTGTAATTTTACAAAAGTTGGGGGTTTTGTCTATAATAAACCTAGAGGCATGTTTGGTATAGAAACATGGAATTAATGTTGAAACATTGATGAAAGTGGAACCTAAGGGTTGTAATGTTAATTATGGAAAATGTCCTAATTACATTGATTAATTAATTTGGATAATTAATTGTGAGAAATGAGAAATTGAAATAGAAATGTGTCATTGAGTATGACAATGGAAAGAATACATTAACTTTATGTATTGATATGTGATGTGTATAATTGTTGTTTATATGCATTGTGTTGTGTTGGAGGAGATAGGGGATGTACTCCACGGTTTAGGGGAAGATAGGGGATGGACCTCTAAGCCGGATGTTGTTGGGAGGAGATAGGGGATGAACTCCGTAGATAGAGCTTGTATGCTTATCTAGAAATGTATTGACAGAGCGCATATGCTTGTCTTTGGAAGTATTGATATAACTGATATGTTTATCGTTGATGAGGTGAAAAGTGTTAGCATGAGTTTTTGTCTCATGTGAGATGTTTGGCCAGGTTCTGAGCCAAGGTTATGAAATGGCAAGTAAAAGGAATGGAAATGGAAAAGAAAGGAAACATAGACTTGAACGTCTTGGAATTGTATTATGTTATGAAGGAATGTAAAAGTGTTGACCATCTATCAACTGTTAATCTTTTAGTCATTATTCATAACTGGTTTAGTATATTTCTACTGGGCTGTGGCTCACCCTATATGGGAACATCATTTTCAGGTACAAGTAGCATGCCACCTCCAAGGACTTAGCTTGGGAGGCTAGTGGCGGACGAACTTTTTGGTTGTCTTTCCTTTTGATGTATTACATGTAAATTCAAGCCAAGGGCTTAATGTGTAAATGAGTTAGCACTCTACTTTTTGTAACCAAGTGTTAACTTGGAAAGCTGTAAGCCCTTAGGGCATTTGCTTTTGTTGTTAACATGTAATACTTTTTGTAATGAAACTCTGAGAAATGGAAGGATGTGGATCTTTTATATATCATAGCATGTCTATATTGTTGGGATTAATGTTATTATTTTGAGGGCGTTACAAGCAAGAAGGCGGTGATGCCTAGATGTATTTTGCAAGTTGTGTTCGGATTCATATTTTGCTAGCATCTTGAAGATTATGCTTCTTAACTTTGTATTTCTTGTCTTTTGTATATGTCGGCTTGAAAAGCCTTTTGATCAAGATGTAACATGCATTTTATTTTATTTGTATTCAAGTTGTAAAACCATGTTAAAATGTACGTCATTTCATTTGATCTATGCACAGCTCTTATGGACTATTTAGATTTAAATTTATTGCTTCCACACATGTAAGCCCCATATGTATACTCTAATTGTGTGTGAACTTGGTAAGTTGGCATTTGGTAATCTCGGATTACTGGCCATCATGGCATCATTCTACTAGGGGTGGAATGGGGTCGTGACATCCTTCTTCTCAAATTCCAAGCATCTGAAAAAACAAAATGAAAAACATGTAAGAAATTTCCAAAGAATGTATTGCCAAATATGGCCTTAGTTCCATGAAGTCAAGAACAAAAATGTGCTATTCAATCAAAAATAAGGTATCTTTGCTCAGAGTAGCAAATTTTTTTGGCTACTAAATACAGTTCCTTTGTCGGTAGAAAAAGCTTTAAAACGTAAAAGGAAAAAATAAAAAAAATTAAATTAAAATAATAATAATAATAATCAATCATTTCTAAGATACGTAACTCTCTAAAACATTAAAAAAAAAAAAAAATCACTTCTCAAATTCACAAGCTTATTATACCTATTTATTCAGCTTTTATCTAAACAAAAGTGCATTTGGGCGACATCTTGAGTCAACTACACCATAGTAACTATGTATACTCCCCAAACAGTTATGGAACTCTCTAAAACATAAAAAAAAAAAAAAAAAAATCACTTCTCAAATTCACAAGCTTATTATACCTATCTATTCAACTTTTATCTGAACAAAAGTGCATTTGAGCAACATCTTGAGTTAACTACACCATAGTAACTATGTATACTCTCCAAACAGTTATAGGAAAAAGTATGAACTCTAAACAAATAAATTCAGATTTGAGAATTCAAAATTTAAATTTTGGAGAGAGAAGAGAGTGATCTGTTCAAATTTTTTTTTTTTTTTTGTTTAAACCCAACACCCAACACAACAAATCTATGTTGAGGTTTGAATAAATCCTCCAGCAACCATTTGTGAAAGGGGTATCTCGTGCCCATTCCTCTTCCACATTTGCCTTCTTCCTCGAATTTCCTCAGTAATTCAATAATACATGTTAGGCCTCGTTTGGGAAGCGTCTCATTTAGCTAAAAAGCTAAAAAGTTACTAAAAAAGTCAAAAAGTCAACAACCCATACCAAAAAGTCAAAGATTCTCTTTTCTCTCTATTTTTTAGCATGTTCCCAAACAAGGCCTTAATATAGTATGTAGTCACAATGGAAACCCAGTTTGGTTCCTTGTTTCTGCTAGAAATCCCAACTATATCTTTTGGAATAATAATAATAATAATAATAATAATAATAATAATAATGCCACATCTTGTGCAAATAATAATACTAATACTAATAATAATAAGGGTAAATTACACTGACACCCCCTGAGGTTTATATTTATTACAGTTTCCCTCTCACCTTTTGGAAATTACATCTCCCCCTCTGAGGTTTAAAGTTTCATTACAAATTCCCCCCTCAGCCCTTTTAATTTTTTTAAATACCAATTTTACCCTCATTGGATAAATTACATTGACACCCCTCACATTTTAGAAATTACAATCCCTTCCCTAAGGTTTAAAGTAGTATTACCAATTGCCCCCTCTGTTAGTATTAGTTGGAAAAAAAATTCATTGAAAAAAAAATTCATTGAAAAAAAAATTTGTTAGTAAATTTTTTAAATTTTTGTTTAAAAACTAACGTAAACTCATTTTTTGAATTTATGTTTTTTCCTCAAATTTACAAACTGAGACAACCATTTATAAACTAAAAAAATTATCAAACAAGTTTTTATGATAGTTTTTAAAATTTTTGTAAATATAAATTGAAAACTGAAAACGAAATGGTTACCAAACAGGTCTGAAATGGTAAAAAATGTCGTAAAATTAACAAATAATTAAATAAGTTACCAACGTAAGAAATGACTTATCAAAAGATTCTTAGGCTATGTATGGTTTGATTTTTAGAATTTTTTTTTAAAAATTAAAAATTAATTTGGTTAAGAAATAAAAAAATTATTTTTTAAATGAAATGAAAATTATTTTTTTATTTTTTATTTCTTAACCAAATTAATTTTTAATTTTTTAAAAAAAATTCTAAAAATCAAAGCATACATAGCCTAAGAATCTTTTGATAAGTCATTTCTTACGTTGGTAACTTATTTAATTATTTGTTAATTTTACGACATTTTGCCATCTGAAGCCTGTTTGGTAACCATTTCGTTTTCAGTTTTCAATTTATATTTACAAAAATGTAAAAAACTGTCATAAAAACTTGTTTGATAATTTTTTTTGGTTTATAAATAATTGTCTCAGTTCGTAAATTTGAGAAAAAAAACGTAAATTCAAAAAATGAGTTTACGTTGGTTTTTAAACAAAAATTAAAAAATTTTACTAACAAATTTTTTTTTTCAATTAATTTTTTTCCAATTAAAATTTTTTTTTCAATGAATTTTTTTTTCCAACTAATACTAACCGAGGAGGCAATTGATAATATTACTTTAAACCTTAGGGAGGGGGTTGTAATTTCTAAAATGTGAGGGGTGTCAATGTAATTTACCCAATGAGGGTAAAATTGGTATTTAAAAAAATTAAAAGGGCTGAGGGGGAATCTGTAATGAAACTTTAAACCTCAGGAGGGAGATGTAATTTTCAAAAGGCGAGGGGGGAATTGTAATAAATATAAACCTCAGGGGGGTGTCAGTGTAATTTACCCTAATAATAATAATAATAATAATAATAATAATAAGAGGAGGAAGACCTTCTTCTGAAAAACTCGAATACAACAACCTCTTGATGCGGCTTCCCACTTCCCCCCCCCATCTGTGAGGTCCCAACTTTTGTAAACCCTATTAAGTCCCTCACTTTTGAGTTATTATAATAAAGCCCTTATTATGTCACGACCCCAACCCGCCTCTATAGGTTAGGGTGATGATCGACCAGTAATCCCTGATTACCAAAGGCTATAAATTCCGTATGTGACAACCTTGTTTTGTATTAAGCCTTTAATTCATTAATTATATATGTGTTCATATGCCTAGTATGAATCTGAATGCTAATTATGTTATGTGATTTTTTGATGCCTATCTGTTGATTGTAGAAAAATCTGTTACAATCTCTGCTATAATTTGAAATTTGGGGCCGTAAAGGCAACATAAACCGAAATTGATTATTTTAGTGTGATCAGCGAAATTTTTAGAGCCTACTGTGAAGTTTGATTAAAATTTGATTCAGACTGAATTAATTAAATTTAAATCAATTAAGTAAGCTTTGGATTAATCAATCTAAGCTCTAATTACTTAGCTCAAGCTTAGGTTAGATAATTAATCTAATTGAGCCTATATATGTTAAGTTGAAGGTCTAAACTCATCCTTACACTCAAAAAATTCTGAATTTAGACTCTAGGAAGGGAGAGTCTCAAGTGTAGAGAGAGAAAGGGCTTAATCTTGAAGGAATTACTAGGAAACTTAAAGATTTAAGGAGAAGAGCTCAAGAATTGATTAATACAAGTGTTAATCAAAGCCTCTAGGTATGTTTTGAGCCTTGATTTCTACGATTAAGTCATTAATTATGAGAATTCAAGAGGAAATTGTGATTGAGCTCAAGAAATGAACAAAAGATGGTGAATTTAGAATTAATTATTGCATGCATGCATAATTTTGTTGTATTCCATCATTTTAAGTATGAGTTTTTGTCATCCATGTTTAAATTAAGGATCATACCTTACATGCATTCATGAATTATGAAGTTTTGAAGATTAATTCCATGTTTTGAAAGTCTTGGAAGGGAATTGAAGTTGAATTAATGCATGCATATGAGTTTTGATCTCAATTTTGGCAATTCATAACACTTTTGAGCTCATACATATATATTTCCATGTAATTTCAAGAGTTTGGTTCGAACATGCTAGCTTATACACTTTGGAGTTCAATTTTGAGAAAAGAGTTTGAAAATCTTGCATACATGAGGGTTTTAAGCTCAATTTTGCCAAATTGATGAGATTTTAAAGCAAATGGTTTTTAAAGGGTCATGTATATATGTTTTCTAAAGTAATTTTGTGTTTTTGAATGAGCTAAACATGGCCCAAGGCTTTGAATTTGTGTTTAGAAGCCAAACTTTTTGTTTTGATACCTAGAAATTTCACAGATGGCTTCGAGCGACCCAAGTGGTGGCTCGAGCCGACATTGTGAGCTCCCAGTATTTTTCATTCTGCAAAAGTTGGCTCGAGCGACCAAATGGTGGCTTAAGTGAACTCAATTTATGTCTTTAGATGGCTCTAGCAACCAAAAGATGGCTCTACCCATCAGCTCATTTTCAACATGTTTTCAAAAGACGTTTTAAGTTCATATCTTCGTTCCCATCTCTTTCTGGGCATTCTTAAGCACGAATTATGACTTGTTAAGGATTAATAAGCTAAGAAACAACATAAGTAGATGATTAGGAAAGAGAGTAAAGATTCATTCGGTTTGAACGTTGAGTTTCATCCTTTGAGCATGAACCTTGTAATCCATGTTTCTAAGTATTCTTTGAAGTTGTGGACAAGCCATGCAAGTTCATGATTTGAAACTATGTGTTTGAAGTTTAACTCCGTTCTAGAAATTCTAGAATTTTGCCTCACCACTCGAGCGAACAATCTGTTGCTTGAGCGCACTTTGTATGCATCCAGTACTTTTGCAGACCTAGTGGTCCTCTCGAGCGACCAATGTTGCGCTTGAGCGAAGTGCCCTATTTCAAAAATTTTGAAAAGCCATATTTTGTTCCAAATTCCGTTCTCATTCCTTTTTGAACACTCTTAGGCATACATTGAGCATTCTAAATGAATTAAAAAGGTTAGAAAGAAGCCTAAGATAATTAAACAAGTTAAGCAGCGGATTAAATAGCATTGTAATTCGATTTTTGTATGTTTATGACTTCTGTAGGATCAGCCACAAGGACGAGTCAATAGCTAAACCACTGTGAGTAATATCTTATTTTCGTGTATATTAATTTCTGAATACTACAGGTCTGTTTGGTAATCATTCCGTTTTCAGTTTATATTTACAAAAATTTAAAAAACTGTCATAAAAACTTGTTTGATAATTTTTTTAGTTTATAAATAGTTGTCTCAGTTTATAAATTTTTTTTTCAATTATTTTTTTTTCAGTTTATAAAAACTGTCAAAAAATGAGTTTACGTTTTCAGTTTTCAATTTTTTTTTCAAATAATTTATTTTCAATTATTTTTTTTTCAATTATTTTTTTTTCAATTAATTATTTTTTCAAATATTTTTTTCAAATAATTTTTTTTTCAATTATTTTTTTTCAATTATTTTTTTTTCAAATAATTTCTTTTCAATTCATTTTTTTTTGCAAATATTTTTTTTCAATTAATTTTTTTTTCCCAATTATTTTTTTTTCAATTATTTTTTTAATTAATTTTTTTAAAATAATTTTTTTTCAATTTTTTTTTCCAATTAATTTTTTTTTTCAATTATAATGTGTGTGATCTCATTGTGATAAATAATAAAAATAAATATAAATATTTTAGGCCTGAACAAACATATTTTTTAGTTTATGTTTTTAAATTTTTTTAAACATTTTGTTCAAACCAAACGAGTTTGTAATTTATGTTTTTCTAAAAATAAACAAAAACCAGTTTATAAAATTTTTGAAAACATAAACAAAAAACGTAAACGTTACCAAACGCTAACATACGTGTAAATTTTCTAGACTTGTGAATTTATGTTGGTGGTGTTTGGCCAAGATTTGGTTTTGGGTTTTTTTTTTTTTTTTTTTTTTTCACTAAAAGACAAAATTTTTGCAAAACCAAAAAAAATAAATCCAAACAAAATATCACATCCAACCCCATAATCATTTCACTTTCTCTCACAAACATCACATCCAACTACAAAAAACCCAACTATCTTCCCCAAACACCAAAAAAATTTTATCCAATAATATCGTACAACTAAAAAAACTACATAAAAACCCACTTCCCAAACACCCACGTTCATGAGTGAGTATTCTATCTGTCTGATTTGTAAAAGAATCTATAAAGTGATTGATAAGTATGAATACAAAATGGGCCCAAGGCCGTTTGGTATGCTTGATGAGAATATGAAATGGGTCCAAGGCTGTTTGGTATATTTGACAAGGACACGGAATGGGCCTAAAGCCGTTTAAAATGTTTGACAAGATAGACCTAAGGTCATCTTATATATGAATTAGACCGAAGGTCATTTTGTATGTTTGTTAAATGGACCTAAGGTCATTTTGAATAAGGAATTGATTAGACCAAATGTCGTTTTGAATATGAATACGAATGTGAGCACGATCATGACTATAAACATACGCATGAATATGAATTTGGAAATGATGGACCTGAGGTCGTTTTTGTACATGTATTTTGAAGGATCGGACGGTCATTTGTGTATGGATCCATTAGATCTGAGGTCAATTTATGAATAAATGTTTTGACCCAAGGTCGCTTTGCTCCTTTGACTATGCCTTGAGCATAATGGAATGGACCTGAGGTCGTTTCATTTTAATAATGATCTACATGTGCTACTCATGTATGATGACTCCCAACGCGTACATTATTTTTATAGATATTTGTTTGCGTGAGTTTAATTACTTAATCATATGTTTAAGTGTGAATATCTGTTTGTTTATGGAATACCTGTTAGAATTACCGACCCTGAGACAGAAATAGAGAGCCTTAACGGCTTTAGAAACTGAAATTGACTAGCCCTATAGGCTAATTAGAATATTTAGAATTTTATGGCAACTTTAATTAAAATTTGATTCAAATCAAAATAATTAGAGTAATTGATTGGCATTAATTAGAATTAAGTAGGATTAATTAGTCATAAGTAAGCTTAATTAACTTAAGCTAATTACCCATATATATATGAGCTACATAAGCTCAAATGAACTCATAAACATAACTTGGTGGAGATTTTGAGAGAGGAAGAGGAAGAACTCAACACCTTTAGAGAGAGACAAGAGAAATTGAAGGGAATTAGTGAAAGACTTGGAGAATTGAGCTAATCAACTCTTGAATTCACACTCTAGGTACGAAATTCTCCATTAATTTTTGTAGATAAAACATATAGAAGTTGAATTCATCTAGTTCTTAAGTTCATTTGCATGTAAGTGTATAATGGAGGCTAGAATTACCATGAATTAGAAGAGTGGAGTTGAATTATGTACATGCATGCATGATTCTTCATTTTTGAGTTAAGATTTCTTGAATTTCATACATGCATGAGGTCTAGAAGACAAGAACTTGAAGGTTTTTCATGGTTTTATACATTTCTTGCCATCGTGTTATGTTTTGGAAAGAAGAGAACTCAAGTTATGATATGCATGGCTTATGGCTCAAAATTTGAATTTAAATTTGAGAAAGGGACCATGATTTTGGACAATTGGTTACAAATTAATTATGTTTTCATGTTTTGAATGTTTTTCTATCTTTCTGGAACAAGCCATACAAGTCTTATACTTGAAAGATGAGTTTTGAGCTTCAAACACAATTTTGGAAATTCCAGAATTTGAGCAGTTCGGTCGAGCAATGGAAGTGTCACTCAAGCGTACATTTCAAGCTCCCAGTAGTTTTCTAGACAATTGCACAGTGGCTTAAGCGACCGATCGTGCACTCAAGCGAACATCCCTTTTTCTCAGAACTTGGTTCGAGCGACTGCTCGAGCGTTCATCAAGCGTGAAAATCGAGCATCCAGTGCTTTTGCAGTCTTTACAGACGGCTCGAGTGACCAAGTGTAGTGCTCGAGCGACCCCTTTGTTAATTGATGGACCGTTCGAGCGACAAAGTGTGCGCTCGAAACAAAGACCCTATTTTCAGCAACTTTTCAAAAAGCTTTCATAAGTGCATCATTGCATCCTCATGCTTACTAGGGCATTCTTAGACATTGATTAAGACATCAATAATAAGGGATTGATATAGAGACATTCAAGAAGAGAATTGAATCGAGATTATACATTAAATTGAAATGGAACCTCAAAATGTTTTTGTTATGTATTTTGTATAGGTGAACGTCCGAGGCCTAGTGACGATTTAGCCCACTGTGAGTAGTAACTTTATAAAGATATGTTCAAGTTATCTTTATTGTTGAAATTGTTATTGTTCTCGAAATCGATATATGATTGATTGAATGGTTCATTGAAACGTTATTTTGTCATAATGAATGAAATTCTATTTTGGAATTGTAATCGTGGCATCCTTTGGTGAGGCCCTTTCCCTGGGGAAAACAAAACCATGGCCCATTGTTTAATAGGCCCTTGCTTGGGGGATATAATACCATGGCCCATTGAATAATTGAAACATAGAGATCTCTGATGTTAGACTCAAGTGGTCACATTGAATATGGAATATTGAATGACCCACTGTGGTCCTATTGTCATTGATGCATTGTTACTCTACTGGATGTATCGCGCAAATTAATTGAAATGGTTATTGATATCGAGATTTGAATAGAATTGAAATTAATATTTGATATGTTACCGAACTTCATTCATGTAACCTCTTTATTTTGTTATTACTCACTGGGCCCCTAGCTCATTGTTTATATATGTATGTAGGTGAGCAAACTGAACACTAAGGTTAAAGAGAAAGCCTCGAAGTCAACCCCATGTTAGCCTTTTTGAGAGCTTCCAAGAAGGAGCAAGCTTGGGGCTCGAGCGGAGCCAAGCAAAGTCAAAACCCCTTTTTGTTATGATCTTTTGTTTTATATTTCTATTTTTGCTACTAGGGGTTGTTTTAAATTTTAAAGCTATAGATAGTCGAAATGTGTATTAAATGTTAAAAGTCTATCGTGATGAATGAATGCATATATGTAAAGAGAATGGATGTAGAATTATGCTATGAGGATGTTTTCATATATGCACAGCTCAGTAGATTATCCTTACATGTTAAATTGCTTCAGCTAGGCCCGTAAAGTATATTGAGATTGATTTGTTATTAATGCCGTAGGTAATCTCAGGATTACTGTCCAATCATGATGCTAAACCTACAGGGGCTAGTTTGGACCATGATAGAGTGGTATCAGAGCACGAGTTATATCTCACACACTGTTCATTGAGCTATAGAGAGTCTATAAAAGACTTTAGGGTTACATTCATGTACATTTGACTATTAGAGTGAGACAACTTGTGCAATTTGAATATGTAAAATTGTGTGTATATATAGCGACCCAGGTTTTTACCCCGACTTTCGTTATGTTCCGGACTCGGATTCCTTGATTGTATACTGTTGTCTATGTCTTGTTTCCTTTATTTAACTCTTTGTATTTGAGTTTTGGATTATGTTGGGCGTGTTTGGAACAGGTTGGTTGTTAGTTGGTCTAGAATGTTGTTGCCCAGATTTTGGCTTCTTCGCTCGAGCAAGGCTTCTTGCGCTCGAGCGAGCCTTGTGAAATTATTTCTTCGCTTGAGCGAGACTTCTTACGTTCGAGCGTGCATTTGCGTTGGTGGCAGACCTGAAGCTTTGTATTCTACGCTCGAGCGACGCTTCTTGCGCTCGAGTGAGGTGACTTGTTGTGTCTGGTCGCTCGAGCGACAACTCCTTCGCTCGAGCGAGCCTGTTTATATCAGATCGTGAATGAAACGTTTCAGAACACTTTTGCAGCTCACTCTCTCTCTAAAACTCTCCAAAAACGCAGGTTTTCATACTCTCTCTCTAGAAACCATCTTCTCTCTTTGATTTCTCCAAATCCATTTGGATTTTGGCCATAGTTCCTTCGTCAAAGTTGTGTAACTTCTCGAGGGCTTCATTGTGTACGGTGGAGATCGAGTTTCATCACCATAAATTTTGGGGTTTTATCTCAAATTCTCTTCAAAACTTGAGGTGGGGATTTTCTCTAAGTTATATATATGTTTTTGCAAGATCAAGATGATTTTCGAAATCATCCTTTGTTTAGTTTTGAAAATTAATTGTTGATTCAAGAAAAAGAGTGATTTTGAAAGTGGGTTTACTATTTGATTCTTTGAGATAGAAATTGGGGGTTTTGAACTATGTTGATGAAAGAAAGATGTTTTGGTGAGATCTTCTCAAATATTTGAAGATGAATGGTTTTTGGTGAGAAAACCTAGAAATTGGGGATTTTTAAGAAAGATGTTGAAAATCTTTAGAATATGTTGTTATATTTATTTTGTGTGCCAAAATAAATGATGGTTGAAAATTGTTTATTTATTACATATAAATGATGGTTTTCCATAGAATAAGATAATTGTTGAAGTTTTTGGGAATTGTTATTTAAAAGTGTTGATATAGTCTTGAAATGACTAAGTTGTTGGAAATGTTTGAAATGTGGGAATTATGTTATCCCTTGGATGAATTGAAATAAAAGTATTTATTCATCTTGTGAAATTGCATTGAAAGGAGACATGGGAATTTTGATCACAATAGTAGTATTGTGTGGAAGAATTGGAAATGGAAGAATTGTTGTAATGTATTGATTATTGTTGCATTGGCATATCAATTCATTTGATTACATTAAGCTTTGAAAGTTGATTTGAAAACTTGCATTGAGAAAAGAATGTTAAGAAACAAGTTTTCATGAAATGGTTTTGGGGTAAATAAAGTGGTAAGTCTTGAAAGGTAGTGTAGAGAATAGGTGTCGAGCCTTCCTGTTAATACTGGTAAAAATGACAGATTATGGGTGTCGGGCCCTCCAGTTGATATTGGTTAAAAATGACAAATTGGTAGTACTAATATAGTCTACTTGCAGACACTGACCTAGGGATTACCAGAGTTGTATTTACCGCCCTTGGAGTTAAATTGATAAGTTTTGAAAAATGGAAAAATGGCATGACATCATTGAGCATTGTTGGTCTTTAAAAGATGAAGGTGTGTTTACTTTAAAAAAGGCATGGCATGACATAAGCATTCCATCTTTTGAGACTTGTGTAAAATGTATATACTTTTGTTAAGAATTCTCTACTGGGCTTTATGCTCACCCTACGGGATTTTTTGTGCAGGAAAAGATGTGGGCGATTCCGCCTAACTGAAGGCGTGGAAGTGTGTGCAGAGAGCACAATGTGCTCATTTGCTGTGACTCTGATTGCAAGCCAAGGGCTTTGTATGTGTGGGTTTGAATAACCGTTTTGTGCAACTAGGCTCAAGCCTTGGAAACTTGTAAACCCTTGGGGGTATTTGTTATTTAATTAATTATTGTTGGATTAATTGTATTATCGCATGAAGACTATTTACATCATGTAATGCAAGTATGATGATTTTTTATCAGTTTTACTTTAAAGAGCCATGACTATTGTATTACCAATTTGGGCATGAAAATTGGGGGGCGCTACAGTGTATATTGTGTTTGTTATAATACAAAGTTTCATTTAGAAAATGGTGAGAAGAAGAAGTGATGAGCTATATGAGGTAACGTCCTCAAGATTGGATAGAATGGAATGAATGATGCATGACATGGCTGAAACTCTAAGACAACAACAACAGTGGTAACAACAACAACAACAACAACAACAACCACCACCCCCACCTCCAATGCTTGTGCCACCTCTAGTATCGGGGTGTTAGACTAGTGATTGTACTATTACATTGACTAAGGAATTCAAGAAGATAAAACCGCCCTTATTTCATAGGGGAATAGAACCGCTTAAAGCTGAAGCTTGGGTACTTAGAATAGAAGAACTATTTGAAGTGTTTCCTTGTACTGAGACTTAGAAAGTCTTGTTAGCCTCATTCACATTAGAAGATGAAGCTAGAAGATAGTGGACGCTGGTTCGAGATGAAAACAGAGATATCAGATGGGCTCCATTCCTAGAAATCTTCTATGAGAAGTATTTCCCACAATGTGTTAGAGATCGAAAAGTGTCTGAATTTGAACAACTTAAACAGGGGAACAAGTTAGTAGTTGAGTACGAGGCCTAATTTACAAAGTTGGCTCACTTTGCACTGCATATGGTTGATACAGACTACAAAAAAGCTAGAAAGTTTGAAGGAGGATTACGTGACTCCATCCTGGAAAGGATCAATGTGTTGAAACTACCGAAATATGTAGATGTATTGGACAGGGTGCTAATGTTAGAGGTGAACATGGTCAACCGTAGCCAAAAATTCGAATGGAAGGGTAAAAGACAAAATTTCAACAAGGGAGCATCATTGACTACAAACAAGAAGTCAAAGTCTGGGACTTCCAGTAACTTAGGGTCATATCAAAGTGGCAACTCGATACCTACCTGCATTATTTGTGAAAAGAAACACCGAGGTATTTGCTATTGCACTATGGGGCCCTGTTATCAGTGTGGAAAGGTCGGGCATATGGCATAAGATTGTACACAGGCACGTCAAGATGGTAACCGAGGTGCTACAAGCTCAATTGGATCAGTTCCCACAGTTGAAACAGCCGCAACATCGTCCACAACAGGAAATGATTTGAGACAAGGAAGGGTTTTTGCTCTCGTACTAGGGGATACTCAAACTATTGAAGCAATAGTGTCAGGTTCAATTTTTGTTTGTGGCTAACTTGCATATGTCTTAATTGATTCAGGGTCTACACATTCGTTCGTTTCTATGGTATTTGCTGAAACTTTGAATAGACCTATGGAAACATTGTGATATATTTTGTGTGTTGCATCACCCACGAGGGGATCTATGTTATGTTCATCTATATATGCTGCATGTGACTTATTACTTGGCAATGTAGTGTTGAATGCTGATTTAATACCCTTAGACATGAGTCATTTTGATGTTATTTTCGGTATGGATTGGCTATCTAAATATCATGCAACCATAGATTGTGCTTTAAAACGAGTAATATTTTAACCTCCCGTACATGATAAATTTTATGTTGAGGGAAATAGGGTAGTTCTACCACCATATCTTATATTTGCTATGAAAGCCCGAAAACTGATTAACAAGGGTTGTTAAGGGTATCTATGTAGTGTAATGACCGAACAAACTATGGAAATTGCCCTAGATAGTATACTAGTGGTGGGAGATTTTCCTGACGTATTTCCGGATGAATTACCTGGACAACTAATCGATAGGGAGATTGAATTCACAATTGATGTAATACCGGGCACTCAGCCAATATCTAAAACTCCTTACCGCATGTCTACTAGTGAAATGAAAGAATTGAAAATTCAGTTGTAGGTATTGCTTGATGAAGGGTTCATTAGACCGAGTACATCGTTGTGGGGTGCACCGGTTTTTTTTTGTAAAGAAGAAAGATGGTGCCCTCAGATTATGTATTGACTATCAGGAACTCAACAAGGTAACAGTGAAGAATAAATACCCATTGCCACGTATTGATGATTTGTTTGATCAATTGCAGGGGGCTAAGATATTTTCAAAAATTGACTTGAGATTGGGCTATCATTAGTTGAAGGTAAGGGCTGAAGATAATGAAAAGCCAGCATTCCAAACCAGGTATGGACACTATGAGTTTCTGGTTATGCCTTTCGAAGTCACTAATGTACCCACAACATTCAAGGATTTAATGAATATAATTTTTAAACCTTTCTTGGATGAATTCATTGTTGTGTTTATTGATGATATTTTGGTTTATTCGAAAAGTAGGGATGACCATGAACATCACTTGAGAATGACCCTCAAGACACTTAGAGAAAAACAATTGTACGGGAAATTCAAAAAGTGTGAATTCTGGTTAGACAAGATTGCATTTTTGGGACATGTCATTGATAAAGATGGTATTTCTATTGACCCACATAAGATAGAAGCAATTATTGATTGGCCTACCCCGACTAATGTGACCGAGATCCGTGATTTTATGGGATTGGCAGGTTATTATTGCAGATTTGTTAGAGACTTCTCAAAAATTGTTGTACCGTTGACCTAATTGACTCAAAAAGGGGAACTATTTGTGTGGACAGAACAGAGGAAATTAGCTTTTCAAGAACTGAAAATAAGATTGACCACAGCTCCAATCCTTACTATACCTTTAGGTACCGAAGGATTTGTAATTTATAGTGATGCATCTAATAAAGGTCTGGGTTGTGTTTTAATGCAAAATGGCGCAGTGATTGCATATGTCTCTCGACAATTGAGACCACATGAGAAGAATTACCCAACACACGATTTAGAGCTTGCCTCAGTTGTGTTTGCATTGAAAATATGGCGACATTATTTGTATGGGGCTAAATGTGAAGAGTACACAGATCATAAAAGCTTGAAGTATTTTTTCACACAGAAAGAATTAAACATGTGACAAAGGCGATGGCTTGAATTGATCAAGGACTATGATCTACAGATTCATTACCACCCAGGCAAGGCTAATACTGTGGCAGATGCACTTAGTAGTTAGAATGTGGGAGGTTTAGCCTACTTGCTTACAGATCAGGAAGAGCTTCTACAAGAATTTGAAAATCATGAAATAAAAGTGGTACCTTTTGAACAAAATTGTTTGATAGTTGCAATGTCCTCACAATCGGCAATTATCGAAGAGGTCAAACAAAAACAAATGAATGATGAATTTCTAAAGAAGATTTATGATGAGTTTGAAGCTAAACCTAAACCGGGATTCACAATTGAAGACTCAGTATTGAAATTTCAAGGGAGACTTTGTGTTCTCAATGGCACAGAACTAAAAAGAAGAATCCTAGAAGAAGCTCACAAGCCGATGTTTACTATGCACCTGGGAAATACAAAAATGTATCAAGATTTGGAGTTAGTATATTGGTAGCCCAATATGAAAAGAGAGATTGTCGAATTCAATTTCAAATGCCTATAATGCCAACAAGTAAAAGCGGAGCATCAAAAACCGGCATGCTTGCTTCAGTCCCTCCATATTCCATAATGGAAATGAGAGAACATAACCATGGACTTTATCGTCGGTCTACCTCGAACATCTAGAGGTATGAATGCTATTTGGGTTATAATGGATAGATTGACAAAATCTGCTCACTTTCTTGCTGTGAAGACATCATTTAATGCTTATAGACTTGCTACTATCTACATTGAAGAGATTATTCGATTTCATGGGGTTCCAGTGTCTATTGTATTAGATAGGGATCCTAAATTTGTCTCTAGATTTTAGCATAGTCTACAGAATGCAATGGGAACAGAGTTAAGGTTCAACACAACTTTTCAACCGCAAACTGACAGACAAATAGAGAGGACTATTCAAACTCTCGAGGATATGCTTTGTATGTGTGTGTTGGAATTCCAAGGCAGTTGGGAAACATATTTGTCATTGGTCGAATTTGCTTATAATAACAGTTTCCATGCTAGCATTAGTATGGCGCCATATGAGGCATTGTGTGGTAGAAAGTGTCTCCAATTAGTTGGACAGAGGTTGGTGACAAGGCTATATATGGAATAGAACTTGTGCAGCAAATGGCTGAAAAGATAAAGATCATTCAATAACGGCTCAAAATTGCACAAAGTTGACAGAAGAGTTATGCAGATCAGTGAATAAGAGATTTAGAATATGAAGTGGGAGTTCATGTGTTTATTAAAGTGACACCGATAAAAGGGCATACAAGATTTAGTAGAAAAGGAAAATTGACTCCTCACTACATTGGACCATTTCAGATCCTTGAGAGATTGGGTCCCGTGGCTTACCAAATTGCCTTACTGCCAGGAATGGAACAGATGCACAACGTATTTTGTGTCTATGCTTCGAGGCTATCTTAGAGATCTATTTCACGTGATTAATTATCATCGAAGTGACTTAGATGAAGATATGGTATATGAAGAGAAGCCGATTCAGATTGTTGATAGGCAAGTTAACCAATTGAGGAACAAAACTATTCCTATGGTAAAAGTCGAGTGGAAAGAGCATTACAGAAAAGAAACCACGTGGGAGCAAGAAGAGGAAATGAGACAACGCTACCCCGAATTATTTGTCGATAGAGATAACTTAAGTTTGGAGGACCAAACTTTCTAAGGGGGACAGACTGTGACGACCCCCAACGCGTACATTATTTATATATATATATATTTATTTGTGTGAGTTTAATTGCTTAATCATATGTTTAAGTGTGAATATCTGTTCGTTTATGGAATACCTATTAGAATTGTCGACTCCCACTACAACGAAAAGTATAATTAATAACATTTGTTTATAGCATTTTTTTTTATTACAAATGTTATAAAATAAAAGGTATGCATAGCATTTTTTAATAAAATGCTGTAAAAGATTTTCGAATAATAACATTTAATTTTTTTATAGCAATTTTTTATATTTTAATAGCAATTGAAAAACAATATTAAAGGTTTCCTAATACGGAACTTTGTTCTATAGGTTATAGCAAAGAAAGAATGCTACAGAAACCCTGAAAAATTTGCACTCTAAATTTGCCACAAATTTTCCATTCAGTTTCCATCTCTTGTACGACCCCTTCTCTTGTGTTGTATTTCTTCCAAGTAAAATCACAAATCGAGCATACAAAAAAACCCTAGAAAACACTTGGAATTCGTTTAAGGTTTTTACGTTTGATTTGGAAAATTTGTGTCTTCGATTGGGCTAGTTGGTCAATTTACTGGATCTGAGCTATAGAGAGTTCTTCGTTGCTGAAGTTTATTAGGTAATTTGATGTTTTATGTATTTCTTTCTCTTTGGGTTAAATTTTTGTCTTTCGAAAAATTGAACCCAAAAAAAAAAAAAAAAGAAGAACAAACACTTAGTGCTCTGTTATTATGAGATATGTTTGCTTGCTGAGAAATTGTAGGAAAGTAAATGAGAAATGTGAATTTTTTCTTTTTTTTTCCCGGGATGATTTGGTTTTAATTTAGTGAGAGGTACATTAACCATTTTTGCGATTTTGTTATGATGTTGAAATGAGTTTTTCATCTTCTTAAAGGATTTTCTTCAATTTTCATTCTGGTTTTGTATTGTACAATGTTTTTGAATAGTGGTGTATTATTTGGATTGTCGAAATTGTCTACATTGGTGGTAAAGTTATATAGGGCCACAGTTTCTTTGATATCTTGCACTGGTATATATTATTTATGCCCCTTCGGTGCTTGATAAAATGCCACTAAGAGTGGTTGACTCTTACTACACTCGTATATTGTTTTCTTGTGAGTTTTTTTTTTTTAATATCTGTATATATATATACACAAAGAAAACCATTATATATGAAATTTATCATGTTATTATATATATGAAATCACCAAAGAGATGAAAAGTTTGGTGAAACAAAAATGTTATATATAGCAACAATGACATAAAAAAATTATGGAATTTTTTTTCCAGTTTTTAAAGAAAAAAATTATGGTTTATGCTAAAATGCCAATAACGTTGGCTACAAGTAGATATCATATCAGTACATTGTATTTGATGGTAATAGTATAAATCTTCTTCTTCTTAACCTTTTTTTTTTTTTTAGAAAAAAAAATGGTGCAAACTCTTCTTCTCTAGCTAGAGTTCCTATCTAGATTTAGGCACATACAAAAAAGAATGGTGAACCCATAAACACAACCGTTACTGAAACTATTGTAAGAACATTTTGTTGTCCAATATAATTTTTTTTAATAATATATCTTGGTATCGTATTAGTCATCCTTATATACTAATATATATGTATATATATATTTAATACTAGTATTTTTTCAGGAAAAATTGAATCAAATTGAACTTGATGATCCAGCATCATCGTCTGTTCTTAAGTTGAAAGAAGATGGTCTTTCAAAAATACTTGATTCTGAGAACCGTGGGCATATAAGAGGGCTTAGTAAAGGAGTTAATTCACTATAGATTACCACTTAAATATGCATCTAACACTTACAGTAATAGGTTAAAGAAAAACACCAATGCAATGACGTATATAAGGAATTGTAACTTTAAAGTATAATGAATGCCTTTAAGATAAAACAAAGTAAAATGTGTGTGCTACAAAAATACTTTCCCAGACAGGTTTTCTAGAAACTTTTTTTTGAAGAATTCAAGAGAAAACACATAAGAAAGTCTTAATTGTAATCACTAAACTAAAGTGTTTACATAGTAATATAGTATATAGAAAGAGATAAAGAGAGAGGAAGCTAACAATCCTATATGAGTGACAGTTTCTCTTATTTGTTATTGCCTTGTTACTAAAGAATCGAGACACAAACACTCACAACAAGAAATGCAAGTTGCTGGATTGGATGGGGATAAGGGAAGTAGTTGCTGAAGGGCGTTGGTCTTCAAGTGATCCGAAAGAGCTTGTCCATCACATTCCTCTTGGACCTAATGCCATGAGAGTTTGGATAGATCTCGCATTAGAAGCTGAAACATATTTATGGAGGCCTGCTGCTGATATGACTTACATTGAAGAAGTTGTAGGTACAACGGTTGCATGACCATCTGATAAAGTTGTTATAGGGTAGTGATCACTTCTAAAGGTTAGTAAAATTGCTTTCAATTAACAATTTACATCTTATTATATTTATGTTTCCATTCTTTCCACCTTGAGAAATCTATTGTAGGGAATTTGCAAAGCCTAAATACCTTATGAAGGCAAACTAGAAACTATGAATTGGTTAGCAAGATGCCAACATGACTAACAAATAAGAAAACTCCACAAAAACCTCTAATAAAACAGTAATATCCATCATCAAAACACTAATATAAGCATTACAAGAGCTAATCTAACTAGAATAGATTTCTGGTTCTCATGTTTCTTACCCACAATTTGAAGTAGGAAATCATCAATGCTAAAAACAATCCCTCTTTTGTTGCTTTCATCAAAAAGTTTTGTTCAAACTTTTACCACCTCCATAACTTCTACCTGTCCATTTATGTCTGATTGAAAGCTAGATAATTTCTTGAGAGCAAACTAGGCCACAAAATTATAGAGAACGTTGTAGGTAGTTCTTTTGTCATAACTAGACTGTTACATTATAGCATTGGACAAAATTGTTTTGTTTTTTGCCATAATTTTCTCATACTTTTTCTCTCTATTTTTAATTGATATACATCCAATTTTTAAACTAATTATACTTACTATTGAGAGTTAATTATTGTTTTGCAAGTATTAGCTTTGGAAAGATGGGACCAGTAGAAGTCTCAACTTGAAGAATTGGAAGGTTGTGGGTGCAAAAAAGAGAATTTGAATTAGTTACTTACTGTGTCTTGTACATATGCTCTAATTTTAGATTTAAGTTATTTTAATTTTTTTCCTTACATCTTTATAGACATGGGGACAATTTATATTTTGCTACTTTATTAAAGATTATGGACATGGAGACTGTTAGTTTATATTTTGTTACTTTATGAAGGACAATGTTATCAGAAAATTTTATATTTTATAAAAATCTGTGGTGATGAGATATGATGGATAAAAATTTGTTTATTTCATTGACATATTTAGGTTTCCAATATTGGTGTTGAAATGGGTACATATATTGTTTTTCAATATTGTATGATAGCATTTAAAAGTGCTATCATAACATGATATTTATAGCATACAAAATATGCTACAAAAAACATGTTGGTATGCTTTATTATAACATTCTTAGTTAGCTATAATATGTAGTTAGCTATAATATGGTAAAATGTAACATTACAAAATTGCTGTAAAAGTAATTTCATAACATCAATATACTGTTATGTTTAATATTTTTAGTAACTTTAAGCTATTTCATAGCATTCATAGATTGTTATAATATATTTACAATAGCGGTCAATGATAGCACTCCATAAAATGTTATTGAAAATGATATACTTTTAATAACATGGGCTAACATAGCATTCCAACAAATGCTATTGTTTACTTTTGATAGCATTCTTCGCATGCTATAAAATGTGTTTTTTGTTGTAGTGTCGGAGACAGAAATTGGGAGCCTTAACGGCTTCAGAAATTGAAATTGGCTAGCCCTATAGGCTAATTAGAATATTTAGAATTTTATGGCAACTTTAATTAAAATTTGATTCAGATAAAAATAATTAGAGTAATTGATTGGCATTAATTACAATTAAGTAGGATTAATTAGTCCTAAGTAAGCTTAATTAACTTAAGCTAATTACTCATATATATATATGAGCTACATAAGCTCAAATAGACTCATAAACATAACTTGGCTGAGATTTTGAGAGAGGGAGAGGAAGAACTCAACACCTCTAGAGAGAGAAAAGAGAAATTGAAGGAAATTAGTGAAAGACTTGGAGAATTAAGCTAATCAATTCTTGAATTCACACTCTAGGTATGAAATTCTCCCTTAATATTTGTAGATAAAACATATAGAAGTTGAATTCATCTAGTTCTTAAGTTCATTTGCATGTAAGTGTATAATAGAGGCTAGAATTACCATGAATTAGAAGAGTTGAGCTGAATTATGTACATGCATGCATGATTCTTCATTTTTGAGTTAAGATTTTTAGAATTTCATACATGCATGAGGTTTAGAAGACAAGAACTTGAAGGTTTTTCATGGTTTTATAAATTTCTTGCCATCTTGTTATGTTTTGGAAAAAAGAGAACTCAAGCTAAGACATGCATGGCTTATGGCTCAAAACTTGAGTTCAAATTTGAGAAATGGACCATGATTTTGGACAATTGGTTACAAATTAATTATGTTTTCATGTTTTACAATGTTTTTCTATGTTTTTGAAACAAGCCATGCAAGTCTCACACTTGAAAGATGAGTTTTGAGCTTCAAACACAATTCTAGTAATTCCAGAATTCGAGCAATTCAGTCGAGCCATGGAAGTGTCGCTCAAGCGTACATTTTAAGCTCCCATAGTTTTGCAGACAATTGCACAGTGGCTTGAGCGACCGATTGTGCGCTCAAGCGAACATCCTTTTTCTCAGAACTTGGCTCGAGCGATTGTCGAGCAACCGTCGAGCATGAAAATCAAGCATCCAGTACTTTTACAGTCTTTACAGATAGCTCGAGTGACCAAGTGTGTGCCCGAGCGACCCCTTTGTTAATTGATGGACCGCTCAAGCGACAAAGTGTGCGCTCGTGCGAAGACCCTGTTTTCAGCAACTTTCAAAAAGCTTTCATAAGTGCATCATTGCATCCTCATGCTTACTAGGGCATTCTTAGACATTAATTAAGACATCAATAATAAGGAATTGATGTAGAGACATTCAATAGAGACATTCAAGAAGTGAATTGAATCGAGATTATATGTTAAATCAAAATGGAACCTCAATGTGTTTTTGTTATGTATTTTGCATAGGTGAAGGTGAATGTCTGAGGCCTAGTGACAATTTAACCCACTGTGAGTAGTAACGTTATAAAGATATGTTCAAGTTATCTTCTTCTTTTTTTTTTCTTTTTTTTTTTTTTTTCCGAAATTGTTATTGTTCTCGAAATCGATATATGATTGATTGAATGGTTTATTGAAACGTTGTTTCGTCATAATGAATGAAATTCTGTTTTGGAATTGTAATCGTGGCATCCTTTAGTGAGGCCCTTGCCTGGTGGAAACAATACCATGGCCTATTGTTTAATAGGCTCTTTCCTGGAGAATATAATACCATGATCTATTGAATAATCAAAACATAGAGATCTCTGATGTTAGACCCACGTGGTCACATTGAATATGGAATATCGAATGACCCATCGGGGTCCCATTGATTGACCATTGCAGTCGCATTGTCATTGATGCATTGTTACTCTATTGGATGTACTACATAAATTGATTGAAATGGCTATTGATATCGAGATTCGAATAAAATTGAAATTGATATTTGATATGTTACCGAACTTCATTCATAAAACCTCTTTATTCTGTTATTACTCATTGGGCCCTAGCATGCTATTTATATATGTATGTAGGTGAGCAAATTGAACACCAAGGTTAGAGAGAAAGCCTCAGAGTCAACCCCATGTCAGCCTTTTTGAAGAGCTTCTGAGAAGGAGCAAGCTTGGGCTCGAGCGGAGCCAAGCAAAGTCAAAACCCTTTTTTTTTTTTATGATCTTTTGTTTTATACTTCTGTTTTTGCTACTGGGGGTTGTTTTAAATTTTAAAGCTACGGATAGTCGAAATATGTATTAAATGTTAAAAGTCTACCGTGATGAATTAATGTATATATGTAAAGAATGGATGTAGAATTATGCTATAAGGATGTTTTCATATATGCACAGCTCAATGGATTATCCTTATGTCTTCAATTGCTTTTGCTAAGCCCTGTAAAGTATATTAAGATTGATTTGTTATTAAGGCCGTAGGTAATCTCAGGATTACTAGTCAGTTATGATGCTAAACCTGTAGGGGTGGGTTTGGACCGTGACATCATGAGTATGATTTACCTATTTAAGAGTCTCATTCATATAACTTCTTTACTCTGGTATTATTCACTGGGCGTTAGCTTACTCCGTATTTGTATATGTATGTAGGTGAGCAGCGAGATGTCTAGCCCCAGCCTTAGTGAGACTGTAAAAGGTTACTGAGATTTTGGAGTCAGCCAAGGTTGCCTCATGCACGAGGCTTTTGTTTTGATTTTCTTTTGTTTACTTTTGATGGTCATGTAAGACCAGGTTTGTATATAACCTTGGTTTTTGTCAAGACTGTTTTTGAATGATCTTGGAGTTATGCATATATATATATATATTCTAAATGACTGTCTGGTGTGAGTTATTATATACATGAGAAAAGTTTTTGTTATGCCATGTATACACACCTCATTGGAAAAAATTTATTAGTCTGCTTCCGCTCTTGGCCCCTTATTATTAAATAAGTTTGATTTTAGTTTGAGGTCGTAGGTAATCTCATGATTACTAGTCGGTTATGATCCTAACCTATAGGGGCGGGTTCGGGTCGTGACAAAGTGCTATCAGAGCACGAGTTAAAAACTCACACACATGTCCAAATGAACTATAAAGTGTCTAGAAAAGACTTAAGGTGCATCCATTTGATAAGTACATGCTTGTATGCATTGAGAACATGTGGTTACATGAGATATGAATTGTTATGTTAATGTGTACAAGCAAGTTTTGTTTTTGTTATAATGCAAGTATATGAACATGTGAATCATGAATTGTTGCTTATGTGCATTCTAACTCTGCAAATATGAGAATATGTGCCTACGTACAACTATGTTTATGTGTATCTATGTATATCTCTGTACTTCTTGTCATAATATAAGTTCATGTAGAACAAGGACACATGAGTTGGAAGAATCCTCCACTGCCCAACTTGATAGACTAGAGAGGATAGTACAAGAAATGGCAGAGACCTTAAGACAGCAACAATAACTACCATTGAACTCCGTAGATACAGCTCATATGCTTGTCTAGAGAAGTGAAGATACAGCTCATATGCTTATCTTTGAGAAGTGTAGATACAGCTCATATGCTTGTCTAGTGAAGTGTAGATACAGGTCATATGCTTATCTTTGGTAATGCGATATAGTTCTTATACTTATCTGATGATGTATTGATATAGCTCATATGCTTATATGTTGATGTGTTGATATAGCTAATATGCTTATCTATTGGAAGATGAAAAGTAACTTAGACTTATAAGTCATGTAATTGTAATGTGATATAAGTGAATGTATCAGTGTTGGCCATCTATCAACTGCTAATCTTTTAGTCATTGTTCATAGCTGGTTTAGTGTATTTCTACTGGGCTGTGGCTCAACCTATATGGGAACATCATTTCCAGGTACAGGTAGCATGCCACCTCCAAGGACATAGCTTGGAAGGCTAGAGGCGGACAGACTTTTTGTTGTCTATTTTCTTTTGATGTATTACATGTAGATTCAAGGCAAGGGCTTAATGTGTATTTGAGTTAGCACTCTCTTTTTGTAACCAAGTGTTAACTTGGAAAGCTGTAAGCTCGTAGGGCATTTGCTTTTGTTGTTAACATGTAATACCTTTTGTAATCGAATACTCTGATGAATGGAAGAATGTTGGTCTTTTATATACCAATGCATGTGTATATTGATGGGTTTTATGTTATTATTCTGAGGGCGTTACAACAACACAGATCAACAACTTTAAAAAAAAAAAAAAAAAAAAAAAAAAAAAAAAGTGAAGAATTGGGTCTGTGTGCTTGACAAAAAAAACTGTCCATAAGAAACTGGATCAATGGAGTCTTCTCCTCCGATGGTCCTTTGCAGGCATTGAGTAAAATAATTTGGTGAGAAGTCCTTTTATTTGTTTTGAAAGATATTTTGTTTTCAATTTTACTCCTTAATTTATCTGTTGAATTTTTTTTTTCCTATATGTTCAAATTTACATTTAATTGTTTAATTTTTTTTTCTCTATATATTCAAAAAAGTTGACTATCCGTTCACTTTTTTTCCCTATCTTTTCAAATTTTTTTCTAGATTTTGTTATCAATTCAATTTTAATCTCTTATCTGTTCAAATATCTATCCAAAATTTCATATATGTTCAACAAACCAGTCTCAACGTTTAATTTCTTTTTATCTGTTCAATTTTATTATCTGCTGAAATACACCAAATCAGGATCTGTTGCAATCTTTCTTTCTCTCTCTTTGGCTCTTTCTCTCTATCTGTTGAAATTCTTTCTCACATATAATCCAGTATATATATCTGTTCCATTTTTTTATTATTTTTATCTGCTTAATTTTTAATTTTTGTTTTCATTTACAACTATCTGTTGCAATTTGTTTCATCATAGAACAACAACACAGATCAACAACTTAAAAAAAAAAAAAAAGAAAAAAAGTGAAGAATTGAGTCTGTGTGCTTGAAAAAAAAAACTGTCCATAAGGAGCTAGATCAATGGAGTCTTCTCCTCCGATGGTCCTCTGCAGGCATTGAGTAAAATAATTTGGTGAGAAGTCCTTTTGTTTGTTTTGAAAGACGTTTTGTTTTCTATTTTACTCCTTAATTTATCTGTTAAATTTTTTTTTCTATATGTTCAAATTTACATTTAAGTGTATAATTTTTTTTTTTGTATATATATTCAAAAAAGTTGACTATCTGTTCACTTTTTTCCCTATCTTTTTAAATTTTTTTCTAGATTTTGTTATCAATTCAATTTTAATCTCTTATCTGTTCAAATATCTATCCAAAATTTCTTATCTGTTCAACATACCAGTCACAAAGTTCAATTTATTTTTTTCTGTTCAATTTTATTATCTGTTGAAATACACCAAATCAGGATCTGTTGCAATCTTTCTTTCTCTCTCTTTGGTTCTTTCTCTCTATCTGTTGAAATTCTTTCTTACATATAATCCAGAATATATATATCTGTTCCATTTTTTTATTATTTTTATCTGCTTAATTTTTAATTTTTTTTTCATTTACAACTATCTGTTGCAATTTGTTTCATAATAGAACAACAACACAGATCAACAACTTAAAAAAAAAAAAAAGTGAAGAATTGGGTCTGTGCGCTTGAAAAAAAGTGAAGAATTGGGTTTGTTTGCTTGAAAAAAAAAACTGTCCATAAGGAGCTAGATCAATGTAGTCTTCTCCTCCGATGGTCCTCTGTAGGCATTGCGTAAAATAATTTGGTGAGAAGTTGTTTTGTTTGTTTTAAAAGACGTTTTGTTTTCAATTTTACTCCTTAATTTATCTGTTGAATTTTTTTCCTATATGTTCAAATTTACATTTAATGTTTAATTATTTTTTTTGGTCTATATATTCAAAAAAGTTGACTATTTGTTCACTTTTTTTCCCTATCCTTTAAATTTTTTTTCTAGATTTTGTTATCATTTCAATTTAATCTCTTATATGTTCAAATATCTATCCAAAATTTCTTATCTGTTCAACAAACCAGTCACAATGTTCAATTTATTTTTATCTGTTCAATTTTATTATCTGTTGAAATACACCAAATCAGGATCTGTTGCAATCTTTCTTTCTCTCTCTTTGGTTCTTTCTCCCTATCTGTTGAAATTCTTTCTCATATATAATCCAGCATATATATATCTGTTAAATTTTTTTTATTATTTTTATGTGCTTAATTTTTAATTTTTTTTTTCATTTACAACTATCTGTTGCAAGTTGTTTCATCATAGAACAACAACATAGATCAACAACTTAAAAAAAAAAAGTGGAAGAATTGGGTCTGTGTGCTTAAAAAAAAAAACTGTCCATAAGGAGCTGGTTCAATGGAGTCTTCTCCTCGATGGTCCCTCTGCAGGCATTGAGTAAAATAATTTGGTAAGAAGTCTTTTTGTTTATTTTGAAAAACGTTTTGTTTTCAAATTTACTCCTTAATTTATCTGTTGAATTTTTTTTTATATGTTCAAATTTACATTTAATTGTTTAATTATTTTTTTCTTGCCTATATATTCAAAAAAGTTGACTATCTGTTCACTTTTTTTCCCTATCTTTTCAAATTTTTTTCTACATTTTGTTATCAATTCAATTTTAATCACTTATCTATTCAAATATCTATTTAAAATTTCTTATCTGTTCAACAAACCAGTCACAATGTTCAATTTATTTTTATCTGTTCAATTTTATTATCTGTTGAAATACACCAAATCAGGATCTGTTGCAATCTTTCTTTCTCTCTCTTTGGTTCTTTCTCTCTATCTGTTGAAATTCTTTCTCACATATAATCCAATATATATATATCTGTTCAATTTTTTTTATTATTTTTATGTGCTGAATTTTTAATTTTTTTTTCGTTTACAACTATCTGTTGCAATTTGTTTCATCATAGAACAACAACACAGATCAATAACTTAAAAAAAAAAAAAAGTAGTGAAGAATTGGGTCTATGTGCTTGGAAAAAAAAACTGTCCATAAGGAGCTGGATCAATGGAGTCTTCTCCTCTGATGGTCCTCTGCAGGCATTGAGTAAAATAATTTGGTGAGAAGTCATTTTGTTTGTTTTGAAAGACGTTTTGTTTTCAATTTTACTCCTTAATTTATCTGTTGAATTTTTTTTTCTATATGTTCAAATTTACATTTAAGTGTTTGATTTTTTTTTTTGACTATATTTTCAAAAAAGTTCACTATCTGTTCACTTTATTTCCCTATCTTTTCAAATTTTTTTCTAGATTTTGTTATAAATTCAATTTTAATCTCTTATCTGTTCAAATATCTATCCAAAATTTCTTATCTGTTCAACAAACCAGTCACAACGATCAATTTATTTTTATCTGTTCAATTTTATTATCTGTTGAAATATACCAAATCAGGATCTGTTGCAATCTTTCTTTCTCTCTCTTTGGTTCTTTCTCTCTATCTGTTGAAATTCTTTCTCACATATAATCCAGTATATATATATCCGTTCATTTTTTTATTATTTTTATGTGCTTAATTTTTAATTTTTTTTTTCATTTACAACTATTTATTGCAATTTGTTTCATCACAGAACAACAACACAGATCAACAACTTTAAAAAAAAAAAAAAAAAAAAAAAAAGTTGTGAAGAATTGGGTCTGTGTGCTTGAAAAAAAAAACTGTCCATAAGGAGCTGGATCAATGGAGTCTTCTCCTCCGATGGTCCTCTGCAGGCATTAAGTAAAATAATTTGGTGAGAAGTCCTTTTGTTTGTTTTGAAAGACGTTTTGTTTTCAATTTTACTAATTTATCTGTTGAATTTTTTTTTCTATATGTTCAAATTTACATTTAAGTGTTTAATTTTTTTTCTCTATATATTCAAAAAAGTTGACTATCTATTCATTTTTTTTCCTATCTTTTCAAATTTTTTTTCTAGATTTTGTTATCATTTCAATTTTAATCTCTTATCTGTTCAAATATCTATCCAAAATTTCTTATCTGTTCAACAAACCAGTCACAACGTTCAATTTATTTTTATCTGTTCAATTTTATTATCTGTTGCAATCTTTCTTTCTCTCTCTTTGGTTCTTTCTCTCTATCTGTTGAAATTCTTTCTCACATATAATCCAGTATATATATCTGTTCCATTTTTTTATTATTTTTATCTGCTTAATTTTTAATTTTTGTTTTCATTTACAACTATCTGTTGCAATTTTTTTCATCATAGAACAACAACACAGATCAACAACTTAAAAAAAAGAAAAAGAAAAAAGAAAGCGAAGAATTGAGTCTGTGTGCTTAAAAAAAAAACTGTCCATAAGGAGCTGGATCAATGGAGTCTTCTCCTCTGATGGTCCTCTGTTCACATTTTTCCCTATCTTTTTAAATTTTTTTCTAGATTTTGTTATCCATTCAATTTTAATCTCTTATCTGTTCAAATATCTATCGAAAATTTCTTATCTGTTCAACATACCAGTCACGAAGTTCAATTTACTTTTTTTTCTATTCAATTTTATTATCTGTTGAAATACACCAAATCAGGATCTGTTGCAATCTTTCTTTCTCTCTCTTTGGTTCTTTCTCTCTATCTGTTGAAATTCTTTCTCACATATAATACAGTATATATGTTCCATTTTTTTTTTATTATTTTTATCTACTTAATTTTTAATTTTTTTTTTCATTTACAACTATCTGTTGCAATTTGTTTCATAATAGAACAACAACACAGATCAACAACTTTAAAAAAAAAAAAAAAAAGAAAAAGAAAAAAAAGTGAAGAATTGGGTCTGTTTGCTTAAAAAAAAAAACTGTCCATAAGGAGCTGGATCAATGTAGTCTTCTCCTTCGATGGTCCTCCGCAGGCATTAAGTAAAATAATTTGGTGAGAAGTCCTTTTGTTTGTTTTAAAAGACGTTTTGTTTTCAATTTTACTCCTTAATTTATCTGTTGAATTTTTTTTCTCTATGTTCAAATTTTGTTTCTCAATATATTCAAAAAAGTTGACTATTTGTTCACTTTTTTTCCCTATCCTTTCAATTTTTTTTCTAAATTTTGTTATCATTTCAATTTTAATCTCTTCTCTGTTCAAATATCTATCCAACATTTCTTATCTGTTCAACAAACCAGTCACAACGTTCAATTTATTTTTATCTGTTCAATTTTATTATCTGTTGAAATACACCAAATCAGGATCCGTTGCAATCTTTCTTTCTCTCTCTTTGGTTCTTGCTCTCTATCTGTTGAAATTCTTTCTCACATATAATCCAGTATATATATCTGTTTAATTTTTTTTATTATTTTTATGTGCTTAATTTTTATTTTTTTTTCATTTACAACTATCTGTTGCAAGTTGTTTCATCATAGAACAACAACACAGATCAACAACTTAAAAAAAAAAAAAAAAAAAAAGTAGCGAAGAATTGGGTCTGTGTGCTTGAAAAAAAAAAACTGTCCATAAGGAGCTGGATCAATGGAGTCTTCTCCTCCGATGGTCCTCTGCAGGCATTGAGTAAAATAATTTGGTGAGAAGTCCTTTTGTTTGTTTTGAAAGACGTTTTTTTTTTCAATTTTACTCCTTAATTTATCTGTTGAATTTTTTTTCCATATGTTCAAATTTACATTTAAGTGTTTGATTTTTTTTTTTTTTGACTATATATTCAAAAAAATTGACTATCAGTTCACTTTATTTCCCTATCTTTTCAATTTTTTTCTAGATTTTGTTATCAATTCAATTTTAATCTGTTATCTGTTCAAATATATATCCAAAATTTCTTATCTGTTCAACAAACCAGTCACAACGTTCAATTTATTTTTATCTGTTCAATTTTATTATCTGTTGAAATACACCAAATCAGGATCTGTTGCAATCTTTCTTTCTCTCTCTTTGGTTCTTCATCTCTATTTGTTGAAATTCTTTCTCACATATAATCCAGTATATATATATCTGTTCAATTTTTTTTATTAGTTTTATGTGCCTAATTTTTAATTTTTTTTTTCATTTACAACTATCTGTTGCAATTTGTTTCATCATAGAACAACAACACAGATCAACAACTTAAAAAAAAAAAAGTAGTGAAGAATTGGGTCTGCGTGCTTGAAAAAAAAAACTGTCCATAAGGAGTTGGATCAATGGAGTCTTCTCCTCCGATGGTCCTCTGCAGGCATTGAGTAAAATAATTTGGTGAGAAGTCCTTTTGTTTGTTTTGAAAGACGTTTTGTTTTCAATTTTACTCCTTAATTTATCTGTTGAATTTTTTTTTCTATATGTTCAAATTTACATTTAAGTGTTTAATTTTTTTTCTCTATATATTCAAAAAAGCTGACTATCTGTTCACTTTTTTCCCTTATCTTTTCAAATTTTTTTCGAGATTTTGTTATCAATTCAATTTTAATCTCTTATCTGTTCAAATATCTATCCAAAATTTCTTATCTGTTCAACAAACCAGTGACAACGTTCAATTTGTTTTTATCTTTTCATTTTTATTATCTGTTGAAATATACCAAATCAGGATCTGTTGCAATCTTTCTTTCTCTCTCTTTGGTTCTTTCTCTTTATCTGTTGAAATCCTTTCTCCCATATAATCCAGTATATATATATATTTGTTCCATTTTTTTATTATTTTTATCTGCTTAATTTTTAATTTTTGTTTTCATTTACAACTATCTGTTGCAATTTGTTTCATCATGGAACAACAACACAGTTCAACAACTTAAAAAAAAAAGAAAAAAAGAAAAGAAAGTGAAGAATTGAGTCTGTGTGCTTTAAAAAAAAAACTGTCCATAAGGAGCTGGATCAATGGAGTCTTCTCCTCTGATGGTCATCTGCAGGCATTGAGTAAAATAATTTGGTGTGAAGTCCTTTTGTTTGTTTTGAAAGACGTTTTGTTTTCTATTTTACTCCTTAATTTATCTGTTGAATTTTTTTTTCTATATGTTCAAATTTACATTTAAGTGTTTAATTTTTTTTTTGTCTATATATTCAAAAAAGTTGACTATCTGTTCATTTTATTTCCCTACCTTTTTAAATTTTTTTCTAGATTTTGTTATCAATTCAATTTTAATCTCTTATCTGCTCAAATATCTATCCAAAATTTCTTATCTGTTCAACATGCCAGTCACAAAGTTCAATTTATTTTTTTCGGTTCAATTTTATTATCTGTTGAAATACACCAAATCAGGATCTGTTGCAATCTTTCTTTCTCTCTCTTTGGTTCTTTCTCTCTATCTGTTGAAATTCTTTCTCACATATAATCCAGTATATATATCTGTTCCAATTTTTTTATTATTTTTCTCTGCTTAATTTTTAATTTTTTTTATTTACAACTATCTGTTGCAATTTGTTTCATAATAGAACAACAACACAGATCAAAAACTTTAAAAAAAAAAAAAAGAAAAGAAAAGAAAAAAAAGTGAAGAATTGGGTCTGTGTGCTTGAAAAAAAAGTGAAGAGTTGGGTCTGTTTGCTTGAAAAAAAAAATTGTCCATAAGGAGCTGGATCAATGTAGTCTTCTCCTCCGATGGCCCTCTGCCGGCATTGAGTAAAATAATTTGGTGAAAAGTTGTTTTGTTTGTTTTAAAAGACGTTTTGTTTTCAATTTTACTCCTTAATTTATCTATTGAATTTTTTTTCTATATGTTCAAATTTACATTTAATGTTTAATTATTTTTTTGTCTATATATTCAAAAAAGTTGATTATTTCTTCACTTTTTTTTTCCCTATCCTTTCAATTTTTTTTCTAGATTTTGTTATCATTTCAATTTTAATCTCTAATCTGTTCGAATATCTATCCAAAATTTCTTATTTGTTCAACAAACGAGTCACAATGTTCAATTTATTTTTATCTGTTCAATTTTATTATCTGTTGAAATACACCAAATCAGGATCTGTTGCAATCTTTCTTTCTCTCTCTATGGTTCTTTCTCTCTATCTGTTGAAATTCTTTCTCACAGATAATCCAGCATATATATATCTGTTCAATTTTTTTTATTATTTTTATGTGCTTAATTTTTAATTTTTTTTTCATTTACAACTATCTGTTGCAAGTTGTTTCATCATAGAACAACAACACAAATCAACAACTTAAAAAAAAAAAAAAAAAGTGGAAGAATTGGGTTTGTGTGCTTGAAAAAAAAACTGTCCATAAGGAGCTGGTTCAATGGAGTCTTCTCCTCCGATGGTCCTCTGCAGGCATCGAGTAAAATAATTTGGTGAGAAGTCCTTTTGTTTATTTTGTAAAACGTTTTGTTTTCAATTTTACTCCTTAATTTATCTGTTGAATTTTTTTTTTATATATTCAAATTTACATTTAATTGTTTAATTTTTTTTTCTTACCTATATATTCAAAAAAGTTGACTATCTGTTCACTTTTTTTCTCTATCCTTTCAAATTTTTTTCTAGATTTTGTTATCAATTCAATTTTAATCTCTTATCTGTTCAAATATCTATTTAAAATTTCTTATCTGTTCAACAAACCAGTCACAATGTTCAATTTATTTTTATCTATTCAATTTTATTATCTGTTGAAATACACAAAATCATGATCTGTTGCAATCTTTCTTTCTCTCTCTTTAGTTCTTTCTCTCTATCTGTTGAAATTTTTTCTAACATATAATCCAGTATATATATCTGTTCAAATTTTTTTATTATTTTTATGTGCTTAATTTTTAATTTTTTTTTCATTTACAACTATCTGTTGCAATTTCTTTCATCATAGAACAACAACACAGATCAACAACTTTAAAAAAAAAAAAAATTAGTGAAGAATTGGGTCTGTGTGCTTGAAAAAAAAAACTGTCCATAAGGAGCTGGATCAATGGAGTCTTCTCCTCCGATGGTCCTCTGCAGGCATTGAGTAAAATAATTTGGTGAGAAGTCCTTTTGCTCGTTTTGAAAGACGTTTTGTTTTCAATTTTACTCCTTAATTTATCTGTTGAATTTTTTTTTCTATATGTTCAAACTTACATTTATGTGTTTAATTTTTTTTTGACTATATATTCAAAAAATTTGACTATCTGTTCACTTTTTTGCCCTATCTTTTAAATTTTTTTTTCCAAATTTTATTATCAATTCAATTTTAATCTCTTATCTGTTCAAATATCTATACAAAATTTCTTATCTGTTCAACATACCAGTCACAATGTTCAATTTATTTTTATCTGTTCAATTTTATTATCTGTTGAAATATACCAAATTAGGATCTGTTGTAATCTTTCTTTCTCTCACTTTGGTTCTTTCTCTCTATCTGTTGAAATTCTTTCTCACATATAATCCAGTATATATATCTGTTCCATTTTTTATTATTTTTATCTGCTTAATTTTTAATTTTTTTTTTCATTTACAACTATCTGTTGCAATTTGTTTCATCATAGAACAACAACACAGATCAACAACTTAAAAAAAAAAAAAAGTGAAGAATTGGGTCTGTTTGCTTGAAAAAAAACTGTCCATAAGGAGCTGGATCAATGTAATCTTCTCCTCCGATGGTCCTCTACAGGCATTGAGTAAAATAATTTGGTAAGATGTCCTTTTGTATATTTTGAAAGACGTTTTGTTTTCAATTTTACTCCTTAATTTATCTGTTGATTTTTTTTTTCTATATGTTCAAAGTTACATTTAAGTGTTTAATTATTTTTTTCTTCCCTATATATTCAAAAAAGTTGACTATCTGTTCACTTTTTTTCTTCAAATTTTTTTCTAAATTTTGTTATCAATTCAATTTTAATATCTTATCTGTTAAAATATCTATTTAACATTTCTTATCTGTTCAACAAACCAGTCACAATGTTCAATTATTTTTATCTATTCAGTTTTATTATCTGTTGAAATACACCAAATCAGGATCTGTTGCAATCTTTCTTTCTCTCTCTTTGGTTCTTTCTCTTTATCTGTTGAAATTCTTTCTCACATATAATCCAGTATATATATCTGCTGAATTTTTTTTATTTTTATCTGCTTAATTTTTATTTTTTTTTCCATTTACAACTATCTGTTGCAATTTCTTTCATCATAGAACAACAACACAGATCAACAACTTAAAAAAAAAGAAAAAAAAGTGAAGAATTGGGTCTGTGTGCTTGAAAAAAAAAACTGTCCATAAGGAGCTGGATCAATGGAGTCTTCTCCTCCGATGGTACTCTGCAGGCATTGAGTAAAATAATTTGGTTAGAAGTCCTTTTGTTTGTTTTGAAAGACGTTTTGTTTTCAATTTTACTCATTAATTTATCTGTTGAATTTTTTTTTCTCTATATGTTCGAATTTACATTTAAGTGTTTAATTTTTTTTTTGACTATACATTCAAAAAAATTGACTATATGTTCACTTTATTTCCCTATCTTTTTAATTTTTTTTCTAGATTTTGTTATCAATTCAATTTTAATCTCTGATCTGTTCAAATATCTATCCAAAATTTCTTATCTGTTCAACAAACCAGTCACAATGTTCAATTTATTTTTATCTGTTGAAATACACCAAATCAGGATCTATTGCAATCTTTCTTTCTCTCTCTTTGGTTCTTTCTCTCTATCTGTTGAAATTCTTTCTCACATATAATCCAATATATATATATATATTTGTTCAATATTTTTATTATTTTGATCTGCTTAATTTTAAATTTTTTTTTTCATTTACAACTATCTGTTGCAATTTGTTTCATCATAGAACAACAACACAGATCAACAAATTTAAAAAAAAAAAAAAAGTGAAGAATTCAATTTGTGTGCTTGAAAAAAAAAACTGTCTATAAGGAGCTGGATCAATGGAGTCTTCTCCTTCGATGGTTCTCTGCAGGCATTGAGTAAAATAATTTGGTGAGAAGTCATTTTGTTTGTTTTGAAAGACGTTTTGTTTTCAATTTTACTCCTTAATTTATCTGTTGAATTTTTTTTTTCTATATGTTCACATTTACATTTAAGTGTTTAATTTTTTTTGGACTATATATTCAAAAAAATTGACTATCTGTTTACTTTTTTTCCCTATCTTTTCAAATTTTTTTCTAGATTTTGTTATCAATTCAATTTTAATCTCTTATCTGTTCAAATATCTATCCAAAATTTCTTATCTGTTCAACAAACCAGTCACAATGTTCAATTTATTTTTATCTGTTCAATTTTATTATCTGTTGAAATATACCAAATCAGGATCTGTTGCAATCTTTCTTTCTCTCTCTTTGGTTCTTTCTCTCTATCTGTTGAAATTCCTTCTCACATATAATCCAGTATATGTATATTTGTTCCATTTTTTTTTATTATTTATATCTGCTTAATTTTTAATTTTTTTTTTCATTTTCAACTATCTGTTGCAATTTGTTTCATCGTAGAACAACTACACAGATCGAAAACTTAAAAAAAAAAAAAAAAAAGAGTGGAAGAATTGGGTCTTTGTGCTTGAAAAAAAAAACTGTTCATAAGGAGCTGGATCAGTGGAGTCTTCTCCTCCGAGGGTCCTCTACAGGCATTGAGGAAAATAATTTGGTGATTTTGTTATCAAATCAATTTTAATCTCTTATCTGTTCAAATATCTATCCAAAATTTCTTATCTATTCAACAAACCAGTCACAATGTTCAATTTATTTTTATCTGTTCATTTTTATTATCTGTTGAAATACACCAAATCAAGATCTGTTGCAATCTTTCTTTCTCTCTATCTGTTGAAATTCTTTCTCACATATAATCCAGTATATGTATATTTCTTCAATTTTTTTTTATTATTTTTATCTGCTTAATTTTTAATTTTTTTTTTAATTTACAACTAACTATTGCAATTTGTTTCATCATAGAACAACAACATAGATCAACAACTTTAAGAAAAAAAAAAAAAAAAAAGTGAGGAATTGGGTCTATCTGCTTGAAAAAAAAATCTGTCCATAAGGAGCTGGATCAATGGAGTCTTCTCCTCCGATGGTCCTCTGCAGGCATTGAGTAAAATAATTTGGTGAGAAGTCCTTTTGTTTGTTTTGAAAGACGTTTTGTTTTCAATTTTACTCCATAATTTATCTGTTGAATTTTTTTTTTCTATATGTCCAAATTTACATTTAAGTGTTTATTTTTTTTTCACTATATATTCAAAAAGTTGACTATCTGTTCACTTTATTTCCCTATCTTTTCAAATTTTTTTCTAGATTTTGTTATCAGTTCAATTTTAATCTCTTATATGTTCAAATATCTATCCAAAATTTCTTATCTGTTCAACAAACCAGTCACAATGTTCAATTTATTTTTATCTGTTCAATTTTATTATCTGTTGAAATACACCAAATCAAGATCTGTTGCAATCTTTCTTTCTCTCTCTTTGGTTCTTTCTCCCTATCTGTTGAAATTCTTTCTCATATATAATCCAGCATATATATATCTGTTAAATTTTTTTTATTATTTTTATGTGCTTAATTTTTAATTTTTTTTTTCATTTACAACTATCTGTTGCAAGTTGTTTCATCATAGAACAACAACACAGATCAACAACTTAAAAAAAAAAGTGGAAGAATTGGGTCTGTGTGCTTGAAAAAAAAAACTATCCATAAAGAGCTGGTTCAATGGAGTCTTCTCCTCCGATGGTCCTCTGCAGGCATTGAGTAAAATAATTTGGTAAGAAGTCCTTTTGTTTATTTTGAAAAACGTTTTGTTTTCAAATTTACTCCTTAATTTAGCTGTTGAATTTTTTTTATATGTTCAAATTTACATTTAATTGTTTAATTATTTTTTTCTTGCCTATATATTCAAAAAAGTTGACTATCTGTTCACTTTTTTTCCCTATCTTTTCAAATTTTTTTCTACATTTTGTTATCAATTCAATTTTAATCACTTATCTATTCAAATATCTATTTAAAATTTCTTATCTGTTCAACAAACCAGTCACAATGTTCAATTTATTTTTATCTGTTCAATTTTATTATCTGTTGAAATACACCAAATCAGGATCTGTTGCAGTCTTTCTTTCTCTCTCTTTGGTTCTTTCTCTCTATCTGTTGAAATTCTTTCTCACATATAATCCAGTATATATATATCTGTTCAATTTTTTTTATTATTTTTATGTGCTTAATTTTTAATTTTTTTTTTCGTTTACAACTATCTGTTGCAATTTGTTTCATCATAGAACAACAACACAGATCAACAACTTTAAAAGAAAAAAAAAAGTGAAGAATTGGGTCTGTGTGCTTGAAAGAAAAAAAAACTGTCCATAAGGAGCTGGATCTGTAACGCCCTCAAAATAACAACATTAAACCCAACATTATTGACATGCATTGATATATAAAAGATCAACATCCTTTTATTCATCAGAGTAATTCCTTATAAAAAGTATTACATGTTGACAATAAAAGTAAATGCCCCATGGGCTTACAACTTTCCAAGCCAACACTTGGTTACAAGAAATGAGTACTAACTCATATACAAATTAAGCCTTAGGCTTGAGTTTACATGTAATACATCAAAAGAAAGTAACACCAAAAAGTCTGTCAGCCTCTAGCCTTCCAAGCTATGTCTTTGGAGGTGGCATGCTACCTATATCTGAAAATGATGTTCCCATATAGGGTGAGCCACAGCCCAGTAGAAATACATTAAACCAGCTATGAACAATGACTAAAAGATTTGCAGTTGATAGATGGCCAACACTGATACATCCACTTATATCACATGACAGTTTTATGACATACAAGTCCATATTAATTTTCATTTTCCCATTCTTATTCATTTCCCAACTCATAACCATGGCTCAGAACCTAGCCAAGCAACTTATATGAGACAGTAACTCATATTAAACATTTTCTCACTTTATAATAGATAAGCATATTAGCTGTATCAAACATCAACAGATAAGCATATGAGCTATATCACACTTCCAAAGATAAGCATATGAGCCGTATCAACATATCAATAGATAAGCATATGAGCTGTATCTATGGAGTCCATCCCCTATCTTCTCCCAAACAACATCCGGTTTAGAGGTCCATCCCCTATCTTCCCCTAAACCGTGGAGTACATCCCCTATCTCCTCCAACACAACATAATGCATATAAACAATTATTATACACATCATCTATCAATACATAAGGTTAATGTATTCTTTCAACTGTCATAATCGATGACCCATTCCATTGATTAGTTTCCGTTTGCCTAAGCATCATGCATTATCTACAACAATCAAGACTATCCTCCACCGATAGCTCAAAGCAGTTATTTCTAAACAGAAAATAAATGCATCAAATGGATATAAAATCAACATTTCAATTTGGTGGGTGATAAATAATCCAACTACACCCTTTAATTCCATACATTCCCAATTCCAACATTTCCAATTCAATTCCTCATTTCTCAAATTAATTATTCAAATTAATTAGGGCAAATTCCCATAATTAACAAAACAACCCTAAGGTTCCATTTTCATCCATAATCCATCATCTATCTCATTTTTCTATGCCAAACTTGCATATAGGTTTATTATAAACAAAACCCCATCTTTTGTAAAATTACACAAAAGACCCAAACTTTTGCAAAATTACACAACAACACCCAACATATCAAAATACTAAAATTGAAAGACAAAATCCATAAAAAGGAGTAGGGTATCCCTACCTCAAAGTTTGAGCTCCAACGGAGATGAAGACCAAAAACCAAAATGCTCCAAATCGCCAAATTTTCAGATTAAATCAAAGCTCTCAACACCCTCTACCTTTTTAACAAAGAACTTAGGGTAGATTCACACTAGAAGGGGATGAAAATCTAGAGAGAAGGCAAGTCTAGAGAGAGAGGGTCTTAGATCTAGGGTTTTAAAATGAAAAGAGATAAAATGTTATGTTTAAAATCGCTGCTGTCTGCTGATATAAAACAGGCTCGCTCGAGCGAAGACTTGGTCGCTCGAGCGACCAGACACAGAAAACCTCGCTCGAGCCAAGAAAGTCTCGCTCGAGCCAACAACCCAGAACCTCGCTCGAGTGACAAACTGCTCGCTTGAGCTAACAACTCGAACTTACAGGTCTGCAACCAAACGCATGCTCGAGCGACGGAACGCTCGCTCGAGCGAAGAATAACCAGATCGCTCGAGCGAAGAAAAGCTCGCTCGAGCCAAAAAATGCAACTCTCAGGTCCAGAACCAGACGCAATCGCTTGCTCGAGCGAAGCCACTCTGGCTCGACCCACCAGACACAGAAACTCAACTCTCGCTCGAGCGACCAAACCCTGGCTCGAGTGAAGGACCAAAACAAAGAGCTCGCTCGAGCGACAAACTGCTCGCTGAGCGAAGGTCCAAAATTCTGGGCAGCAACACTTGGCTCCCAAACACAACCAACCTGTAACAAACCTGCCCAACACATCCTATAACTCAAAAACAAAGTATGAAAGGATGTAAACAAGATAATAACAACTGCTAACATCCACGGACACAAGTCCGGATCACTGTACAACAAGGGGTAAAACCCGGGATCGCAATAACCTCCCCCCTTAAAGAATTTCGTCCCCGAAATTAAGTGCAAGTTTTCAAAAATAGGTTTTTCTCCATTTTAAACAATGTTACATTTCAACATTAAACAACTTGACCCATTACCGGTCATTCCATCTCTTATCAAGAGGCATTTCACAACATATACATTACAATATGCATTTCCTTTCCATTTCAACAGTTTTCAATACACATGATTCTCATTTCCATATCATATTCAGTTTTCATGATATAATTCCATTTCTACAATATAGCCAACATATGCAGTATTATAATCCACTTCCATTTTGAGGCAAGTTTCAAAACACTTCCATTAAACCAAAACATTTACAATGTTTTACAACTTAAGACATATACATAATGTTCTTAAAGTCCATTAAAATTACAACATCTCAATACATGATTACACATCAACAAACAAGTCCGGATATTTCTCGCGGACTTCCAACTCACGTTCCCAAGTGGCTTCCTCCACTCCGTGATGTTTCCACAAAACCTTTACTAAAGGAATGGTCTTGCCACGCAGGACTTGATCCCGCCTATCCAAGACCCGAACCGGTCTCTCCTCATACGAGGCATCCTCATCTACCTCTAAGTCGGTCCAATCCAATACATGTGATGTATCCGGCTCATACTTCCGAAGCATACTCACATGAAACACGTCATGAACTCCGGACAACTGCGGCGGCAAAGCCAAACGATAGGCAACCTCGCCAATTCTCTCAAGGATCTCAAAAGGGCCAATAAACCGAGGGGATAACTTCCCACTCTTCCCAAACCTCATCAATCCCCGCCTAGGTGATATCTTTAGAAAGACACGATCACCTACCTCAAACACCAAAGGTCTCCTCCTACGATCGACATAAGATTTTTGACGACTCTGGGCTGTAACAAGCCTCCTACGGATAAGCTCAACTTTCTCCGTCGTTTCCCTCACCAACTCCAGACCCAACAAAGGTGCATCACCCACATCTGCCCAACAAATTGGAGACCTACATGGTCAGTCATACAAGGCCTTAAACGGTGCCATACCGATGCTAGACTGGAACTGTTGTTATAGGCAAACTCCACCAAGGGCAAGTGCCTCTCCCACGTCCCACTAAAGTCAAGGACACAACCTCGAAGCATATCCTCAAGGATCTGAATAGTACGCTCGGACTGCCCGTCAGTCTGAGGATGATAAGCTGTACTGAAGGTCAACTTAGTGCCGAAGGCACTCTACAAACTCTGCCACAACCTAGCAGTAAAACGAGGATCTCTATCTGAGACGATCGTCACTGGGACCCCGTGCAACCTCACTATGTCCCGAATATACAAGTCGGCAAGATGATCTACCGAATCTCTCACGCGCATAGGAATGAAGTGCGCCGACTTAGTCAACCGGTCCACAACCACCCAAATAGCATCACTACCCCGCTGAGTCCTCGGAAGACCTACAATGAAGTCCATAGTGACATGCTCCCACTTCCACTCGGCAATAGGCAAGGGTTGTAACAAACCCGCTGGCCTCTGATGCTCGGCCTTCACTTGCTGACAAGTAAGGCACTTAGACACGAAAACTGCCACATCTCTCTTTATACCCCACCACTAAAACTGGCGACCCAAATCCCGATACATCTTAGTACCTCCTGGATGCACCGCAAGGCGCGAATGATGGAACTCTCGGAGTACTTCCTCTCGGCAAGACTCCGGTACAAACAAACGGTCTCGGTATCTCACACTCAGGTCGGGATACACCGTCAAACCCTTCTCAACTTTCCCACTGGAGATCTTCTCTCGGAGGGATTCTACCTCAAGGTCACCTCTCTGTGCCTCTAACACTCGAGTCACAAGTGTAGGCTGTGCAACAACAGAAAATAAGGCCGCAGCCTCAACAGATTCGCCCAGATGCAAATCAAACTCGCCAAGTGCCCCCAACATCTCCCACTCTCAGATGGCTACACAAGCTACATCACCTATGGATTTCCTGCTAAGGGCATCGGCCACAACATTGGCCTTTCCCAGATGATAATGCAACTCGAAGTCGTAATCCTCAATAAACTCCATCCACCTCCTCTGCCTCAAGTTCAAGTCTTTCTGTGTAAACAGATATTTCAGACTTTTATGATCCGAGAACACCTCGAATCTCTCACCATAAAGATAATGCCTCCAGATTTTCAAGGCAAAGATCACTGCTGCTAACTGTAGGTCATGTGTAGGGTAATTCTTCTCGTGAATTTTCAACTGACGTGAGCCATAGGCTACCTCTTTCCCCTCTTGCATCAACACACAACCCAAACCCTCTCGTGAGGCATCACAATAAACAGCATAACCCAACCCTCTCTCCGGAATAATCAAGATCGGAGCGGTGGTCAATCTAACTTTCAACTCTTGGAACGACTTTTCACAAGTCTCACTCCATACAAATTTGACCCCCTTCCGAGTCAGTCTAGTCAATGGTGAAGCTAACCTGGAGAAATCCTTCACAAACCGACGGTAATACCCAGCTAATCCCAGAAAACTGCGGATCTCAAACACACTTTTAGGCTGTGCCCAATCTTGCACTGCCTCAATCTTGGATGTATCAACAGACACCCCCTCCCCGGAAACCGCATGGCCTAAGAACTTGACCTCTCCTAGCCAGAACTCACATTTCCCAAACTTGGCATACAGCCTATGGGCTCTAAGCAACTCAAGCACCACTCTCAAGTGTGCCTCGTGCTCCTCCTCTGAAGGTGAATAAATCAGAATGTCATCCATGAAAACGACTACAAAACGATCCAAGAATTCCCGGAAGATCCGGTTCATCAAGTCCATAAAGACTGCCGGTGCATTGGTAAGCCCAAATGGCATCACCAGAAACTCATAATGGCCATACCGCGTACGGAATGCCGTCTTCGGAATATCCTCCTCCCTGACCCTCAACTGGTGGTAACCCGATCTCAAGTCTATTTTAGAGAAACAACGGGAACCCTTCAACTGGTCAAACAGATCATCTATATGAGGTATAGGGTACTTATTCTTAACCGTAGCCCGATTCAACTTTCGGTAGTCGATACACAATCTCAAGGCACCATCTTTCTTTTTAGCAAAGAGGGCCGGTGCTCCCCACGGCGAAACACTTGGACGTATAAAGCCCTTATCTAACAATTCCTGGAGCTGAACTTTCAACTTAACCAACTCTGCTGGAGTAAAACGGTAAGGTGCCATAGAAATCGGCGCCGTGCCGGGCACTAGATCAATAGAGAACTCTATCTCTCGGTGAGGTGGCAAATCAACGAGATCCTCGGGAAAGACATCCAAATACTCACAAACCACCCTCAGCAATACAATCTGGGTCTCATCACACTCACCACTCATAAAGCTAGCAAGTAGACCACTAAGCTCACTCCGCCCTCGCAGATCATACACCGGTGGCAACACACTACCAACCCGGTCCCCCAGGAAATGGAAACACTCCCCGCTCAAGGTACAAACTGTGACCCTCTGGCGGTAGCAATCAATAACTGCCCGGTATGACGATAACCAGTCCATACCCAAAATAACATCAAAGCCTTTCATGGGCATAACAACAAAAGGAAACGGAAGCCTACGGTCGGCGACCTCTATATCACAACCTCTACATCCTTGTTTCAAAATCAATTCACCCCAACAGGTGATACTACACAAATGGGAGATGCTAACAGTGCCAACTCCAACTCCAACACAGATGCAAATGCAGCAGATACAAAAGAATGAGACGCACCCGTATCAATCAATACACTAGCAACCGAGTTGCAAAACAAAAAGGTACGTCTCATTACTGACGGAGCCGGTACTAGATCCTGCGCGGTAACAGCATACACGCGCCCTGTAGGCCCCTGATCCACCTACTCACGTCTAGGAGCAAACGACTGATGCACAGACTGGGAAGATGAAGCTCCCGGATTGGCCCTCGAGGCCTGCACAGACTGAGCTGGCTGATAACTCTGCGTCTGCCTAGAACCAGACGCCCCTGAAGTGGCACTCAACTGTGGGCAAAACCTCTTCAGGAGCCCAGGCTGTCCACACTGATAACAAGACAAAGGCTGGCCCTGCCCTGACTCTGGCCCTGAGGTCTAGCTGAAGAAGAAGCAGCTCGCTGACCCCCTCCCTTCTGCGAGCAAATAAAAGACTTGTGACCCAGCTGGCCACATGTAAAACAAGTCAAGCCTCCCTGATTACCTCTTCCGGATCTTGCACTCGGCACTGGAAAGGTCAATCTAGTCAAACCACCCTGAGACTGCTGAGGATAAAAGCCTCTCTGTCTCCTGCCATCACCCTGGCCATCTTGGCTCCTCTTGGAGCCTTTATACTTCTCATCATCCTCCTCCTGCATCATAATCTCCACATGAGCAGCAGCATCCACCAAGCGTCTATACTCTCGAATAAAAGGTCCTCCAACCCTCAATTTGAGGCCACGTCTCAACTTCCGCTCAAACTCATAGCAACGGCGTTCCTCGGACGCCACGAGTTCAGGTGCGAACCTGGACAAGCTAGTAAAAGTAGCCTCAAATTCGGCCACTGACAAACCCTGCTGTTTAAGCTGGCAAAATTGATCTCTCAGCTTCTCCCTGGCAGTTGAAGACAAGAACTTCTCCTGGAAGACAGTCACAAAAGTTCCCCATACACCACCAACACTGCCCTTCTCGTACTTCCACCATTGACCTGCATCTCCCTTCAGTTGGAAGGATGCCAAGGTCACCTTTAGAGCCTCGTCCTCTATGCCAAGCATCTCGAACGTCTTCTCCATCTGTTCCAACCACTCGTCAGCCTTAAGTGGCTCCTTCGGATCCCCAATAAACTCGTCCGGGTTAGACCGGAAGAACTCCCTCTTCAAGAAGGAAGGCCCTACATCAACCTGAGCCTGAACTTGATTCCCTGCTCTGAGAATACCCAAAGCTCCTGCTATCTCTCGGGCCAAGGCACTCATAGCTTGCTGACCCGCTGGCTCGGCCACATTGGCCTGACCAACTCCCTTCTGTACTGCCGGAATCTCATCCGGTATAGGCACTTCCTGCCTCCTAGGCCTACCACGCCAACCACCTCTTCCTCGTCTTGACATCCTAATAAAGGAAACGAAGAACATTAGCACATTCATAAATGTGCCGAAACTAAATACTCGCGTCCTAATGCATGGACAACTTTAATTCACTCCACGTAAGCACATAAACACATAAGCACTTACGAATTTCATTCCCGGATAATGATAGTCCCGAGGCGTTACTAGAGTTCCAGTTAGAAACAACATTGATCAAGTGCTTTTCCAACAAGGCTCCCAGAAACCCAAGGATCCAATCAACATCCTAGAAATTAAATCCCATACCCAAATAATCACATAAACATGTTATCAATTTAATCACACAGCATATGACACTACACCTAAGTCTCTATCAAGCGAGACAAACCCATTGTGATCCTAATCACTTCCCACGTACCCAAAGTATTCGAACCCGGTACGCTCTGATACCAAGTTGTAACACCCTCAAAATAACAACATTAAACCCAACAATATTGACATGCATTGATATATAAAAGATCAACATCCTTCTATTCATCAGAGTAATTCCTTACAAAAAGTATTACATGTTGACAACAAAAGTAAATGCCCCATGGGCTTACAACTTTCCAAGCCAACACTTGGTTACAAGAAATGAGTACTAACTCATATACACATTAAGCCCTAGGCTTGAGTTTACATGTAATACATCAAAAGAAAGTAACACCAAAAAGTCTGTCAGCCTCTAGCCTCCCAAGCTATGTCCTTGGAGGTGGCATGCTACCTGTACCTGAAAATGATGTTCCCATATAGGGTAAGCCACAGCCCAGTAGAAATACACTAAACCAGCTATGAACAATGACTAAAAGATTAGCAGTTGATAGATGGACAACACTGATACATCCACTTATATCACATGACAGTTTTATGACATACAAGTCCATATTACTTTTCATTTTCCCATTCTTATTCATTTCCCAACTCATAACCATGGCTCAGAACCTGGCCAAGCAACTTATATGAGACAGTAACTTATATTAAACATTTTCTCACTTTATAATAGATAAGCATATTAGCTATATCAAAACATCAACAGATAAGCATATGAGCTATATCACACTTCCAAAGATAAGCATATGAGCCGTATCAACATATCAATAGATAAGCATATGAGCTGTATCTACGGAGTCCATCCCCTATCTTCTCCCAAACAACATCCGGTTTAGAGGTCCATCCCCTAAACCGTAGAGTACATCCCCTATCTCCTCCAACACAACACAATGCATATAAACAATTATTATACACATCATCTATCAATACATAAGGTTAATGTATTCTTTCAACTGTCATAATCGATGACCCATTCCATTGATTAGTTTCCGTTTGCCTAATCATCATGCATTGTCTACAACAATCAAGACTATCCTCCACCGATAGCCCAAAGTAGTTATTTCTAAACAGAAAATAAATGCATTAAATGGATATAAAATCAACATTTCAATTTGGTGAGTGATAAATAATCCAACTACACCCTTTAATCCCATACATTCCCAATTCCAACATTTCCAATTCAATTCCTCATTTCTCAAATTAATTATTCAAATTAATTAGGGCAAATTCCCATAATTAACAAAACAACCCTAAGGTTCCATTTTCATCCATAATCCATCATCTATCTCATTTTTCTATGCCAAACTTGCATATAGGCTTATTATAAACAAAACCCCATCTTTTGTAAAATTACACAAAAGACCCAAACTTTTGCAAAATTACACAACAACACCCAACATATCAAAATACTAAAATTGAAAGACAAAATCCATAAAAAGGAGTAGGGTATCCCTACCTCAAAGTTTGAGCTCCAACGGAGATGAAGACCAAAAACCAAAATGCTCCAAATTGCCAAATTTTCAGATTAAATCAAAGCTCTCAACACCCTCTACATTTTTAACAAAGAACTTAGGGTAGATTCACACTAGAAGGGGATGAAAATCTAGAGAGAAGGCAATTCTAGAGAGAGAGGGTCTCAGATCTAGGGTTTTAAAATGAAAAGAGATAAAATGTTATGTTTAAAATCGTTGCTGTCTGCTGATATAAAACAGGCTCGCTTGAGCGAAGACTTGGTCGCTCGAGCGACTAGACACAGAAAACCTCGCTCGAGCCAAGAAAGTCTCGCTCGAGCCAACAAACCAGAACCTCGCTCGAGCGACAAACTGCTCGCTCGAGCCAACAACCCGAACCTACAGGTCTGTAACCAGACGCACGCTCGAGCGACGGAACGCTCGCTCGAGCGAAGAATAACCAGATCGCTCGAGCGAAGAAAAGCTCGCTCGAGCCAAGAAATGCAACTCTCAGGTCCAGAACCAGACGTAATCGCTCCCTCGAGCGAAGCCACTCTGGCTCGACCCACCAGACACAGAAACTCAACTCTCGCTCGAGTGACCAAACCCTGGCTTGAGTGAAGGACCAAAACAAAGAGCTCGCTCGAGCGAAGGTCCAAAATTCTGGGCAGCAACACTTGGCTCTCAAACATAACCAACCTGTAACAAACCTGCCCAACACATCCTATAACTCAAAAACAAAGTATGAAATGATGTAAACAAGATAATAACAACTGCTAACATCCACGGACACAAGTCCGGATCACTGTACAACAAGGGGTAAAACCCGGGATCGCTATAGGATCAATGGAGTCTTCTCCTCCGATGGTCCTCTACAGGCATTGAGTAAAATAATTTGGTGAGAAGTCCTTTTGTTTGTTTTGAAAGACGTTTTGTTTTCAATTTTACTCTGTAATTTATAGGTTGAATTTTTTTTTTCTATATGTTCAAATTTACATTTAAGTGTTTAATTATTTTTTTTTGTCTATATATTCAAAAAAGTTGACTATCTGTTCAACTTTTTTCCCTATCTTTTCAAATTTTTTTCTACATTTTGTTATCAATTCAACTTTAATCTCTTATCTGTTCAAATATCTATCCAAAATTTCTTATCTGTTCAACAAACCAGTCACAATGTTCAATTTATTTTTATCTGTTCAATTTTATTATCTGTTGAAATACACCAAATCAGGATCTGTTGCAATCTTTCTTTCTCTCTCTTTGGTTCTTTCTCTCTATCTGTTGAAATTCTTTCTCACATATAATCCAGTATATATATATCTGTTCAATTATTATTATTATTTTTATTTGCTTAATTTTTATTTTTTTTTCTATTTACAACTATCTGTTGCAATTTGTTTCATCATAGAACAACAACACAGATCAACAACTTTAAAAAAAAAAAGTGAAGAATTGGGTCTGTGTGCTTGAAAAAAAAAAAAACTGTCCATAAGGAGCTGGATCAATGGAGCCTTCTCCTCCGATGGTCCTCTGCAGGCATTGAGTAAAATAATTTGGTGAGAAGTCCTTTTGTTTGTTTTGAAAGACGTTTTGTTTTCAATTTACTTCTTAATTTATCTGTTGAATTTTTTTTTTCTATATGTTCAAATTCACATTTAAGTGTTTAATTATTTTTTTTTCTATAAATTCAAAAAAGTTGACTATCTGTTTACTTTTTTTCCCTATCTTTTCGAATTTTTTTCTAGATTTTGTTATCAATTCAATTTTAATCTCTTATCTGTTCAAATATCTATCCAAAATTTCTTATCTGTTCAACAAAGCAGTCACAATGTTGAATTTATTTTTATCTATTCAATTTTACTATTTGTTAAAATACACCAAATCAGGATCTGTTGCAATCTTTCTTTCTCTCTCTTTGCTTCTTTCTCTCTATCTGTTGAAATTCTTTCTCACATATGATCCAGTATATATATATCTGTTCCACTTTTTTTATTATTTTTATCTGCTTAATTTTTAATTTTTTTTTCATTTACAACTATCTGTTGCAATTTGTCTCATCATAGAACAACAACACAGATCAACAACTTAAAAAAAAAAAAAGTGAAGAATTGGGTCTGTGTTTTTGAAAAAAAAATTGTCCATAAGGAGCTGGATCAATGGAGTCTTCTCCTCCGATGGTTCTCTGCAGGCATTGAGTAAAATAATTTGGTGAGAAGTCCTTTTGTTTGTTTTGAAAGACGTTTTGTTTTCAATTTTTTACTTCTTAATTTATCCGTTGAATTTTTTTTTCTATAGGTTCAAATTTATATTTAAGTGTTTAATCATTTTTTTTTGTCTATATATTCAAAAAAGTTGACTATCTGTTCACTTTTTTTTCCCTACCTTTTCAAATTTTTTTCTACATTTTGTTATCAATTCAATTTTAATCTCTTATCTGTTCAAAAATATCTATCCAAAATTTCTAATCTGTTCAACAAACCAGTCGCAATGTTTAATTTATTTTTATCTGTTCAATTTTATTATCTGTTGAAATACACCAAATAAGGATCTGTTGCAATCTTTCTTTCTCTCTCTTTCGTTTTTTCTCTCTATCTGTTGAAATTCTTTCTCACATATAATCCAATATATATATATTTGTTCAATTTTTTTATTATTTTTATCTGCTTAATTTTTAATTTTTTTTCAATTACAACTATCTGTTGCAATTTGTTTCATCATAGAACAACAACACAGATCAACAACTTTAAAAAAAAAAAAAAGTGAAGAATTGGGTCTGTGTGCTTGAAAAAAAAAAACTGTCCATAAGGAGTTGGATCAATAGAGTCTTCTCCTCCGATGGTCCTCTGCAGACATTGAGTAAAATAATTTGGTGAGAAGTCCTTTTGTTTGTTTTGAAAGACGTTTTGTCTTCAATTTTACTCCTTAATTTATCTGTTGAATTTTTTTTTTCTATATGTTCAAATTTACATTTAAGTGTTTAATTATTTTTTTTTGTCTATATATTCAAAAAAGTTCACTATATGTTCACTTTTTTTCCCTATCTTTTCAAATTTTTTTCTAGATTTTGTTATAAATTCAATTTTAATCTCTTATCTGTTCAAATATCTATCCAAAATTTCTTATCTGTTCAACAAGCCAGTCACAATGTTTAATTTATTTTTATCTGTTCAATTTTATTATTTTTTGAAATACACCAAATCAGGATCTGTTGCAATCTTTGTTTCTCTCTTTGGTTCTTTCTCTCTGCCTGTTGAAATTCTTTCTCAGATATAATCCAGTATATATATCTGTTCCATTTTTTTATTATTTTTATCTGCTAAATTTTTAATTTTTTTCATTTACAACTATCTGTTGCTATTTGTTTCAACATAGAACAACAACACAGATCAACAACTTTAAAAATAAAAAAAAGAAAAAAAAAGTGAAGAATTGGGTCTGTGTGCTTGAAAAAAAAAAACTGTCTATAAGGACCAGGATCAATGGAGTCTTCTCCTCTGATGGTCCTCTGCAGGCATTGAGTAAAATAATTTGGTGAGAAGTCCTTTTGTTTGTTCTGAAAGACGTTTTGTTTTTAATTTTACTCCTTAATTTATCTGTTGAATTTTTTTCTATATGTTCAAATTTACATTTAAGTGTTTAATTATTTTTTTTTTGTCTATATATTCAAAAAAGTTGACTATCTGTTCACTTTTTTTTCCATATCTTTTCAAATCCTTTTCAAGATTTTGTTATAAATTTAATTTTAATCTCTTATCTGTTTAAATATCTATACAAAATTTCTTATCTGTTCAACAAACCAGTCACAACGTTCAATTTATTTTTTTCTGTTCAATTTTATTATTTGTTGAAATACACCAAATCAGGATCTGTTGCAATCTTTCTTTCTCTCTCTTTGGTTCTTTCTCTCTATCTGCTGAAATTCTTTCTCACATATAATCTAGTATATATATATCTGTTCCATTTTTTTATTATTTTTATCTGCTTAATTTTTAATTTTTTTTCTTTTACAACTATCTGTTGCAATTTGTTTCATCACAGAACAATAACACAGATCTACAACTTTAAAAAAAATAAAATAAAAGTGAAGAATTGGGTCTGTGTGCTTGAAAAAAAAAACTGTCCATAAGGAGCTGGATCAATGGAGTCTTCTCCTCCGATGGTCCTCTGCAGGCATTGAGTAAAATAATTTGGTGAGAAGTCCTTTTGTTTGTTTTGAAAGACGTTTGGTTTTCAATTTTACTCTTTAATTTATCTGTTGAATTTTTTTTTCTATGTGTTCAAATTTATATCTAAGTGTTCAATTTTTTTTTGACTATATATTTAAAAAAGTTGACTGTCACGACCCCAACCCGCCCCTAGTAGGATGGTGCTGTGATGGCTAGTAATCCGAGATTACCGAAGGCCAACTTTCAAAATTAACCACAATCAGAGTATAATATATGGGGCTCACAATGCGGAAGAAATAAAACAAGATACAAGTGGTCCATAAGAGCCGTGCATAGGTCCAATGAAATGACATACATCTTTACATAGCTTTACAACTTAAATATACAAACAAGATAAAATACATATTACATCAAAACAAAAGGGCTTCACAAGCCGACATATACAAAATATAATGAATACAAGTCAAGGAACGTCATCTTCAGAACTGCCGACGTAAGAACAAGGTTGCCGACATAAACACAAATGCCGACATAAGTATTGCCGACGTAACATGCATACAAAACATCGGGCACAAAACACACATCTCGGCGAAGCCGACTTCTTGCTTGCTACCTACATATATATAGAGAGGGTGAGTATTGGATACTCAGTGAATGGTACAAATAATAAATGGGTTAAATGAATGATTCCCGAGGTTCTTGTCAAAACAACACATATATATTATATCCTGTTCAAAACATGCTCTTGGCTAAACTTGTACAAAACATACTTGGCATAACTTGTATCAAAACATGGAAGGAACCGTATTCATCAATCAAATCTTACAAAACTTGCTTACTTATGTCACTTAGGCCCGTAGCCCTTTTCACTAACTTATGAACCCAAGAGGTGTCTCACACAGACTCTAGAGATGGCTCACACTGTAGCACTTAGCTCCGTAGACTCTAGAGGTGGCTCACAGTATAGCACTTAGTTCCGTGTAGCACTTTGTTTCATAGCCCTTACTCACAGATATATGAACCCAAGAGGTGTCTCACACAGACTCTAGAGATGGCTCACACTGTAGCACTTAGCTCCGTAGACTCTAGAGGTGGCTCACAGTATAGCACTTAGTTCCGTGTTGCACTTTGTTTCATAGCAGAACGACATAAGCCCTTATCAGATTGGCATAAAGCCCGCTTAAACACGAGAGACTTAACTTGAATGTGCCACAAAAGCTTATAGTCCTCTGGCACGTAAGGACTTAACATGATGACATCAAAACAAAGCTTATACTTGATACGCAAAACAAGGTAATCATTCATGCTTAACAAGTACTTTTCAAAATGGAGCAAAACAAAGCTTATTCAAAACATAGTAACATAGCTTTATTAAAAATACCACTCACTTAGTTCTTGGGACGTCGGGATCAAGGCAAAGGTCCAAGTCCTACAAACACATGGCAAAATCTACTGAATGTACTTCTCAAAACAAGTCTTACATGCATGCAAATGATCTCGGGAAAACATGCTGGAAGTCAAAACACTGTTTTACATGTCAGGAAGACATGCTGGGTACCAACCAGGTCTTTGCCGAGGTCCTACACCACCTGGCCGAGGTGTGGTTACCAAGGCTTCGGCATGCGGCTGCATGCTGAGGTGTTCATGCAAGGCAGACTAAAGGTGCAAGTGATCATGCAAGATAGGCCAAGGTGAGATACGATGCTTGGCCTAAATGTGAAGTCTAGGTAAGAGTGATCTCGGCGACTACACTTCGGGAAGTGAAGTCTGGAAATCTGGGTTTCCACCCGTGAAGAACATGAAGAACATGAATGAGATGAATGCCAAAATCATAACTTGCTTATACAAAATCTGGGTTTTCATGCTATGAGTTCGAAAACATGGACCTGGGCACCTATACTTGAAGATCATATGAAAACAAACATGAAAACATGAATCTTGGCATGAGCTTTCAGATCAAAACATGACTTTTCTTGAAGGACACATGAATGCTATTTTCTCTTTCTAAAACCGAACTTCAAAACAATGCATGGCTTACAAATCATATTCAATCATGCAATGCAATAACATGATCATAAAGAACAACATGAGCAGATCAAGAATCTAACCTTAGAACACGAATCTAACGGTTCGATCTCTAGGAATCAAGCTTGGAATTCGACTCTCCCTCAAGAACTCCTCCTTCTCTCCTCTAGAGCTTCTCTCTCCTCTTCAAAACAAAGATATAACAAATGATGGATTTCTCTCTCTACCGGCTGTTTTAACACTCAGCTCGGACACGTGGCAACAGCTGGTTGGTTCTCCTCAAAAGGTGATAGATTGACAAGACTTGACTATGACAAAACGTATGCAACAAGCTAAGGCAAGATGACTCCGGCGAGTGATGACATCGGCAAAGGACAAGGCATCGGCAAGCAAAGGACAATGACCTCGGCTAAGGACAAAACTTCGGCAGTGATGTGACAAAGACATCGGCTTGGAAAGACAAAGCTTCGGCAACTAAGGTGACAATGATCTCGGCTAGGAAGGACAACACTTGACTAAGCTGTGCCACACCTCGGCCTAGATGTGCCACACCTCGGTCTAGGTCGCACCACTCCAGGACAAGATTACTTGGGTTCAAGATAACATCTCGGCCTAGATAATACACATCTCAGCCTTGGTGAAACACACCTCCGCCCAGATGATAATCATCTCGGCCAATATGCCAGGACGAAGGTGGAGGTCAGACAAAGAGATTCCAAATAGTTACAGACTAAGGGTGACCTCAGCTTGGAAACGATCTAGGCTTAACATGACCTAGGCTTGACATGACTTAGGCTTAACATAGCAAAGGAGGAACAAAGCATACATAAAAACTTAGGCAAATCATATGCGTACAAAACAAGGCAAGATTCATGAATGCAAATCTTATCATGGCAAATCATATAAATGCATGCGAGCATGACTAAGGCATGAAATGTGGGTCCTTACATTGACTATCTGTTCACTTTTTTTCTTTATCTTTTTAATTTTTTTTCTAGATTTTGTTATTAATTCAATTTTAATCTCTTATCTGTTCAAATATCTATTCAAAATTTCTTATCTTTTCAGCAAACCAGTCACAACGTTCAATTTATTTTTATCTGTTCAATTTTATTATCTGTTGAAATACTCCAAATCAGGATCTGTTGCAATCTTTCTTTCTCTCTCTTTGGTTCTTTCTCTGTATCTGTTGAAATTCTTTCTCACATATAATCCAATATATATATATATCTGTTCAATTTTTTTTATTATTTTTATCTGCTTAATTTTTAATTTTTTTTTCATTTACAACTATCTGTTGCAATTTGTTTCATCATAGAACAACAACACATATCAAATACTTAAAAAAAAAAGTGAAGAATTGGGTCCGTGTGCTTGAAAAAAATTTGCCCATAAGGAGCTGGATCAATCGAGTCTTCTCCTCCGATGGTCCTCTGCAGGCATTGAGTAAAATAATTTGGTGAGAAGTCCTTTTGTTTGTTTTGAAAGACGTTTGGTTTTCAATTTTCCTCCTTAATTTATCTGTTGAATTTTTTTTTTCTATATGTTCAAATTTACATTTAAGTGTTTAATTTTTTTTTGTCTATATATTCAAAAAAGTTGACTATCTGTTCACTTTTTTTCCCTATCTTTTCAAAAATTTTTGTAGATTTTGTTATCAATTCAATTTTAATCTCTTATCTGTTGAAATATCTATTTAAAATTTCTTATCTGTTCAACAAACCAGTCACAATGTTCAATTTATTTTTCTCTGTTCAATTTTATTATCTGTTGAAATACACCAAATCAGATCTGTTGCAGTCTTTCTTTCTTTCTCTTTGATTCTTTCTCTCTATCTGTTGAAATTCTTTCTCACATATAATCCAGTATATATATATCTGTTCAATTTTTTATATTATTTTTATGTGCTTAATTTTAATTTTTTTTTCATTTACAACTATCTGTTGCAATTTGTTTCATCATAGAACAACAGCACAGATCAAATACTTAAAAAAAAAAGTGAAGAATTGGGTCCGTGTGCTTGAAAAAAATTTGCCCGTAAGGAGCTGGATCAATCGAGTCTTCTCCTCCGATGGTCCTCTGCAGGCATTGAGTAAAATAATTTGGTGAGAAGTCCTTTCTTTTGTTTTGAAAGACGTTTTTTTTTTCAATTTTACTCCTTAATTTATCTGTTGATTTTTTTTTTCTATATGATCAAATTTACATTAAAGTGTTTAAATTTTTTTTTGGACTATATATTCAAAAAAGTTGACTATCTGTTCAATTTTTTCCCTATCTTTTCAAAAAAAATTTTCTAGATTTTGATATCAATTCAATTTTAATCTCTTATCTGTTCAAAAATATCTATCCAAAATTTCTTATCTGTTCAACAAACCAGTCACAATGTTAAATTTATTTTTATCTGTTCAATTTTATTATTTTTTGAAATATACCAAATCAGGATCTGTTGCAATCTTTGTTTCTCCCTTTTTGGTTCTTTCTCTCTATCTGTTGAAATTCTTTCTCACATATAATCCAGTATATATATATCTGTTCCATTTTTTTTTATTATTTTTATCTGCTTAATTTTTAATTTTTTTTATTTACAACTATCTGTTGCAATTTGTTTCATTATAGAACAACAACACATATCAACAACTTAAAAAAAAAAAAGTGAAGAATTGGGTTTGTGTGCTTGAAAAAAAAAACTGTCCATAAAGAGTTGGATCAATGGAGTCTTTTCCTCCGATGGTCCTCTGCAGGCATTGAGTAAAATAATTTGGTGAGAAGTCCTTTTGTTTGTTTTGAAAGACGTTTGGTTATCAATTTTACTCCTTAATTTATCTGTTGAATTTTTTTTTCTATATGTTCAAATTTACATTTAAGTGTTTAATTTTTTTTTGTCTATATATTCAAAAAAGTTGACTATCTGTTCACTTTTTTTCCCTATCTTTTCAAATTTTTTTCTAGACTTTGTTATCAATTCAATTTTAATCTCTTATTTGTTGAAATATCTATCCAAAATTTCTTATCTGTTCAACATACCAGTCACAATGTTCAATTTATTTTTATCTGTTCAATTTTATTATCTGTTGAAATATACCAAATCAGGATCTGTTGCAATCTTTTTTTCTCTCTCTTTCTTTCTTTCTCTCTAGCTGTTGAAATTCTTTCTCACATATAATCCAGTATATATATATCTGTTCCATTTTTTTTATTATTTTTATATGCTTAATTTTTATTTTTTCTTCCATTTACAACTATCTGTTGCAATTTGTTTCATCATAGAACAACAATACAGATCAACAACTTTTAAAAAAAAAAAAAAAAAAAAGTGAAGAATTGGGCCAGTGTACTTGAAAAAAAAAAACAGTCCATAAGGAGTTGGATCAATGGAGTCTTCTCCTCCGATGGTCCTCTGTAGGCATTGAGTAAAATAATTTGGTGAGAAGTCTTTTTGTTTGTTTTGAAAGACGTTTCGCTTTCAATTTTACTCCTTAATTTATCTATTGAATTTTTTTTCTATATGTTCAAATTTACATTTAATGTTTATTTTTTTTTGTCTATATATTCTAAAAAGTTGACTATTTGTTCACTTTTTTTCTCTATCCGTCCAAATTTTTTTTCTAGATTTTGTTATCAATTCAATTGTAATCTCTTATCTATTCAATTATCTATCCAAAATTTCTTATCTGTTAAACAAACCAGTCACAATGTTCAATTTATTTTTATCTGTTCAATTTGGTGAGAAGTCTTTTCATGTTTGTTTTCATATGATCTTCAAGTATGGGTACCCAGGTCCCTGTTTCCGAACTCATAGCATGAAAACCCAGATTTTGTATAAGCAAGTTATGATTTTGGCATTCATCTCATTCATGTTCTTCATGTTCATGTTCTTCATGTTCTTCGCGGGTGGAAGCCCAGATCTCCAAACCTCACTTCCCGAAGTGTAGTCGCCGAGATCACTCTTAACTAGACCTCACACTTAGGCCAATCATCGTATCTCACCTTAGCCTACCTTGCATGATCACTTACACCTTTGGTTCGTCTTGTATGAACCTCGGCATGCAGCCGCACGCCGAAGCCTTGGTAACCACACCTCGGCCAGGAGGTGTGGGACCTCGGCAAAGACCTGGTTGGTACCCAGCATGTCTCCCTGACATGTAAAATAGTGTTTTGACTTCCAGCATGTTTTTCGAGATCATTTGCATGCATGTAAGACTTGTTTTGAGAAGTGCATTCAATAGGCTTTGCCATGTGTTTGTAGGACTTGGACCTTTGCCTTGATCCCGACGTCCCAAGAACTATGTGAGTGGTATTTTTAATAAAGCTATGTTATAATGTTTTGATAAGCTTTGCTTTGCTTTGTTTTGAAAAGTATTTGTTAAGTATGAATGATTATCCCTATTTTGTGTATCAAGTATTAGTTTTGTTTTGGATGACATTCTCGGGAAGTCCGTACGTGCCAGGGGACTTTAAGCATAGATGGCACAAGTCCGTACTTGCCAGGGGACTTTAAGCATAGGTGGCACAAGTCCGTACGTGCCATGGGACTTTAAGCATATGTGGCACAAGTCCTTCCGTGCTAAGGGACTTTAAGTCTAAGTAGCATCGTCCTTTCCGTGCTAGGGGACGTTAAGCCTAAGTAGCGCCCTCGTCGAGACATCGGCCACCGACGGTTTATGAACGGGTGTGCTCGTTTCCGAGGTGTTTGACCTTTGTTCGCTTTGTCCAGAATGCCCTCACCCTAAGTATATGTTTTGATACAAGTTTTGCTAAGTATGTTTTGATGCGAGCTATGTTATACGTAAAGTTTTGAACAAGCTATGATATATGTATTGTTTTGACAAGGACCTCGAGAATCATTCATTTAAAACCTTTATTACTTGTACCATTCACTGAGTATCCAAGCTCACCCTCTCTATGTATATATGTAGGTGACAAGCAAGAAGTCGGCTACGCCGAGATGTGTGTTTTGTATGCATGTTAGGTCGGCGTTAAGGATGTCGGCAACCTGGAAGATTATGTTTCTTGACTTGTATTTCATGTATTTTGTTTATGTCGGCTTGAGAAGCCCTTTTGTTAAGATGTAATATGTACTTTACTTATGTTGTATTCAAGTTGTAAAGCTATACTTGAGATGTATGCCATTCCATTTGACTTAAGCACGGCTCTTATGGACCACTTGTATTTTAAGTTATTGCTTCCGCTCTTGTTAGCCCCATATATTATACTCTGATTGTGTGTGATCTTTGTAAGTTGGCCTTTGGTAATCTCGGATTACTGGCCATCACGGCACCATTCTACTAGGGGCAGTTTGGGGTCGTGACAATTTTAATCTCTTATTTGTTCAAAAATCTATCCAAAATTTCTTATCTGTTCAACAAACTTGTCACAATGTTCAATTTATTTTTATCTGTTCAATTTTATTATCTGTTGAAATACACCAAATCAGGATCTATTGCAATCTTCTTTCTCACTCTTTGGTTCTTTGTCTCTATCTGTTGAAATTCTTTATCACATATAATCCAGTATATATATATCTGTTCCATTTTTTTAATTATTTTTATCTGCTTAATTTTTAATTTTTTTTTCTCATTTACAACTATCTGTTGCAATTTGTTTCATCATAGAACAACAACACAGATGAACAACTTTTAAAAAAAAAAAAAAAAGTGAAGAATTGAGTCTTTGTTCTTGAAAAAAAAATTTGTCCATAAGGAGCTAGATCAATGGAGTCTTCTCCTCCGATGGTCCTCTGCAGGCATTGAGTAAAATAATTTGGTGAGAAGTCCTTTTGTTTGTTTTGAAAGACGTTTTGTTTTCAATTTACTCCTTAATTTATCTGTTGAAATTCAAATTTAAGTGTTTAATTATTTTTTTTGTCTATAAATTCAAAAAAGTTGACTATCTGTTCACTTTTTTTCCCTATCTTTTCGAATTTTTTTCTAGATTTTGTTATCAATTCAATTTTAATCTCTTATCTGTTCAAATATCTATCCAAAATTTCTTATCTGTTCAACAAAGCAGTCACAATGTTGAATTTATTTTTATCTGTTCAATTTTACTATTTGTTAAAATACACCAAATCAGGATCTGTTGCAATCTTTCTTTCTCTCTCTTTGCTTCTTTCTCTCTATCTGTTGAAATTCTTTCTCACATATGATCCAGTATATATATATATCTGTTCCATTTTTTTTATTATTTTTATCTGCTTAATTTTTAATTTTTTTTTTCATTTACAACTATCTGTTGCAATTTGTCTCATCATAGAACAACAACACAGATCAACAACTTTAAAAAAAAAAAAAAAGTGAAGAATTGGGTCTGTGTTTTTGAAAAAAAAACTGTCCATAAGGAGCTGGATCAATGGAATCTTCTCCTCCGATGGTCCTCTGCAGGCATTGAGTAAAATAATTTGGTGAGAAGTCCTTTTGTTTGTTTTGAAAGACGTTTTGTTTTCAATTTTACTGCTTAATTTATCTGTTGAACTTTTTTTTCTATACGTTCAAATTTACATTTAAGTGTTTAATTGTTATTTTTTTGTCTATATATTCAAAAAAGTTGACTATCTGTTCACATTTTTTCCCTATCTTTTCAATTTTTTTCTAGATTTTGTTATCAATTCAATTTTAATCTCTTATCTGTTCAAATATCTATCTAAAATTTATTATCTGTTCAACAAACCAGTCACAATGTTCAATTTATTTTTCTCTGTTTAATTTTATTATATGTTGAAATACACAAAATCAGGATCTGTTATAATCTTTCTTTCCCTATCTTTGTTTCTTTCTCTCTATCTGTTGAATTTCTTTCTCACATATAATCGAGTACATATATATCTGTTCCATTTTTTTTTATTATCTTTATCTGCTTAATTTTTAATTTTTTTTTCATTTACAACTATCTGTTGCAATTTGTTTCATCATAGAACAACAACATAGATCAACAACTTAAAAAAAAAAAAATGAAGAATTGGGTCTGTGTGCTTAAAAAAAAACTGTCCATAAGGAGCTGCATCAATGGAGTCTTCTCCTCCGATGGTCCTCTGCAGGCCTTGAGTAAAATAATTTGGTGAGAAGTCCTTTTGTTTGTTTTGAAAGGCGTTTTGTTTTCAATTTTACTCCTTAATTTATCTATCGAATTTTTTTAATCTATATGTTCAAATTTACATTTAACTGTTTAATTTTTTTTGTCTATATATTCAAAAAAGTTGACTATCTGTTCATTTTTCTACCTGTCTTTTCAAATTTTTTTTCTAGATTTTGTTATCAATTCAATTTTAATCTCTCATCTGTTCAAATATCTATCCAAAATTTCTTATCTGTTCAACAAACCAGTCACAATGTTCAATTTATTTTTATCTGTTCAATTTTATTATCTATTGAAATACACCAAATCAGGATCTGTTGTAATCTTTCTTTCTCTATCTTTGGTTCTTTCTCTCTATCTGTTGAAATTCTTTCTCACATATAATCCAGTATAAATACATCTGTTCCATTTTTTTATTACTTTTATCTGCTTAATTTTTATTTTTTTTTCATTTACAGCTATCTGTTGCAATTTGTTTCATCATAGAACAATAAAACAGATCAAACACTTTCAAAAAAAAAAAAAGTGAAGAATTGGGTCTGTGTTCTTGAAAAAAAAAACTGTCCATAAGGAGCTGGATCAATGGAGTCTTCTTCTCCGATGGTCCTCTGCATGCAATGAGAAAAATAATTTGGTGAAAAGTCCTTTTGTTTGTTTTGGAAGACGTTTTGTTTTCGATTTTTCCACTTAATTTATCTGTTGAATTTTTTTTTCTATATGTTCAAATTTATATTTAAGTGTTTAATTATTATTTTTTTGTGTATATATTCAAAAAAGTTGACTATGTGTTCAATTTTTTTCCTATCTTTTCAAATTTTTTTCTAGAATATGTTATCAATTCAATTTTAATCTCTTATTTGTTCAAATATCTATCCAAAATTTCTTATCTGTTCAACAAACCAATCACAATGTTCAATTTATTTTTATCTGTTTAATTTTATTATCTGTTGAAATATATCAAATCAGGATTTGTTGCAATCTTTCTTTCTCTCTCTTTGGTTCTTTCTCTCTATCTGTTGAAATTCTTTCTCACATATAATCCAGTATATATATAACTGTGCCACTTTTTTTTATTATTTTTATCTGCTTAATTTTTAATTTTTTTTTTCATTTACAACTATCTGTTGCAATTTGTTTCATCATAGAACAACAACACAGATCACCAACTTTAAAAAAAAAAAAGTGAAGAATTGCGTCTGTGTTCTTGAAAAAAAAAATTGTCCATAAGGAGCTGGATCAATGGAGTCTTCTCCTCCGATGGTCCTCTGCAGGCATTGAGTAAAATAATTTGGTGAGAAGTCTTTTTGTTTTTCTTGAAAGACGTTTTGTTTTCAATTTACTCCTTAATTTATCTGTTGAATTTTTTTTTCTATATGTTCATATTTACATTTAAGTGTTTAATTACTTTTTTTGTCTATAAATTAAAAAAAGTTGACTATCTGTACACTTTTTTTTCCCTATCTTTTCAATTTTTTTTCTAAATTTTGTTATCAATTCAATTTTAATCTCTTATCTGTTCAAATATCTATCCAAAATTTCTTATCTGTTCAACAAACCAGTCACAATGTTCAATTTATTTTTATCTGTTCAATTTTATTATTTATTGAAATACACTAAATCAAGATCTGTTGTAATCTTTCTTTCTCTATCTTTGGTTCTTTCTCTCTATCTGTTGAAATTCTTTCTCACATATAATCCAGTATATATATAACTGTGCCATTTTTTTTTATTATTTTTATCTGCTTAATTTTTAATTTTTATTTCATTTACAGCTATCTGTTGCAATTTGTTTCATCATAGAACAACAACACAGATCAAACACTTTTTTTTTTAAAAAAAGTGAAGAATTAGGTCTGTGTTCTTGAAAAAAAAAAACTGTCCATAAGGAGCTGGATCAATGGAGTCTTCTTCTCCGATGGTCCTCTGCAGGCATTGAGTAAAATAATTTGGTGAGAAGTTTTTTCATTTGTTTTGAAAGACGTTTTATTTTCGATTTTACTCCTTAATTTATCTGTTGAATTTTTTTTTTCTATATGTTCAAATTTATATTTAAGTGTTTAATTATTATTTTTTTGTCCATATATTCAAAAAAGTTGACTATGTGTTCAATTTTTTTCCTTATCTTTTTTTAATTTTTTTTTTAGATTTTCCTATCAATTCAATTTTAATCTCTTATCTGTTCAAATATCTATCCAAAATTTCTTATCTGTTCAACAAACCAGTCACAATGTTCAATTTATTTTTATCCGTTTAATTTTATTATCTGTGGAAATATACCAAATCAGGATCTGTTGCAATCTTTCTTTCTCTCTCTTTGGTTCTTTCTCTCTATCTGTTGAAATTCTTTCTCACATATAATCCAGTATATATATCTGTTCTATTTTTTTATTATTTTTATCTGCTTAATTTTTAATTTTTTTTTTCATTTACAACTATCTGTTGCAATTTCTTTCATCATAGAACAACAACACAGATCAACAACTTTAAAAAAAAAAGAAAAAAAAAGAGTTAAGAATTGGGTCTGTGTTCTGGAAAAAAAAATTGTCCATATGGAGCTGGATTAATGGAGTCTTCTCCTCCGATGGTCCTCTGCAGGCATTGAGTAAAATAATTTGGTGAGAAGTCTTTTTGTTTTTTTTGAAAGTCGTTTTGTTTTCAATTTACTCCTTAATTTATCTGTTGAATTTTTTTTTCTATATATTCAAATTTACATTTAAGTGTTTAATTATTTTTTTTGTCTATAAATTCAAAAAAGTTGACTCTCTGTTCACTTTTTTTCCCTATCTTTTCAAATTTTTTTTCTAGATTTTGTTATCAATTCAATTTTCATCTCTTATCTATTCAAATATCTATCCAAAATTTCCTATCTGTTCAACAAACCAGTCATAATGTTCAATTTATTTTTATCTGTTCAATTTTATTATCTGTTGAAATAAACCAAATCAGGATCTGTTGCAACCTTTCTTTCTCTCTCTTTGGTTCGTTCTCTCTATCTGTTGAAATTCTTTCTCACATATAATCCAGTATATATATATCTATTCCATTTTTTTAATTATTTTTGTCTGCTTAATTTTTTAATTTTTTTTTATTTGCAACTATCTGTTGCAATTTGTTTCATCATAGAACAACGACACAGATCAACAAATTTTTTTTTTTTAAAAAAAGTGAAGAATTGGCTCGGTGTTCTTGAAAAAAAAACTGTCCATAAGGAGCTGGATCAATGGAGTCTTCTCCTCCGATGGTCCTCTGCAGGCATTGAGTAAAATAATTTGGTGAGAAGTCTTTTTGTTTGTTTTAAACGACGTTTGTTTTCAATTTTACTACTTAATTTATCTGTTGAATTTTTTTTTAATATGTTCAAATTTACATTTAATTGTTTGATTATTTTTTTTTTGTCTGTATATTCAAAAAGGTTGAGTATCTGCTCACTTTTTTTCCCTATCTTTTCAATTTTTTTTCTAGATTTTTTTATCAATTCAATTTTAATCTCTTATCTATTCAAATATCTATCCAAAATTTCTTATCTGTTTAACAAACCAGTCACAATGTTCAATTTATTTTTATCTGTTGAAATATACCAAATCAGGATCTGTTGCAATCTTTCTTTCTCTCTCTTTGGTTCTTTCTCTCTATCTATTGAAATTCTTTCTCACATATAATCCAGTATATATATATCTGTTCTATTTTTTTATTATTTTTATCTGCTTAATTTTTAATTTTTTTTTTCATTTACAACTATCTGTTGCAATTTGTTTCGTCATACAACAACAACACAGATCAACAACTTTAAAAAAAAAAAAAAAGTAAAGAATTGGGTCTGTGTGCTTAAAAAAAAACTGTCCATCAGGAGCTGGATCAATGGAGTCTTCTCCTCCGATGGTCCTCTGCAGGCATTGAGTAAAATAATTTAGTGAGAAGTCTTTTTGTTTGTTTTGAAAGACGTTTTGTTTTCAATTTCACTCCTTAATTTATCTGTTGAATTTCTTTATTCTACATGTCCAAATTTATATTTAAGTATTTAATTTTTTTTTTGTCTATATATTCAAAAAAGTTGACTATCTGTTCACTTTTTTTTTCCCTATCTTTTTAGATTTTTTTCTAGATTTAGTTGTCAATTCAATTTTAATCTCTTATCTGTTCAAATATCTATCCAAAATTTCTTATCTGTTCAACAAACCAATCACAATGTTCAATTTATTTTTATCTGTTCAATTTTATTATCTGTTGAAATACACCAAATCAGGATCTGTTGCAATCTTTCTTTCACTCTCTTTGGTTCTTTCTCTCTATCTGTTGAAATTCTTTCTCACATATAATCCAGTATATATATATCTGTTCCTTTTTTTTTATTATTTTTATCTACTTAATTTTTAATTTTTTTTTTCATTTACAACTATCTGTTGCAATTTCTTTCATCATAGAACAACAACACAGATCAACAACTTAAAAAAAAAAAAAGTGAAGAAATGGGTCGGTGTTCTTGAAAAAAAACTGTCCATAAGGAGCTGGATCAACAGATTCTTCTCTTCCGGTGCTCCTCTGCAGCCGTTGAGTAAAATAATTTGGTGAGAAGTCCTTTTGTTTGTTTTGAAAGACGTTTTGTTTTCAATTTTACTCCTTAATTTATCTGTCGATTTTTTTTATTCTATATGTTCAAATTTACATTTAAGTGTTTAATTTTTTTTTTGTCTAGATATTCAAAAAAGTTGACTATCTGTTCACTTTTTCCCCCTATCTTTTCAATTTTTTTTTTCTAGATTTTGTAATCAATTCAATTTTAATCTCTTATCTGTTGAAATATGTATCAAAAATTTCTTATCTGTTCAACAAACCAGTCACAATGTTCAATTTATTTTTATCTGTTCAATTTTATTATCTGTTGAAATACACCAAATCAAGAACTGTTACAATCTTTCTTTCTCTCTCTTTGGTTCTTTCTCTCTATCTGTTGAAATTCTTTCTCACATATAATCCAATATATATATATCTGTTCCATTTTTTTATTATTTTTTTCTGCTTAATTTTTAATTTTTTTTCATTTACAACTATCTGTTGCAATTTGTTTCATAATAAAACAACAACACAGATGAACAACTTTAAAAAAAAAAAAAAGTGAAGAATTGGGCCAGTGTACTTGAAAAAAAAAACAGTCCATAAGGAGCTGGATCAATGGAGTCTTCTCCTCCGATGGTCCTCTGCAGGAATTGAGTAAAATAATTTGGTGAGAAGTCTTTTTGTTTGTTTTGAAAGATGTTTCGCTTTCAATTTCACTCCTTAATTTATCCGTTGAATTTTTTTTCTATTTGTTCAAATTTACATTTAATGTTTAATTATTTTTTTTTGTCTATATATTCAAAAAAGTTGACTATTTGTTCACTTTTTTTCCCTATCCTTTCAAATTTTTTTCTAGATTTTGTTATCAATTCAATTGTAATCTCTTATCTGTTCAAATATCTATCAAAAATTTCTTATCTGTTCAACAAACCAATCATAATGTTTAATTTATTTTTATCTGTTCAATTTTATTATCTGTTGAAATACACCAAATCAGGATCTGTTGCAATCTTTCTTTCTCTCTTTCTTGTTCTTTCTCTCTATCTGTTGAAATTCTTTCTCAAATATAATCCAGTATATATATATATCTGCTCAATTTTTTTTGGGTTAATTTACATGTCACGCCCTCAAAATTTAACCCATAATACATAACATTAACATGCGTTAATGAAAAGGAAACATTGCATTATTTAATCATCAGAGTATTACGAAATAAAAATATCATAATAAATGCCCTACGGGCTTACATCTTGCCAAGTCAACACTTGGATACAATTCCATGAGTTCTAACTCAAAACAAGTAAAGCCCTAGGCTTGAATGTTTACATATAGCTCAAATAGAAACAAATAAAATAAACCACGTCTTCGAGTCCAAATCCTCACAAACTAAGTCCTTGGAGGTAGTGAACCACCTGAACCTGAAAATGAAGTTCCCATATAGGGTGAGCCACAACCCAGTAGAGAAATACTAAACCAAGCATAAGAATTAACTAAAGCATTAGTATCCGATACATGGTTAACACAAGATAATCAATTTACAATTTCATGACACGAATGTCTACATTGCCTATGACACATTGTCTATGGCACAATCCAACTTCCATTTGTGACTCAGAGCCTGGCCAAATAACTCAACAGGGTTTCAACTCTTATTAACAATATTTACAATTCAACAGGAATAACAAATCAAGTTAAACCTTTCTTATAACGTAACGAATACACATGCTGGTATCGTATCAATCTCAATCAATTTCACTTCCATACTTCCAAATAGATGATGATATACATATTAGTGCTATATCAAATCAAATAAACAACCCTTCATAAACAACACTTCAGTGGACAAGCATATGAGCTGTATCACACTTCAATAGATAAGCATATGAGCTGTATCTCTGCTATAGGTGCGCATATGAGCAGCAACCCTGGGTTCATCCCCTATCTTCCCATAACAATTAACCGGCTTAGAGGTACATCCCCTATCTTCCCCTAAACCGTGGAGTACATCCCCTATCTCCTCCCATACACAAATAATGCATATAAACACAAAGTCATATACATAAACAAGCAATACTTAAATTTTATGTATTATTCCGACAACAACTTAATCAAGTGATTAGTTTCAATTTTACCTAGTCCACATGCAATGTCTACAACGATTACGACTTTCCTTCACCGATAGCCCAAACAATTATTTCTAAACAAGAAATAAATATAACAGCACAATATAATTTCAACATTTTTTTTATAGGTAAGTATTTAAACTAACCAATTACACCATCAAACCACTAAGTTCCCCAATCTCATGAATTAAACCCAATTCCACATTTTTCCCAAGTTAGTCATACAAATTAACCTATGTCAAACCCAAGGGTTTCTCCCAAAATTTACCAAACTACCCCCACATACCAAAATGCCAATACGTAGGATTAAAATGTATAAATGGAGTAGAAAATCCCTACCTCGAAGCAAAGAACCCAAAAAGAAGAAGATGAAGAAGATGCCCGAAACTCCAAAGTGCTCCGAATCAACAATCGTTCAGGTTAAATAGAAGCCCTCGACTCACTCTACCTTTTTAATGAAAGAACTAGGTTAGATACGTACTCTAAAAAAATGAAACCTAGGAGAGAAGATGTGTAGAGGGAAAGAGAAGTCGGACCTAGGGTTTGGAATCTGAAAAGAAGATGAAAAACTGCTTTAAAAACGCTAAAATACGATTTTATACCCCGACTCTCCGCTCGAGCGGACATACCTACGCTCGAGCGGACACTCACAGACTCCCGCTCGAGCGGACAATCACACGCTCGAGCGGCGGATGCACGCTCCCAGCATCTCGACACAGCAGGTCCCCGCTCGAGCGCCCAACTTCCCGCTCGAGCGGCACTCACACACTTACGCTCGAGCGGCCCAACTCCCGCTCGAGCGTCCAACCCTGCACTAGAAATACTGGATGGGTGTTTTTCCCGCTCGAGCGCCAAAACTTCCGCTCGAGCGGACAAGCAACAACAAGTCCCCGCTCGAGCGTCAAACTCCCCGCTCGAGCGGACAAGCCAAAAATCTAGGCAACTAGTTTTGGTTCCTAAGATCAACCAACCTGTTCCAAACCTGCCCAACCCATCCTATAACTCCAAATAAGAAAATATAGGACGACAACAGCAATTACGCAAAGATAGAATCTACGGAATCTAAGTCCGGATACAATAATCAAATGTCAACAAACCAATCATAATGTTTAATTTATTTTTATCTGTTCAATTTTATTATCTGTTCAAATACACCAAATCAGGATCTGTTGCAATCTTTCTTTCTCTCTTTCTTGTTCTTTCTCTCTATCTGTTGAAATTCTTTCTCAAATATAATCCAGTATATATATATCTGCTCAATTTTTTTTGGGTTAATTTACAACTATCTGTTGCAGTTTGTTTCATCATACAACAACAACACAGACGAACAACTGTAAAAAAAAAAGAAAAAAAAGAGGAGGAATTGGATTTGTGTGCTTAAAAAAAAAAACGGTCCATAAGGAGATGGATCAATGGAGTCTTCTCCGCCGATGGTCCTCTGCAGACATTGAGTAAAATAATTTGGTGAGAATTCCTTTTATTTGTTTTGAAAAACATTTTATTTTCAATTTTACTACTAAATTTATCTGTTGATTTTTTTTTATATGTTCAAATTTACATTTAAGTGTTTAATTTTTTTTTTGTCTATATATTCAAAAATTTTGACTATCTGTTCAATTTCTTCCCTATCTGCGCAAATTTTTGTCTAGATTTTCTAATCAGTTCAATTTTAATCTCTTATCTGTTCAAATATCTATCCAAAATTTCTTATCTGTTCAACAAACCAGTCACCATCTTCAATTTATTTTTATCTGTTCAATTTTATTATCTGTTGAAATACACCAAATCAGGATCTGTTGCAATCTTTCTTTCTCTCTCTTTGGTTTTTTCTCCATATCTGTTGAAATTCTTTCTCACATATAATCCAGTATATATATAGCTGTTCAATTTTTTTTATTATTTTTATCTGCTTAATTTTTAATTTTTTTTCATTTACAACTATCTGTTGCAAGTTGTTTCATTATAGAACAACAACACAGATCAACAACTTAAAAAAAAAACTGAAAGAATTGGGTCTGTGTGCTTGAAAAAAAAACTGTCCATAAGGAGCTGGTTCAATGGAGTCTTCTCCTCCGATGGCCCTCTGAAGGCATTGAGTAAAATAATTTGGTAAGAAATCTTTTTTTTTTATTTTGAAAGACATTTTGTTTTCAATTTTACTCCTTAATTTATCTATTGCATTTTTTTTTATATGTTCGAATTTACATTTAAGTGTTTAACTATTTTTTTCTTGCCTATATATTCAGAAAAGTTGACTATCTGTTCACTTTTTTTCCCTATCTTTTCAATTTTTTTTCTCTAGATTTTGTTATCAATTCAATTTTAATCTCTTATCTGTTCGAATATCTATTTAAATTTTCATATCTGTTCAACAAACCAGTCACAATGTTCTATTATTTTTATCCGTTCAATTTTATTATCTGTTGAAATACACCAAATCAGGATCTGTTGTAATCTTTCTTTCTCTCCCTTTGGTTCTTTCTCTCTATCTATTGAAATTCTTTCTCACATATAATCCAGTATATATATCTGTTCAATTTTTTTTATTATTTTTATGTGTTTAATTTTTAATTTTTTTTCATTTATAACTATCTGTTGCAATTTGTTTCATCATAGAACAACAACAAAGATCAACAACTTTAAATAAATAAAAAAAAAGAGTGAAGAATTGGGTCTGTGTTCTTGAAGAAAAAAAAACTGTCCATAAGGAGCTGGATCAATGGAGTCTTCTCCTCCGAAGGTCCTCTTCAGACATTGAGCAAAATAATTTGGTGAGAAGTCCTTTTGTATGTTTTGAAAGACGTTTTGTTTTCAATTTTACTCCATAATTTATCTGTTGAATTTTTTTTTTCTATATGTTGAAATTTACATTTAAGTGTTTAATTATTTTTTTTGTCTGTAAATTCAAAAAAGTAGACTATCTGTTCACTTTTTTTCCCTATCTTTTCATATTTTTTTCTAGATTTTTTTATCAATTCAATTTTAATCTCTTATCTGTTGAAATATGTATCAAAAATTTCTTATCTGTTCAACAAACCAGTCACAATGTTCAATTTATTTTTATCTGTTCAATTTTATTATCTGTTGAAATACACCAAATCAGGAACTGTTACAATCTTTCTTTCTCTCTCTTTGGTTCTTTCTCTCTATCTGTTGAAATTCTTTCTCACAGATAATCCAATATATATATATCTGTTCCATTTTTTTATTATTTTTTTCTGCTTAATTTTTAATTTTTTTTTTCATTTACAACTATCTGTTGCAATTTGTTTCATCATAAAACAACAACACAGATGAACAACTTTAAAAAAAAAAAAAAAAAGTGAAGAATTGGGCCAGTGTACTTGAAAAAAAAAAACAGTCCATAAGGAGCTGGATCAATGGAGTCTTCTCCTCCGATGGTCCTCTGCAGGAATTGAGTAAAATAATTTGGTGAGAAGTCTTTTTGTTTGTTTTGAAAGATGTTTCGCTTTCAATTTCACTCCTTAATTTATCCGTTGATTTTTTTTTCTATTTGTTCAAATTTACATTTGATGTTTAATTATTTTTTTTTGTCTATATATTCAAAAAAGTTGACTATTTGTTCACTTTTTTTCCCTATCCTTTCAAATTTTTTTCTAGATTTTGTTATCAATTCAATTGTAATCTCTTATTTGTTCAAATATCTATCAAAAATTTCTTATCTGTTCAATAAACCAATCATAATGTTTAATTTATTTTTCTCTGTTCAATTTTATTATCTGTTGAAATACACCAAATCAGGATCTGTTGCAATCTTTCTTTCTCTCTTTCTTGTTCTTTCTCTCTATCTGTTGAAATTCTTTCTCAAATATAATCCAGTATATATATATCTGCTCAATTTTTTTTTGGTTAATTTACAACTATCTGTTGCAGTTTGTTTCATCATACAACAACAACACAGACGAACAACTGTAAAAAAAAAAAGAAAAAAAGAGAGGAGGAATTGGATTTGTGTGCTTAAAAAAAAACTGTCCATAAGGAGATGGATCAATGGAGTCTTCTCCCCCGATGGTCCTCTGCAGACATTGAGTAAAATAATTTGGTGAGAATTCCTTTTATTTGTTTTGAAAAACATTTTATTTTCAATTTTACTACTAAATTTATCTGTTGAATTTTTTTTTATATGTTCAAATTTACATTTAAGTGTTTAATTTTTTTTTTTGTCTATATATTCAAAAATTTTGACTATCTGTTCAATTTCTTCCCTATCAGCGCAAATTTTTGTCTAGATTTTCTAATCATTCAATTTTAATCTCTTATCTGGTCAAATATCTATCCAAAATTTCTTATCTGTTCAACAAACCAGTCACCATCTTCAATTTATTTTTATCTGTTCAATTTTATTATCTGTTGAAATACACCAAATCAGGATCTGTTGCAATCTTTCTTTCTCTCTCTTTGGTTCTTTCTCCCTATCTGTTGAAATTCTTTCTCACATATAATCCAGTATATATATATCTGTTCAATTTTTTTATTATTTTTATCTGCTTAATTTTTAATTTTTTTTTATTTACAACTATCTGTTGCAAGTTGTTTCATTATAGAACAACAACACAGATCAACAACTTAAAAAAAAAAAGGTGAAGAATTGGGTCTGTGTGCTTGAAAAAAAAATTGTCCATAAGGAGCTGGTTCAATGGACTCTTCTCCTCCGATGGCCCTCTGAAGGCATTGAGTAAAATAATTTGGTGAGAAATCCTTTTGTTTATTTTGAAAGACATTTTGTTTTCAATTTTACTCATTAATTTATCTGTTGGATTTTTTTTTCTATATGTTCGAATTTACATTTAAGTGTTTAACTATTTTTTTTCTTGCCTATATATTCAGAAAAGTTGACTATCTGTTCACTTTTTTTCCCTATCTTTTCAATTTTTTTGTAGATTTTGTTATCAATTCAATTTTAATCTCTTATCTGTTCGAATATCTATTTAAACTTTTCTATCTGTTCAACAAACCAGTCACAATGTTCCATTTATTTTTATCTGTTCAATTTTATTATCTGTTGAAATACACCAAATCAGGGTCTGTTGCAATCTTTGTTTCTCTCTCTTTGGTTCTTTCTCTCTATCTATTGAAATTCTTTCTCACATATAATCCAGTATATATATCTGTTCAATTTTTTAAATTATTTTTATGTGTTTAATTTTTAATTTTTTTTCATTTATAACTATCTGTTGCAATTTGTTTCATCATAGAACAACAAAAAAGATCAACAACTTTAAATAAATAAAAAAAAGAGTGAAGAATTGGGTCTGTGTTCTTGAAAAAAAAAAACTGTCCATAAGGAGCTGGATCAATGGAGTCTTCTCCTCCGAAAATCCTCTTCAGACATTGAGTAAAATAATTTGGTGAGAAGTCCTTTTGTTTGTTTTGAAAGACGTTTTGTTTTCAATTTTACTCCATAATTTATCTGTTGAATTTTTTTTTCTATATGTTGAAATTTACATTTAAGTGTTTAATTATTTTTTTTGTCTATAAATTTAAAAAAGTTGACTATCTGTTCACTTTTTTTCCCTATCTTTTCATATTTTTTTCTTGATTTTTTTATCAATTCAATTTTAATCTCTTATCTGTTCAAATATCTATAAAAAATTTCTTATCTATTCAACAAACCAGTCACAATGTTCAATTTATTTTTATCTGTTCAATTTTATTATCTGTTGAAATACACCAAATCAGGATCTGTTGCAATCTTTCTTTCTCTCTCTTTGGTTCTTTTTCTCTATCTGTTGAAATCCTTTCTCGCATATAATCCAGTATATATATATCTGTTCCATTTTTTTATTATTTTTATCTGCTTAATTTTTAATTTTTTTTTCATTTAGTACTATCTGTTGCAATTTGTTTCATCATAGAACAACAACACAGATCAACAACTTTAAAAAAAAAAAAAAAAAAAAAAAAAGTGAAGAATTGGGTCTGTGTGCTTGAAGAAAAAAACTCCCCATAAGGGGCTGGATCAATGGAGTCTTCTCCTCCGATGGTCCTCTGCAGGCATTGAGTAAAATAATTTGGTGAGAAGTCCTTTTGTTTGTTTTGAAAGACGTTTGGTTTTTAATTTTACTCCTTAATTTATCGGTTGAATTTTTTTTTCTATATGTTTAAATTTCCATTTAAGTGTTTAATTATTTTTTTTTTGTCTATATATTCAAAAAAGTTGACTATCTGTTCACTTTTTTGCCATATCTTTTCAATTTTTTTTCTAGATTTTGTTATCAATTCAATTTTAATCTCTTATTTGTTCAAATATCTATCCTAAATTTCTTATCTGTTCAAAAAACCAGTCACAATGTTCAATTTATTTTTATCTGTTCAATTTTATTTTCTGTTGAAATACACCAAACCAAGATTTGTTGCAATCTTTCTTTCTCTCTCTTTGGTTCTTTCTCTCTATCTGTTGAAATTCTTTCTCACATAAATCCAGTATATATATCTGCTCCATTTTTTTTATTATTTTTATCGCTTAATTTTTTTTTTTTTTTTCATTTACAACTATCTGTTGCAATTTCTTTCATCATAGAACAACAACACAGATCAACAACTTTAAAAAAAAAAAAAAAAGGTGAAGAATTGGGTCTGTGTGCTTGAAAAAAAAAACTGTCCATAAGGAGCTGGATCAATGGAGTCTTCTCCTCCGATGATCCTCTGCAGGCATTGAGAAAAATAATTTGGTGAGAAGTCCTTTTGTTTGTTTTGAAAGACGTTTTGTTTTCAATTTTACTCCTTAATTTATCTGTTGAATTTTTTTTCTATATGTTCAAATTTACATTTAAGTGTTTAATTATTTTTTTTGTCTGTAAATTCAGAAAAGTTGACTATCTGTTCACTTTTTTTCCCTAGCTTTTCGAATGTTTTTCTAGATTTTGTGATCAATTCAATTTTAATCTCTTATCTGTTCAAATATCTATCCAAAATTTCTTATCTGTTCAACAAACCAGTCACAATGTTCAATTTATTTTTATCTGTTCAATTTTATTATCTGTTGAAATACACCAAATCAGGATCTGTTGAAATTTTTCTTTCTCTCTCTCTTTGGTTCTTTCTCTCTATCTGTTGAAATTCTTTCTCACATATAATCCAATACATATATATCTGTTATATTTTTTTATTATTTTTATCTGCTTAATTTTTAATTTTTTTTTCATTTACAACTATTTGTTTCAATTTGTTTCATCATAGAACAACAACACAGATCAACAACTTTAAAAAAAAAAAAGTAAAGTGAAGAATTGGGTCTGTGTGCTTAAAAAAAAAACTATCCATAAGGAGCAGGATCAATGGAGTCTTCTCCTCCGATGGTCCTCTTCAGGCCTTGGGTAAAATAATTTGGTGAGAAGTCTTTTTGTTTGTTTTGAAAGACGTTTTGTTTTCTATTTTACTCCTTAATTTATCTGTTGAATTTTTTTATTCTATATGTTCAAATTTACATTTAAGTGTTTAATTTTTTTTGTCTAGATATTCAAAAAAGTTGACTATCTGTTCACTTTTTTTCTCTGTCTTTTCAAATTTTTTTCTAGATTTTGTTATCAATTCAATTTTAATCTCTTATCTGTTCAATTATCTATCCAAAATTTCTTATCTGTTCAACAAACTAGCCACAATGTTCAATTTATTTTTATCTGTTCAATTTTATTATCTGCTGAAATACATCAAATCAGGATCTGTTGCAATCTTTCTTTCTCTATCTTTGGTTCTTTCTCTCTATCTGTTGAAATTCTTTCTCGCATATAATCCAGTATATATATATCTGTTCCATTTTTCTTTATCTTCTTAATTTTTAATTTTTTTTTCATCTACAACTATCTGTTCCAATTTGTTTCATCATAGAACAACAACACAAATCAACAACTTTAAAAAAAAAAAAAAGTGAAGAATTAGGTCTGTGTTCTTGAAAAAAAAAAACTGTCCATAAGGAGTTGGATCAATAGAGTCTTCTCCTCCGATGGTCCTCTGCAGGGAGTGAGCAATATAATTTGGTGAGAAGTCCTTTTATTTTTTTTGAAAGAGGTTCTGTTTTCGATTTTACTCCTTAATTTATCTATTGAATTTTTTTTTTCTATATGTTCAAATTTACATTTAACTGTTTAATTTTTTTTTTTGTCTATATATTCAAAAAAGTTGACTATCTGTTCACTTTTTTTCCTATCTTTTCAATTTTTTTTCAAGACTTTGTTATCAATTCAATTTTAATCTCTTATCTGTTCAAATATCTATCCAAAATTTCTTATGTGTTCAACAAACCAGTCACAATGTTAAATTTATTTTTATCTGTTTAATTTTATTATCTGTTGAAATACACCAAATCAGGATCTGTTGCAATCTTTCTTTCTCTCTCTTTGGTTCTTTCTCTCTATCTGTTGAAATTCTTTCTCACATATAATCCAGTATATATATCTGTTCCATTTTTTTTATTATTTTTATCTGCTTAATTTTTAATTTTTTTTTCCATTTACAACTATCTGTTGCAATTTGTTTCATCATAGAACAACAACACAGATCAACAACTTAAAAAAAAAAAATGAAGAATTGGGTCAGTGTGCTTGAAAAAAAAACTGTCCATAAGGAGCTGGATCAACGGAGTCCCCTCCTCTGATGGTCCTCTCCAGGCATTGAGTGAAATAATTTGGAGAGAAGTCCTTTTGTATGTTTTGAAAGATGTTTTGTTTTCAATTTTACTCTTTAATTTATCTGTTGAATTTTTTTTCTATATGTTCAAATTTAAATTTAAATGTTTAATTTTTTTTTTTGTCTATATATTCAAAAAAGTTGACTATCTGTTCACTTTTTTTTCCTATCTTTTCAAATTTTTTTCTAGATTTTGTTATCAATTCAATTTTAATCTCTTATCTGATCAAATATCTATCAAAAATTTCTTATATGTTCAACAAACCAGTCACAACGTTCAATTTATATTTATCTGTTCATTTTATTATCTGTTGAAATACACCAAATCAGGATCTGTTGCAATCTTTCTTTCTCTCACTTTGGTTCTTTCTCTCTATCTGTTGAAATTCTTTCTCGCATATAATCCAGTGTATATATATATCTGTTCCACTTTTTTTATTATTTTTATCGGCTTAATTTTTAATTTTTTTTCATTTACAACTATCTGTTGCAATTTGTTTCAACATAGAACAACAAAATAGATCAACAACTTTAAAAAAAAAAAATTAAAACAAATGAAGAATTGGGTCTGTGTGCTTGAAAAAAAAAAAACTCTCCATAAGGGGCTAGCTCAATGGAGTCTTCTCCTCCGATGGTCCTCTGCAGACATGGAGTAAAATAATTTGGTGAGAAGTCCTTTTGTTTGTTTTGAAAGACGTTTTGTTTTCAATTTTACTCTTTAATTTATCTGTTGAATTTTTTTTTTTCAATATGTTCGAATTTATATTTAAGTGTTTAATTATTATTTTTTTTGTCTATATATTCAAAAAAGTTGACTATCTGTTCACTTTTTTTCCCTATCTTTTCAATTTTTTTTCTAGATTTTGTTAGCAATTCAATTTTAATCTCTTATCTGTTCAAATATCTATCCAAAATTTCTAATCCGTTCAACAAACCAGTCACAATGTTCAATTTATTTTTATCTGTTTAATTTAATTATCTGTTCAAATATACCAAATCAGGATCTGTTACAATCTTTCTTTCTCTCTATCTGTTGAAATTCTTTCTCACATATAATCCAGTATATATATATCTGTTCCATTTTTTTATTATTTTTATCTGCTTAATTTTTAATTTTTTTTCATTTACAACTATCTGTTGCAATTTGTTTCATCATAGAACAACAACATAGATCAACAACATTTAAAAAAAAAAAAAAAAAAAAAAAAGTGAAGAATTGGGTCTATGTGCTTGAAAAAAAAAATTGTCCATAAGGAGCTGGATCAATGGAGTCTTCTCCTCCGATGGTCCTCTGCAGGCACCGATTAAAATAATTTGGTGAGAAGTCCTTTTGTTTGTTTTGAAAGACGTTTTGTTTTCAATTTTACTCCTTAATTTATCTGTTGAATTTTTTTTTCTATATGTTCAAATTTACATTTAAGTGTTTAATTTTTTTTTTGTCTATAAATTTAAAAAAGTTGGCTATCTGTTCACTTTTTTTCCCTATCTTTTCATATTTTTTTTCTAGATTTTGTTATAAATTCAATTTTAATCTCTTATCTGTTCAAATATCTATCCAAAATTTCTTATCTGTTCAACAAACCAGTCACAATGTTCAATTTATTTTTATCTGTTCAATTTTATTATCTGTTGAAATACACCAAATCAGGATCTGCTGCAATCTTTCTTTCTTTCTCTTTGGTTCTTTGTCTCTACCTGTTGAAATTGTTTCTCACATATAATTCAGTATATATATCTGTTCCACTTTTTTTTATTATTTTTATCTGCTTAATTTTTAATTTTTTTTCATTGACAACTATCTGTTGCAATTTGTTTCAACATAGAACAACAAAACAGATCAACAACTTTAAAAAAAAAAAGAAAAAAAAAAGGTGAAGAATTGGGTCTGTGTGCTTGAAAAAAAAAACTCTCCATAAGGGGCTAGATCAATGGAGTCTTCTCCTCCGATGGTCCTCTGCAAGCATTGAGTAAAATAATTTGGTGAGAAGTCCTTTTGTTTGTTTTGAAAGACGTTTTGTTTTCAATTTTACTCCTTAATTTATCTGTCGATTTTTTTTATTCAATATGTTCAAATTTACATTTAAGTGTTTAATTATTTTTTTTTGTCTAGATATTCAAAAAAGTTGACTATCTGTTCACTTTTTTCCCCTATCTTTTCAATTTTTTTTTCTAGATTTTGTAATCAATTCAATTTTAATCTCTTATCTGTTGAAATATGTATCAAAAATTTCTTATCTGTTCAACAAACCAGTCACAATGTTCAATTTATTTTTATCTGTTCAATTTTATTATCTGTTGCAATACACCAAATCAGGAACTGTTACAATCTTTCTTTCTCTCTCTTTGGTTCATTCTCTCTATCTGTTGAAATTCTTTCTCACATATAATCCAATATATATATATCTGTTCCATTTTTTTTATTTTTTTTATTTGCTTAATTTTTAATTTTTTTTTCATTTACAACTATCTGTTGCAATTTGTTTCATCATAGAACAACAACATAGATCAACAACATAAAAAAAAAAAAAAGTGAAGAATTGGGTCTATGTGCTTGAAAAAAAAAACTGTCCATAAGGAGCTGGATCAATGGAGTCTTCTCCTCCGATGGTCCTCTGCAGGCACCGAGTAAAAATAATTTGGTGAGAAGTCCTTTTCTTTGTTCTGAAAGACGTTTTGTTTTCAATTTTACTCCTTAATTTATCTGTTGAATTTTTTTATTCTATATGTTCAAATTTACCTTTAAGTGTTTAATTTTTTTTTTTGTCTATATATTCAAAAAAGTTGACTATCAGTTCACTTTTTTTTCCCTATATTCTCAATTTTTTTTCTAGATTTTGTTATCAGTTCAATTTTAATCTCTTATCTATTCAAATATCTATCCAAAATTTCTTATCTGTTCAACAAACCAGTCACAATGTTCAATTTATTTTTATCTGTTCAATTTTATTATCTGTTGAAATACACCAAATCAGGATCTGCTGCAATCTTTCTTTCTTTCTCTTTGGTTCTTTGTCTCTACCTGTTGAAATTGTTTCTCACATATAATCCAGTATATATATATCTGTTCCATTTTTTTTATTATTTCTATCTGCTAAATTTTTAATTTTTTTTTCATTTACGACTATCTGTTCAATGTGTTTCATCATAGAACAACAACATAGATCAACAACTTTAAAAACAGAAAAAAAAAGTGAAGAATTGGGTCTGTGTTCTTAAAAAAAAACTGTCCATAAGGAGTTGAATCAAAGGAGTCTTCTCCTCCGATGGTCTTCTGCAGGCATTGAGTAAAATAATTTGGTGAGATATCCTTTTGTTTGTTTTGAAAGACGTTTTGTTTTCAATTTTACTCCTTAATTTATCTGTCAAATTTTTTTTTCTATATGTTCAAATTTATATTTAAGTGTTTAATTTTTTTTTTTGTCTATATATTAAAAAAAGTTGACTATCTGTTTACTTTTTTTCCCTATCTTTTCAATTTTTTTTTTTTTAGATTTTGTTATCAATTCAATTTTAATCTCTTATCTGTTCAAATATCTATCAAAAATTTCTTATCTGTTCAACAAACCAGTCGCAATGTTCAATTTATTTTTATCTGTTCAATTTTATTATCTGTTGAAATACACCAAATCAGGATCTGTTACAATCTTTCTTTCTCTCTCTTTGGTTCTTTCTCTCTATCTGTTGAAATTCTTTCTCACATATAATCCAGTATATATATATTTGTTCTATTTTTTTATTATTTTTTTTGCTTAATTTTTAATTTTTTTTTCATTTACAACTATCTGTTGCAATTTTGTTCATCATAGAACAACAACAAAGATCAAATACTTTTAAAAAAAAAAAGTCAAGAATTGGGTCTGTCTGCTTGAAAAAAAAACTGTCCATAAGGAGCTGGATCAATGGAGTCTTCTCCTCCGATGGTCCTCTGCAGGGATTGAGTAAAATAATTTGGTGAGAAGTCTTTTTGTTTGTTTTGAAAGACGTTTTGTTTTCAATTTTACTTCTTAATTTATCTGTTGAATTTTTTTATTCTATATGTTCAAATTTACATTTAAGTGTTTAATTTTTTTTTTTGTCTATATATTCAAAAAAGTTTAATATCTGTTTACTTTTTTTCTCTATCTTTTCAATTTTTTTTTCTAGATTTTGTTATCAATTCAATTTTAATCTCTTATCTGTTCAAATATCTATCCAAAATTTCTTATCTGTTCAACAAACCTGTCATAATGTTCTATTTATTTTTTTCTGTTCAATTTTATTATCTGTTAAAATACACCAAATCAGGATCTGTTGCAATCTTTCTTTCTCTCTCTTTGGTTCTTTCTCTCTATCTGTTAAAATTCTTTCTAACATATAATCCAGTATATATATCTGTTCCATTTTTTTTATTATTTTTATCTGCTTAATTTTTAATTTGTTTTCATTTACAACTATCTGTTGCAATTTGTTTAGTCATAGAACAACAGCACACATCAACAACTTTAAAAAAAAAAAAAAAAAGTGAAGAATTGGGTCTGTGTTCTTGAAAAAAAAACTGTCCATAGGGAGCTGGATCAACGGATTCTTCTCCTTCGATGGTCCTCTGCAGGCATTGAGTAAAATAATTTGGTAAGAAGTCCTTTTGTTTGTGTTGAAAGACGTTTTTTTTTTCAATTTTACTCCTTTATTTATCTGTCGAATTTTTTTATTCTATATGTTCAAATTTACATTTAAGTATTTAATTATTTTTTTTTGTCTAGATATTCAAAAAAGTTGACTATCTGTTCACTTTTTTTCCCTATCTTTTCAAATTTTTTTCTACATTTTGTTATCAATTCAATTTTAATCTCTTATCTGTTCAAATATCTATCAAAAATTTCTTATCTGTAGTCACAATGTTCAATTTCTTTTTGTCTGTTCAATTTTATTTTATGTTGAAATACACCAAATCAGGATCTGTTACAATCTTTCTTTCTCTCTCTTTGTTTCTTTCTCTCTATCTGTTGAAATTCTTTCTCACATACAATCCAGTATATATATTTGTTCCATTTTTTATTATTATTTTTTTCTGCTTAATTTTTATTTTTTTTTCATTTACAACTATCTGTTGCAATTTGTTTCATCATAGAACAACAACACTGATCAACGACTTTAAAAAAGAAAAAAAAAGTGAAGAATTGGGTATGTGTGCTTGAAAAAAAAAAACTGTCCATAAGGAGCTGGATCAATGGTGTCTTCTCCTCCGATGGTGCTCTGCCAGCATTGAGTAAAATAATTTGGTGAGAAGTCTTTTTGTTTGTTTTGAAAGACGTTTTGTTTTCAATTTGACTCCTTAATTTATCTGTTGAATTTTTTTATTCTATATGTTCAAATTTACATTGAAGTGTTTCATTTTTTTTTTGTCTATATATTCAAAAAAGTTGACTCTCTGTTCACTTTTTTTCCCTATCTTTTCAAATTTTTTTCCAGATTTTGTTATCAATTCAATTTTAATCTCTTATCTGTTCAAATATCTATCAAAAATTTCTTATCTGTTCAACAAACCAGTCACAATGTTCAACTTATTTTTATCTGTTCAGTTTTATTATCTGTTAAAATGCACCAAATCAGGATCTGTTGCAATCTCTCTTTCTCTCTCTTTGGTTCTTTCTCTCTATCTGTTAAAATTCTTTCTCACATATAATCCAGTATATATATGTCTGCTCCATTTTTTTATTATTTTTATCTACTTAATTTTTAATTTTTTTTCATTTACAACTATCTGTTGCAATTTGTTTCATCATAGAACAACAACACAGAGTAAGAACTTTGAAAAAAAAAAAAAAGTGAAGAATTGGGTCTGTGTTCTTGAAAAAAAACTGACCATAAGGAGCTGGATCAACGGATTTTTCTCCTCCGATGGTCCTCTGCAGGCATTGAGTAAAATAATTTGGTGAGAAGTCCTTTTGTTTGTTTTGAAAGACGTTTTGTTTTCAATTTTACTCTATAATTTATCTGTCGAATTTTTTTATTCTATATGTTCAAATTTACATCTAAGTGTTTAATTATTTTTTTGTCTAGATATTCAAAAAAGTTGACTTTCTGTTCACTTTTTTTTCCTATCTTTTCGATTTTTTTTTTCTAGATTTTGCTATCAATTCAATTTTAATCTCTTATCTGTTCAAATATCTCTCAAAAATTTCTTATCTGTTCAACAAACCAGTCACAATGTTCAATTTATTTTTATTAGTTCAATTTTATTATCTGTTGAAATACACCAAATCAGGATCTGTTACAATCTTTCTTTCTCTCTCTTTGGTTCTTTCTCTCTATCTGTTGAAATTCTTTCTCACATATAGTCCAGTATATATATATATATCTGTTCCATTTTTTTAATTATTTTTTTCTGGTTAATTTTTAATTTTTTTTTTCATTTACAACTATCTGTTGCAATTTATTTCATCATAGAACAACAACACAGATCAACAACTTTTAAAAAAAAAATGAAAAAAAAAAGTGAAGAATTGGGTCTGTGTGCTTGAAAAAGAAAACTGTCCATAAGGAGCTGGATCAATGGAGTCTTCTCCTCCGATGGTCCTCTGCAGGCACTGAGTAAAATAATTTGGTGATAAGTCTTTTTGTTTGTTTCGAAAGACGTTTTCTTTTCCATTTTACTCCTTAATTTATCTGTTGAATTTTTTTATTCTATATGTTCAAATTTACATTTAAGTGTTTAATTTTTTTTTATCTATATATTCAAAAAAGTTGACTGGCTGTTCACTTTTTTTCCCTATCTTTTCAAAATTTTTTTCAAGATTTTGTTATCAATTCAATTTTAATCTCTTATATGTTCAAATATCAATCAAAAATTTCTTATCTGTTCAACAAACCAGTCACAATGTTCAATTGATTTTTATCTGTTCAATTTTATTATCTGTTAAAATACACCAAATCAGGATCTGTTGCAATCTTTCTTTCTCTCTCTTTGGTTCTTTCTCTCTATCTGTTAAAATTCTTTCTCACATATAATCCAGTATATATATTTGTTCCATTTTTTATATTATTTTTATCTGCTTAATTTTTAATTTTTTTTTTATTTACAACTATCTGTTGCAATTTGTTTCGTGATAGAACAACAACACAGATCAACAACTTTTTTTTAAAAAAAAAAAAAAGTGAAGAATTGGGTCTGTGTTCTTGAAAAAAAATTGTCCATAAGGAGCTGGATCAACGGATTCTTCTCCTCCGATGGTCCTCTGCAGGCATTGAGTAAAATAATTTGGTGAGAAGTCCTTTTGTTTGTTTCGAAAGACGTTTTGTTTTCAATTTTACTCCTTAATTTATCTGTCGAATTTTTTTATTCTATATGTTCAAATTTACATTTAAGTGTTTAATAATTTTTTTTCCCCTAGATATTCAAAAAAGTTGACTATCTGTTCACTTTTTTTGCCTATGTTTTCAATTTTTTTTCTAGATTTTGTTATCAATTCAATTTTAATCACTTATCTGTTCAAATATCTATAAAAAATTTCTTATCTGTTAAACAACCAGTCACAATATTCAATATATTTTTATATGTTCAATTTTATTATCTGTTGAAATACACCAAATCAGGATCTGTTACAATCTTTCTTTCTCCCTCTTTGGTTCTTTCTCCCTATCTGTTGAAATTCTTTCTCACATATAATCCAGTATATATATATCTGTTCCATTTTTTTAATTATTTTTTTTTGTTTTATTTTTAATTTTTTTTTCATTTACAACTATCTATTGCAATTTGTTTCATCATAGAACAACAACACAGATCAACAACTCAAAAAAAAAAGAAAAAAAAAGAATTGAAGAATTGGGTCTGTGTGCTTGAAAATAAAAACTGTCCATAAGGAGCTGGATCAATGGAGTCTTCTCTTCCGATGGTCCTCTGCAGGCATTGAGTAAAATAATTTGGTGAGAAGTCCTTTTGTTTGTTTTGAAAGACGTTTTGTTTTCAATTTTACTCCTTAATTTATCTGTTAAATTTTTTTATTCCATATGTTCAAATTTACATTTTAGTGTTTTTTTTTGTCTATATATTCTAAAAAGTTGACTATCTGTTCACTTTTTTTCCCCTATCTTTTCAAATTTTTTTCCAGATTCTGTTTTCAATTCAATTTTAATCTCTTATCTGTTCAAATATCTATGGAAAATTTTTTATCTGTTCAACAAACCAGTCACAATGTTCAATTTATATTTATCTGTTCAATTTTATTATCTGTTGAAATACACCAAATCAGGATCTGTTGCAATCTTTCTTTCTCTCTCTTTGGTTCTTTCTCTCTATCTGTTGAAATTCTTTCGCACATATAATCCAGTATATATATATCTGTTCCACTTTTTTTTATTATTTTTATCTGCTTAATTTGTATTTTTTTTTTCATTTACAACTATTTGTTGCAATTTGTTTCATCATAGAACAACAACACAGATCAACAACTTTAAAAAAAAAAAAAAAAGTGAAGAATTGGGTTTGTGTTCTTGAAAAAAAAACTGTCCATAAGGAGTTGGATCAATGGAGTCTTCTCTTCCGGTGGTCCTCTGCAGGCATTGAGTAAAATAATTTAGTGAGATGTCCTTCTGTTTGTTTTGAAAGACGTTTTGTTTTCAATTTTACTCCTTAATTTATCTGTCGAATTTTTTTTATTCTATATGTTCAAATTTACATTTAAGTGTTTAATTATTTTTTTTTGTCTATATATTAAAAAAAGTTGACTATTTGTTCACTTTTTTCCCTATCTTTTCAATTTTTTTTTCTAGATTTTGTTATCAATTCAATTTTAGTCTCTTATCTGTTCAAAAAACCAGTCACAATGTTCAATTTTTTTTTATTTGTTCAATTTTATTATCTGTTGAAATACCCCAAATCAGGATCTGTTACAAGCTTTCTCTCTCTCTCTCTTTTGGTTCTTTCTCAGTATCTGTTGAAATTCTTTCTCACATATAATCCAGTATATATATATCTGTTCCATTTTTTTTATTATTTTTTTCTGCTTACTTTTTAATTTTTTTTTTATTTACAACTATCAGTTGCAATTTGTTTTGTAACGCCCTCAAAAAAAAATGACATTAATCCCAACAATATTGACATGCTATGATATACAAAAGATCCACATCCTTCCATTCATCAGAGTTCTATTACAAAAAGTATTACATGTTAACAACAAAAGCAAATGCCCTAAGGGCTTACAGCTTTCCAAGTTAACACTTGGTTACAAGAAAATAGAGTGCTAACTCATTTACACATTAAGCCCTTGGCTTGAATTTACATGTAATACAACAAGAGGGAAGACAACCAAAAAGTCTGTCCGCCACTAGCCTCCCAAGCTAAGTCCTTGGAGGTGGCATGCTACTTGTACCTGAAAATGATGTTCCCATATAGGGTGAGCCACAGCCCAGTAGAAATATACTAAACCAGTTATGAATAATGACTAAAAGATTAACAGTTGATAGATGGTCAACACTTTTACATTCTTTCATAACATAACAAAATTCCAAGACACTTAAGTCTATATTTCCTTTCGTTTCCATTTCCATTCCTTTTACTTGCCATTTCATAACCTTGGCTCAGAACCTGGCCAAACATCTCACATGAGACAAACACTCATGCCAACACTTCCATTTCAACAAAGATAAACATAACAATTATATCAACACTTCCAAAGACAAGCATATACGCTCTGTCAATACATTTCTAGATAAGCATACATGCTTTATCTACGGAGTTCATCCCCTATCTCCTCCCAACAACATCCGGTTTAGAGGTCCATCCCCTATCTTCCCCTAAACCATGGAGTACATCCCCTATCTCCTCCAACACAACACAATGCATATAAACAACAATTATATACATCACAAATCAATACAATTAATTAACCAAATTAATTAATCAATGCAATTAGGACATTCTCCATAATTAACATCACAACCTTTGGGTTCCAATTTCATTAATGTTTCAACATTAATTCCATATTTCTACACCAAACATGCCTCTAGGTTTATCATAGACAAAAACCCCCAATTTTTATAAAATTACACAATGGCCCAAAGTTTCCCAAAATTACACAACAACTTCCAACATATCAAAATGCTAAAATTTAAAGACAAAACTCATAAAGAGGAGTAAGATATCCCTACCTCAAAGATTTAGCTCAAAAGGAGAAGGACCCAAAACCAAAATGCTCCAAACACCAAACAATTCGGATCAAAATGACGCCCTCGACGATCAACACCCTTTTTGTGAAGACCAAAGGTGAACAACACACCCTAGCTAGATCAATACTTAGAGAGAAGTTAAGGTTTTTGAGTGAGAAGCTCTGAAAATGGCGTTTTGGTAAAGTAGGAGAGAGAAGATAAGTCAAAAAGTGATTTAAAAATGCCCAGCCACTCTCAGATATACGACAGGTCCGCTTGAGCGTAAAACACTCCGCTCGAGCGCAAAGACAAAAAACAGGGTCCGCTCGAGCGCCAAGACACAGACACAAAGTTCGTCCGCTCGAGCGTAGATCCCAGCCCGCTCGAGCGCAGATCTCTCCCTCCCAGAACTCTCACCAAAAACATACCGTCCGCTCGAGCGCAACATCCCCGCTCGAGCGCACCAAACCCGCTCGAGCGTAGAAACCACACTTGCAGAAGTTTTGCAGGTGCACGAAATACTGAATGGGTGCATTCTCCGCTCGAGCGCCAAAACCCCCGCTCGAGCGTACAAGCAACAACAAGGTCTCCGCTCGAGCGCAAACATCTCCGCTCGAGCGTACCAGCCAAAACCTAGGCAACTAGACTTGGTTTCTAAGCTCAACCAACCTGTAACAAACCTGCCCAACACATCCTATAACTCAAATACAAAATAGGAAAGGATGTAAACAAGCCAATACTCAACTACCAACATCCACGGACACATGTCCGGATCACTGTACAACAAGGGGTAAACCCGGAACCGCTATATGTTTCATCATAGAACAACAACACAGATCAACAACTTTAAAAAAAAAAAAAAAAGTGAAGAATTGGCTCTGTGTGCTTAAAAAAAAAAACTGTCCATAAGGAGCTGGATCAGTGGAGTCTTCTCCTCCGATGGTCCTCTGCAGGCATAAAGTAAAATCATTTGGTGAGAAGTCCTTTTGTTTGTTTTGAAAGACGCTTTATTTTCAATTTTACTCCTTAATTTATCTGTTGAATTTTTTTTCTATATGTTCAAATTTACATTTAAGTGTTTAATTATTTTTTTTTGTCTATATATTCAAAAAAGTTGACTATCTGTTCACTTTTTTTCCCTATCTTTTCAAATTTTTTTCTAGATTTTGTTATCAATTCAATTTTAATCTCTTATCAGTTCAAATATCTATCCAAAATTTCTTATCTGTTCAACAAACCAGTCACAATGTTTAATTTATTTTTATCTGTTCAATTTTATTATCTGTTAAAATACCCCAAATCATGATCTGTTGCAGTCTTTCTTTCTCTCTCTTTAGTTCTTTCCCTCTATATGTTGAAATTCTTTCTCACATATAATCCGGTATATATATATCTGTTCAATTTTTTTTATTATTTTTATCTGCTTAATCTTTAATTTGTTTTTCATTTCAAACTATCTGTTGCAATTTGTTTCATCATAGAACAACAACACAGATCAACAAATTTAAAAAAAAAAAAAAAGTGGAAGAATTGGGTCTGTGTGCTTGAAAAAAAAAACTGTCCATAAGGAGCTGGATCAATGGAGTCTTCTCCTCCGATGGTCCTCTGCAGGCATTGAGTAAAATAATTTGGTGAGAAGTCCTTTTGTTTGTTTTAAAAGGTTTTGTTTTCAATTTTACTCCTTAATTTATCTGTTGAATTTTTTTATTCTATATGTTCAAATTTACATTTAAGTGTTTAATTTTTTTTTTGTCTATATATTCAAAAAAGTTGACTATCTGTTCACTTTTTTTTCCCTATCTTTTCAAATTTTTTTCTAGATTTTGTTATCAATTCAGCTTAAATCTCTTATATATTCAACAAACCAGTCACAATGTTCAATTTATTTTTATCTGTTCAATTTTATTATCTGTTGAAATACACCAAATCAGGATCTGTTGCAATCTTTCTTTCTCTCTCTTTGGTTCTTACTCTTTATCTGTTAAAATTCTTTCTCACATATAATCCAGTATATATATCATTTCCATTTTTTTATTATTTTTATCTGCTTAATTTTTAATTTTTTTTTTCATTTACAACTATCTGTTGCTATTTGTTTCATCATAGAACAACAACAAAGACCAACAACTTAAAAAAAAAAAAGAAAAAAAGAAAAAAAGTGAAGAATTGTGTCTGTGTTCTTGAAAAAAAACTGTCTATAAGGAGTTGAATAAACGGATTCTTCTCCTCCGATGGTCCTCTGCAGGCATTGAGTAAAATAATTTGGTGAGAAGTCCTTTTCTTTCTTTTGAAAGACATTTTCTTTTCAATTTTACTCCTTAATTTATCTGTTTAATTTTTTTCTATATGTTCAAATTTACATTTAAGTGTTTAATTATTTGTTTTTTGTTTATATATTCAAAAAAGTTGACTATCTGTTCACTTTTTTTTCCTATCTTTTCAATTTTTTTTCTAGATTTTGTTTTCAATTCAATTTTAATCTCTTATCTGTTCAAATATCTATCAAAAATTTCTTATATGTTCAAAAAACCAGTCACAATGTTCAATTTATTTTTATCTGTTCAATTTTATTATCTGTTGAAATATCCCAAATCAGGATCTGTTACAAGCTTTCTCTCTCTCTCTCTTTTGGTTCTTTCTCAGTATCTGTTGAAATTCTTTCTCACATATAATCCAGTATATATATATCTGTTCCATTTTTTTTATTATTTTTTTTGCTTACTTTTTAATTTTTTTTTATTTACAACTATCTGTTGCAATTTGTTTCATCATAGAACAACAACACAGATCAACAACTTTAAAAAAAAAAGAAAAAAGTGAAGAATTGGCTCTGTGTGCTTAAAAAAAAAACTGTCCATAAGGAGCTGGATCAGTGGAGTCTTTTCCTCCGATGGTCCTCTGCAGGCATTAAGTAAAATAATTTGCTGAGAAGTCCTTTTGTTTGTTTCGAAAGACATTTTGTTTTCAATTTTACTCCTTAATTTATCTGTCGAATTTTTTTCTCTATATGTTCAAATTTACATTTAAGTGTTTAATTATTTTTTTTTCTCTATATATTCAAAAAAGTTGACTATCTGTTCACTTTTTTTTCCTATTTTTTCAATTTTTTTTCTAGATTTTGTTATCAATTCAATTTTAATATCTTATCTGTTCAAATATCTGTCAAAAATTTCTTATCTATTCAACAAACCAGTCACAACGTTCAATTTCTTTTTATATGTTCAATTTTATTATCTGTTGAAATACACGAAATCAGGATCTGTTACAATCTTTCTTTCTCTCTCTTTGGTTCTTTCTCTCCATCTGTTGAAATTCTTTCTCACATATAATCCAGTATATATATATCTGTTCCATTTTTTTATTATTTTTATCTCCTTAATTTTTAAATTTTTTTTATTTACAACTATCTGTTGCAATTTGTTTCATCATATAACAACAACACAGATCAACAACTTTAAAAAAGAAAAAGAAAAAAGTGAAGAATTGGGTCTGTGTTCTTGAAAAAAAACTGTCCATAAGAAGCTGGATCAACAGATTCTTCTTCTCCGATGGTCCTCTGCAGGCATTGAGTAAAATAATTTGGTGAGAAGTCCTTTTGTTTGTTTTGAAAGATGTTTTGTTTTCAATTTTACTCCTTAATTTATCTGTCGAATTTTTTTTTCTATATGTTCAAATTTACATTTAAGTGTTTAATTATTTTTTTTTGTCTATATATTCAAAAAAGTTGACTATCTGTTCACTTTTTTCCCTATCTTTTTAATTTTGTTTTTTCTAGATTTTGTTATCAATTCAATTTTAATCTCTTATCTGTTCAAATATCTATCAAAAATTTCTTATCTGTTCAACAAAGCAGTCACAATGTTCAATTTATTTTTATCTGTTCAATTTCATTATCTGTTGAAATACACCAAATTAGGATTTGTTACAATCTTTCTTTCTCTCTCTTCGGTTCTTTCTCTCTATCTGTTGAAATTCTTTCTCACATATAATCCAGTATATATATATCTGTTCCATTTCTCACAAAGAAGTCCTTTTGTTCGTTTTGAAAGACGTTTTGTTTTCAACTTTTCTCCTTAATTTATCTGTTGAATTTTTTTATTCTATATGTTCAAATTTACATTTAAGTGTTTAATTTTTTTTTGTCTATATATTCCAAAAAGTTGACTATCTGTTCACTTTTTTTTTCCTATCTTTTCAAGTTTTTTTCTAGATTTTGTTATCAATTCAGTTTTAATGTCTTATTTGTTAAAATATCTATCCAAAATTTGTTGTCTGTTCAACAAACCAGTCACAATGTTCAATTTTATTATCTGTTAAAATACACCAAATCAAGATCAGTTGCAATCTTTCTTTCCCTCTCTTTGGTTCTTTCTCTCTATTTGTTAAATTTTTTTCTCACATATAATCCAGTATATATATATCTGTTCCATTTTTTTATTATTTTTATCTGCTTAATTTTTAATTTTTTTTTCATTTACAACTATCTGCTACAAGTTGTTTCGTCGTAGAACAACAACACAGATCAACAACTTTAAAAAAAAAAAAGAGGGTAAAGAATTGGGTCTGTGTGCTTAAAAAAAAAAACTGTCCATCAGGAGCTGGATCAATGGAGTCTTCTCCTCCGATGGTCCTCTGCAGTCATTGAGTAAAATAATTTATTGAGAAGTCCTTTTGTTTGTTTTGAAAGACGTTTTGTTTTCAATTTCACTCCTTAATTTATCTGTTGAAATTTTTTATTCTATATTTTCAAATTTACATTTAAGTGTTTAATTTTTTTTTTGTCTATATAACCAAAAAAGTTGACTATCTGTTCACTTTTTTTTTCCTATCTTTTCAATTTTTTTTCTATATTTTGTTATCAATTCAGTTTTAATCTCTTATCTGTTGAAATATCTCTCCAAAATTTCTTATCTGTTCAACAAACCAGTCACAATGTTCAATTTATTTTTATCTATTCAATTTTATTATCTGTTGAAATACACCAAATTAGGATCTGTTGCAATCTTTCTTTCTCCCTCTTTGGTTCTTACTCTCTATCTGTTAAAATTCTTTATCATATATAATCCAGTATATATATATCTGTTACATTTTTTTATTATTTTTATCTGCTTAATTTTTTATTTCTTTTTTCAATCACAACTATCTGTTGCAATTTGTTTCATCATAGAACAACAACACAGATCAACAACTTTAAAAAAAAAAAAAAAGGTGAATAATTGGGTCTGTGTTCTTAAAAAAAAACTGTCCATAAGAAGCTGGATCAACGGATTCTTCCCCTCCGATGGTCGTCAGCAGGCATTGAGTAAAATAATTTGGTGAGAAGTCCTTTTTTTTGTTTTGAAAGACGTTTTGTTTTCAATTTTACTCCTTAATTTATCTGTCGAATTTTGTTTTTCTATATGTTCAAATTTACATTTAAGTGTTTAATTATTTTTTTTTGTCTATATATTCAAAAAAGTTGACTATCTATTCACTTTTTTCCCCTATCTTTTCAATTTTTTTTCTAGATTTTGTTATCAATTCAATTTTAATCTCTTCTCTGTTCAAATATCTATCCAAAATTTCTTATCTGTTCAATAAACCAGTCACAATGTTCAATTTATTTTTATCTATTTAATTTTATTATCTGTTGAAATACACCAAATCAGGATCTGTTACAATCTTTTTTTCTCTCTCTTTGGTTCTTTTTCTCTATCTGTTGAAAGTCTTTCTCACATATAATCCAATATATATATATCTGTTCCATTTTTTTTTATCTGCTTAATTTTTAATTTTTTTTTTCATTTACAACTATCTGTTGCAATTTCTTTCATCATAGAACAAAAACACAGATCAACAACTTAAAAAAAAAAAAGTGAAGAATTGGGTCTGTGTGCTTGAAAAAAAAAACTGTCCATAAGGAGCTGGATCAATGGAGTCTTCTCCTCTGATGGTCCTCTACAGGCATTGAGTAAAATAATTTGGTGAGATGTCCTTTTGTTTGTTTTGAAAGAGGTTTTGTTTTTAATTTTACTTCTTAATTTATCTGTTGAATTTTTTTATTCTATATGGTCAAATTTACATTTAAGTGTTTAATTTTTTTTTCTATATATTCAAAGAAGTTGACTATCTGTTCACCTTTTTTCCCTATCTTTTCAATTTTTTTTTCAAGATTTTGTTATCAATTCAATTTTAATCTCTTATCTGTTCAAATATCTCTACAAAATTTCTTATCTGCTCAACAAACCGGTCACAATGTTCAATTTATTTTTATTTGTTCAATTTTATTATCTGTTCAAATACACCAAATCAGGATCTGTTACAATCTTTCTTTCTCTCTCTTTGGTTCTTTCTCACATATAATCCCGTATATATATATATATATGTTCAATTATTATTATTATTTTTATCTTGTTAATTTTTAATTTTTTTTTCATTTACAACTATTGTTGCAATTTCTTTCATCGTAGAACAACGACACAGCTCAAAAAAAAAAAAAAAAGTGGAAGAATTGGGTCTATGTGCTTGAAAAAAAAAAACTGTCCATAAGGAGCTGGATCAATGTAGTCTTCTCCTCCGATGGTCTTCTGCAGGCATTGAGTAAAATAATTTGGTGAGAAGTCCTTTTGTTTGTTTTGAAAGACGTTTTATTTTCAATTTTACTCCTTAATTTATCTGTTGAATTGTTTTCTATATGTTCAAATTTACATTTAAGTGTTTAATTATTTTTTTTTGTCTATATATTCAAAAAAGTTGACTATCTGTTCACTTTTTTTTCCCTATCTTTTCAAATTTTTTTCTAAATTTTGTTATCAATTCAATTTTAATCTCTTATCAGTTCAAATATCTATCCAAAATTTCTTATCTGTTCAACAAACCAGTCACAATGTTTAATTTATTTTTATCTGTTCAATTTTATTATCTGTTGAAATACCCCAAATCATGATCTGTTGCAGTCTTTCTTTCTCTCTCTTTAGTTCTTTCCCTCTATATGTTGAAATTCTTTCTCACATATAATCCGGTATATATATCTGTTCAATTTTTTTTATTATTTTTATCTGCTTAATCTTTAATTTGTTTTTCTTTTCAAACTATCTGTTGCAATTTGTTTCATCATAGAACAACAACACAGGTCAACAAATTTTTTAAAAAAAAAAAAAAGTGGAAGAATTGGGTCTGTGTGCTTGAAAAAAAAAACTGTCCATAAGGAGCTGGATCAATGGAGTCTTCTCCTCCGATGGTCCTCTGCAGGCATTGAGTAAAATAATTTGGTGAGAAATCCTTTTGTTTGTTTTGAAAAGGTTTTGTTTTCAATTTTACTCCTTAATTTATCTGTTGAATTTTTTTATTCTATATGTTCAAATTTACATTTAAGTGTTTAATTTTTTTTTGTCTATATATTCAAAAAAGTTGACTATCTGTTCACTTTTTTTTCCCTATCTTTTCAAATTTTTTTCTAGATTTTGTTATCAATTCAGCTTAAATCTCTTATATATTCAACAAACCAGTCACAATGTTAAATTTATTTTTATCTGTTCAATTTTATTATCTGTTGAAATACACCAAATCAGGATCTGTTGCAATCTTTCTTTCTCTCTCTTTGGTTCTTACTCTTTATCTGTTAAAATTCTTTCTCACATATAATCCAGTATATATATCATTTCTATTTTTTTATTATTTTTATCTGCTTAATTTTTATTTTTTTTTTCATTTACAACTATCTGTTGCTATTTGTTTCATCATAGAACAACAACAAAGACCAACAACTTTAAAAAAAAAAAAAAAAGTGAAGAATTGTGTGTGTGTTCTTGAAAAAAAAACTGTCCATAAGGAGTTGAATCAACGGATTTTTCTCCTCCGATGGTCCTCTGCAGGCATTGAGTAAAATAATTTGGTGAGAAGTCATTTTCTTTCTTTTGAAAGACATTTTGTTTTCAATTTTACTCCTTAATTTATCTGTTTAATTTTTTTCTATATGTTCAAATTTACATTTAAGTGTTTAATTATTTGTTTTTTGTCTATATATTCAAAAAAGTTGACTATCTGTTCACTTTTTTTTCCTATCTTTTCAAATTTTTTTCTAGATTTTGTTTTCAATTCAATTTTAATCTCTTATCTGTTCAAATATCTATCAAAAATTTCTTATCTGTTCAAAAAACCAGTCACAATGTTCAATTTATTTTTATCTGTTTAACTTTATTATCTGTTGAAATACACCAAATCAGGAGATGTTACAATCTTTCTTTCTCTCTCTTTGGTTCTTTCTCTATATCTGTTGAAATTCTTTCTCACATATAATCCAGCATACATATTTCTGTTCTATTTTTTTTATTATTTTTATCTGCTTAATTTTAAATTTTTTTTTTCATTTACAACTATCTGTTGCAATTTGTTTCATCATAGAACAACAACACAGACCAACAACTTAAAAAAAAAAAAAAGTGAAGAATTGGGTCTGTGTGCTTGAAAAAAAAAACTGTCCATAAGGAGCTGGATCAATGGAGTCTTCTCCTCTGATGGTCCTCTGCAGGCATTGAGTAAAATAATTTGGTGAGAAGTCCTTTTGTTTGTTTTGAAAGACATTTTGTTTTCAATTTTACTCCTTAATTTATCTGTTGAATTTTTTTTCTATATGTTCAAATTTACATTTAAGTGTTTAATTATTTTTTTGTCTATATATTTAAAAAAGTTGACTATCTGTTCACTTTTTTTCTAGATTTTGTTATCAATTCAATTTTAATCTCTTATCTGTTCAAATATCTATCCAAAATTTCTTATCTGTTCAACAAACCAGTCACAATGTTCAATTTATTTTAATCTATTTAATTTTATTATCTTTTGAAATACACGAAATCAGGATCTGTTACAATCTTTTTTTTTTCTCTCTTTGGTTCTTTCTCTCTATCTGTTGAAATTCTTTCTCACATATAATCCAGTATATATATATCTGTTCCATTTTTTTTTATTATTTTTATCTGCTTAATTTTTAATTTTTTTTTCATTTACAACTATATGTTGCAATTTCTTTCATCATAGAACAAAGACATAGATCAACAACTTAAAAAAAAAAAGTGAAGAATTGGGTCTGTGTGCTTGAAAAAAAAAAACTGTCCATAAGGAGCTGGATCAATGGAGTCTTCTCCTCCGATGGTCTTCTGCAGGCATTGAGTAAAATAATTTGGTGAGAAGTCCTTTTGTTTGTTTTGAAAGACGTTTTATTTTCAATTTTACTCCTTAATTTATCTGTTGAATTGTTTTCTATATGTTCAAATTTACATTTAAGTGTTTAATTATTTTTTTTTTGTCTATATATTCAAAAAAGTTGACTATCTGTTCACTTTTTTTCCCTATCTTTTCAAATTTTTTTCTAGATTTTGTTATCAATTCAATTTTAATCTCTTATCAGTTCAAATATCTATCCAAAATTTCTTATCTGTTCAACAAACCAGTCACAATGTTTAATTTATTTTTATCTGTTCAATTTTATTATCTGTTGAAATACTCCAAATCATGATCTGTTGCAGTCTTTCTTTCTCTCTCTTTAGTTCTTTCCCTCTATATGTTGAAATTCTTTCTCACATATAATCCGGTATATATATTTATCTGTTCAATTTTTTTTATTATTTTTATCTGCTTAATCTTTAATTTGTTTTTCATTTCAAACTATCTGTTGCAATTTGTTTCATCATAGAACAACAACACAGGTCAACAAATTTAAAAAAAAAAAAAAAAAAGTGGAAGAATTGGGTCTGTGTGCTTGAAAAAAAAACTGTCCATAAGGAGCTGTATCAATGAAGTCTTCTCCTCCGATGGTCCTCTCCAGGCATTGAGTAAAATAATTTGGTAAGAAGTCATTTTGCTTGTTTTGAAAGACGTTTTGTTTTCAATTTTACTCCTTAATTTATCTGTCGAATTTTTTTTTCTATATTTTCAAATTTACATTTAAGTGTTTAATTATTTTTTTGTCTGTATATTCAAAAAAGTTGACTATCTGTTCACTTTTTTTTCCTTATCTTTTCAAATTTTTTTCTAGATTTTCTTATCAATTCAATTTTAATCTCTTATCTGTTCAAATATCTGTGAAAAATTTCTTATCTGTTCAACAAACCAGTCACAATGTTTAATTTATTTTTATCTATTCAATTTTATTATCTGTTGAAATACACCAAATTAGGATCTGTTACAATCTTTCTTTCCCTCTCTTTCGTTCTTTCTCTCTATCTGTTGAAATTCTTTCTCATATACAATCCAGTGTATATATATCTGTTCAATTTTTTATTATTTTTTTCTACTTAATTTTTAATTTTTTTTTCATTTCCAACTATCTGTTGCCATTTGTTTCATCATAGAACAACAACACTGATCAACAACTTTAAATAAAAAAAAAAGTTAAGAATTGGGTCTGTGTGCTTGAAAAAAAAAACTGTCCATAAGGAGCTGGATCAATGGAGTCTTCTCCTCCGATGGTCCTCTGCAGGCATTGAGTAAAATAATTTCGTAAGAAGTCATTTTGTTTGTTTTGAAAGACGTTTTGTTTTCAATTTTACTCCTTAATTTATCTGTTGAATTTTTTTGTTCTATATGTTCAAATTTACATTTAAGTGTTTAATTTTCTTTTTTTCTATATATTCAAAAAAGTTGACTATCTGTTCACTTTTTTTCCCAATCTTTTCAAATTTTTTTCTATATTGTGTTATCAATTCAATTTTAATCTCTTATCTGTTGAAATATCTATCCAAAATTTCTTGTCTGTTCAACAAACCAGTCACAATGTTCAATTTATTTTTATCTGCTCAATTTTATTATCTTTGAAATACACCAAATCAGGATCTGTTGCAATCTTTCTTTCTCTCTCTTTGGTTCTTTCTCTCTATCAGTAGAAATTATTTCTCACATATAATCCAGTATATATATATTTGTTCCGTTTTTTTTATTATTTTTATCGGCTTAATTTTTAATTTTTTATTCATTTACAACTATCTGTTGAAATTTGTTTCATCATAGAACGACAACACAGATCAACAACTTAAAAAAAAAAATGAAGAATTGGGTCTGTGTGCTAGAAAAAAAAAACTGTCCATAAGCAGCTGGATCAATGGAGTCTTCTCCTCCGATGGTCCTCTGCAGGCATTGAGTAAAATAATTTGGTGAAAGTCCTTTTGTTTGTTTTGAAAGACGTTTTCTTTTCAATTTTACTCCTTAACTATCTGTTGAATTTTTTTATTCTATATGTTCAAATTTACATTTAAGTGTTTAATTTTTTTTTCCTATATATTAAAAAAAAATTGACTATCTGCTCACTTTTTTTCCCTATCATTTCAATTTTTTTTCTAGATTTTGTTATCAATTCAATTTTAATCTCTTATCTGTTCAAATATCTATCCAAAATTTCGTATCTGTTCAACAAACCAGTCACAATGTTCAATTTATTTTTATCTGTTAATTTTATTATCTGTTGAAATACACCAAATCAGGATCTGTTGCAATCTTTCTTTCTCTCTCTTTGGTTCTTTCTCTCTATCAGTAGAAATTCTTTCTCACATATAATCCAGTATATATATATCTGTTCCATTTTTTTTATTATTTTTATTTTCTTAATTTTGAATTTTACTTTTCATTTACAACTATCTGTTGCAATTTGTTTCATCATAGAACGACAACACAGATCAACAACTTTAAAAAATAAAAAAAAAATAAAAAAAGTGAAGAATTGGGTCCTTGTGCTTGAAAAAAAAAACTGTCCATAAGGAGCTGGATCAATGGAGTCTTCTCCTCCGATGGTCCACTGCAGGCATTGAGTAAAATAACTTGGTGAGAAGTCCTTTTGTTTGTTTTGAAAGACGTTTTGTTGTCAATTTTACACCTTAATTTATCTGTTGAATTTTTTTTTTTCTATATGTTCAAATTTACATTTAAGTGTTTAATTATTTTTTTTGTCTATATATTCAAAAAAGTTGACTATCTGTTCACTTTTTTTCCCCATCTTTTCAAAACATTTTCTAGATTTTTTTATCAATTCAATTTTATTCTCTTATCTGTTAAAATATCTATTCAAAATTTCTTGTCTGTTCAACAAACCAGTCACAATGTTCAATTTATTTTTATCTGTTCAATTTTATTATCTGTTGAAATACACCAAATCAGGATCTGTTGCAATCTTTCTTTCCCTCTCTTTAGTTCTTTCTCTCTGTATGTTGAAATTCTTTCTCACATATAATCCAGTATATATATATATCTGTTCAATTTTTTTTATTATTTTTATCTGCTTAATCTTTAATTTTTTTTTCATTTACAACTATTTGTTGCAATTTGTTTTATCATAGAACAACAACACAGATCAAAAAGTTTAAAAAAAAAAAAGTGGAAGAATTGGGTCTGTGCTTAAAAAAAAAAACTGCCCATATAGCGGTCCCGGGTTTACCCCTTGTTGTATAGTGATTCGGACATATGTCCGTGGATGTTGGTAGTTGAGTATTGGCTTGTTTACATCCTTTGCTTTGTATTTGAGTTATAGGATGTGTTGGGCAGGTTTGTTACAGGTTGGTTGTGCTTGGGAGCCAAGTGTTGCTGCCCAGATTTTTGGCTGGTCGCTCGAGCGAGGGTTTGGTCGCTCGAGTGAGGGTAGTTTTTGTGTCTGGTGGCTCGAGCCAGGATGGCTTCGCTCGAGCGACCGATTGCGTCTGACCCAGACCTGAAAGTTGCATTTCTTGGCTCGAGCGAGCTTTTCTTCGCTGGAGCGATCTGGTTCGTTCTTCGCTCGAGCGAGCGTCGTGTTGCAAATCGGAAGATTTGAACTGTTGGCTTGAATGAGTGTATCTTCGCTCGAGCGAGGTCAGTTTTTGTGTCTGGTCGCTCGAGCGACCAAGTCTTCGCTCGAGCGAGCCTGTTTATATCAGCAAGGCAGCAGCCGAATTAGACTTCACTTTTTCAAAATTCTATCTTCTTCAAACCCTTGATTTGAGAGCTTCTCTCTCTACACTTGCACTCTCTCTAAGATTTGATCTACCTAGGGTGATTTCCTACCCTAAGGCCTTTGTTAAAAAGATAGAGGGTGACTTGGGCTTCGTTTTAATCGGAACAAATTTGGTTTTGGAGCAAGTTGGGTGTTGGCCATCATCTCCTTTTGAGCTAAATCTTTGAGGTAGGGATATCCTACTCCTCTTTATGAGTTTTGTCTTTAAATTTTAGCATTTTGATATGTTGGAAGTTGTTGTGTAATTTTGGGAAACTTTGGGCCATTGTGTAATTTTACAAAAGTTGGGGGTTTTGTCTATTATAAACCTAGAGGCATGTTTGGTATAGAAACATGGGATTAATGTTGAAACATTGATGAAAGGGGAACCTAAGGGTTGTAATGTTAATTATGGAAAATGTCCTAATTACATTGATTAATTAATTTGGATAATTAATTGTGAGAAATGAGGAATTGAAATAGAAATGTGTCATGAATTATGACGATGGAAAGAATACATTGACTTTATGTATTGATATGTGATGTGTATAATTGTTGTTTATATGCATTGTGTTGTGTTGGAGGAGATAGGGGATGTACTCCACGGTTTAGGGGAAGATAGGGGATGGACCTCTAAGCCGGATGTTGTTGGGAGGAGATAGGGGATGAACTCCGTAGATAGAGCTTGTATGCTTATCTAGAAATGTATTGACAGAGCGCATATGCTTGTCTTTGGAAGTATTGATATAACTGTTATGTTTATCGTTGATGAGGTGAAAAGTGTTGGCATGAGTTTTGTCTCATGTGAGATGTTTGGCCAGGTTCTGAGCCAAGGTTACGAATTTAAAAGAAAAAGGAATGGAAATGGAAATGAGAGGAAACATAGGCTTGCATGTCTTGGAATTGTAATATGTTATGAAAGAATGTAAAAGTGTTGACCATCTATCAACTGTTAATCTTTTAGTCATTATTCATAACTGGTTTAGTATATTTCTACTGGGCTGTGGCTCACCCTATATGGGAACATCATTTTCAGGTACAGGTAGCATGCCACCTCCAAGGACTTAGCTTGGGAGGCTAGTGGCGGATAGACTTTTTGGTTGTCTTTCCTTTTGATGTATTACATGTAAATTCAAGCCAATGGCTTAATGTGTAAATGAGTTAGCACTCTACTTTCTTGTAACCAAGTGTTAACTTGGAAAGCTGTAAGCCCTTAGGGCATTTGCTTTTGTTGTTAACATGTAATACTCTTTGTAATGAAACTCTGATAAATGGAAGGATATGGATCTTTATATATCATAGCATGTCTTTATTGTTGGGATTATTGTTATTATTTTGAGGGCGTTACAACTTGGTATCAGAGCGTACCGGGTTCGAATACTTTGGGTACGTGGGAAGTGATTAGGATCACAATGGGTTTGTCTCGCTTAATAGAGACTTAGGTGTACTGTTATATGTTTATATGATAACATGCTTATGTGATTATTTGGGTATGGGATTTAGTTTCTAGGATGTTGATTGGATCTTTGGGTTTCTGGGAGTCTTGTTGGAAAGGCACTTGATCAATGCTGTTTCTAACCGGTACTCTAGTAACGCCTTGGGACTATCATTATCCGGAAATGAAATTCGTAAGTGCTTATGTGTTTATGTGCTTACGTGGAATGAATTATAGTTGTCCATGCAGTAGGACGTGAGTGTTTAGTTTTGGCACGTTTATGAATGTGCTAACGTTCTGTGTTACCTTTATTAGGATGTCAGGACGAGCAATAGGTGGTAGGCGTGGTAGGCCTAGGAGGTAGGAAGTGCCTTTACCGGATGAGATTCCGGCTGTTTAGGAGGGAGTTGGTCAGGCCAATGTGGCCGAGCCAGCGGGTCAGCAGGCAATGAGTGCCTTGGCCCGGGAAATAGCAGGAGCTTTGGGTATTCTCAGAGCAGGGAATCAGGCAGCTGAGGCAGGGCCTTCTTTCTTGAAGAGGGAGTTCTTCCGGTCAAATCCAGAGGAGTTTGTTGGGGATCCTAAGGAGCCACTGAAGGCAGACGAGTGGCTAGAACAAATGAGTAAGACGTTCGAGATGCTTAGCATTGAGGACGGAGCACTGAAAGTGACCTTGGCATCCTTTCAGCTGAAGGGAGATGCGGGTCAATGGTGGAAGTATGAGAAAGTTCGTGTTGGTGGTACTTGGGAGGCGTTTGTGAATGCTTTCCAGGAGAGGTTTTTATCCGCAGTGGCTAGAGAGAAGCTGAGGGATCAGTTTAGCCGACTTAAGCAGGAGGGTTTGTCTGTGGCCGAGTTTGAGGCTACATTTACTAGCTTGTCCAGGTTTGCACCTGAACTTGTGGCGACAGAGGAGCGCCGGTGCTACGAGTTTGAGCGGAAGTTGAGGTGGGACCTCAAGTTGAAAGTTGGTGGACCTTACATCCGAGAGTACAGGTATTTGGTGGATGCTGCAGCTCATATGGAGCTGATGATGCAGGAGGGAGAGGAGGAGAAACATGGAGGCTCCAAGAGGGGCCAAGAGGGACAGGGTGATGGCAGGAGGCAGAGGGGCTATAACCCTCAGCCGTCCCAGGGTGGTTTGGCCAGGTCGACTTTCCCAGTACCGAGTGCAGGCTCCGGGAGGGGCAATCAGGGAGAGTTCACCTGTTACAAGTGTGGCCAGCCGGGTCACAAGGCTTCAGTTTGCCCACAGAAGGGCGGGGGTCAGAGAGCTGCTTCTTCGTCAGCTAGACCGCAGAGTCAGAGTTTGGGCAGGGGGCAGCCCATGTCGTGTTATTAGTATGGACAGCCTGGGCACATGAAGAGGTTTTGCCCACGGTTGAGTGCCACTTCAGGAGCGTCTGGTTCTAGACAGACGCATGGATTTCAGCCAGCTCAGTCTGTGCAGGCCTCGAGGGCCAATCCGGGGGCTTCGTCGTCCCAGTCAGTGCAGCAGTCCTATGCTCCGAGAGGTGAGCAGGTGGATCAGGGGCCTACAGGGCGCATGTATGCTGTTACCGCACAGGACCTAGTACCTGCTCCATCAGTAGTGAGAGGTACCTTTCTGTTTTGCAAATCGGTTGCTAGTGTGTTGATTGATACAGGTGCGTCTCATTCTTTTGTATCTACTGCATTTGCATCTGTGTTGGAATTGGAGTTAGCACTGTTGGCATATCCTATTTGTGTAGTGTCACCTATTGGGGGTGAGTTGGTTTTGAAACACGGATGTAGAGGTTGTGATATAGAGGTTGACGATCATAGACTTCCGTTTCCTTTTGTAGTTATGCCCATGAAGGGCTTTGATGTTATTTTGGGTATGGACTGGTTATCGTCGTACCGAGCTGTTATTGATTGCTACCGCCAGCGGGTTACTTGTTGTACCGTGAGCGGGGAGTGTTTCCATTTCTTGGGAGACCGGGTTGGTAGTATTGTGCCACCGGGGTATGGTCCGCGAGGGCGGAATGAGCTTAGTGGTCTACTTGCTAGCTTTGAGAGTGGTGAGTGTGATGAGACCCAGATTGTGTTGCCGAGAGTAGTTTGTGAGTACTCGGATGTTTTTCCCGAGGACCTTGTTGATTTGCCACCTCACCGAGAGATTGAGTTCTCTGTCGATTTAGTGCCCGGCACGGCGCCGATTTCTATGGCACCTTACCGTTTTGCTCCAGCAGAGTTGGTTGAGTTGAAAGTTCAGCTCCAGGAATTGCTAGATAAGGGCTTTGTTCGCCCTAGTGTTTCACCGTGGGGAGCACCGATTTCTATGGCACCTTAATTTTTTTTTCATTTACAACTATCTGTTGCATTTTGTTTCATCATAGAACAACAACACAGATCAACAACTTAAAAAAAAAAAAAAGTGAAGAATTGGGTCTGTTTGCTTGAAACAAAAACTGTACATAAGGAGCTGGATCAATGGAGTCTTCTCCTCTGATGGTCCTCTGCAGGCATTGAGTAAAATGATTTGGTGAGAAGTCTTTTTGTTTGTTTTGAAAGACGTTTTGTTTTCAATTTTACTCCTTAATTTATCTGTTGAATTTTTTTTCTTCTATATGTTCAAATTTACATTTAAGTGTTTAATTTTTTTTTTGTCTATATATTCAAAAAAGTTGACTGTCTGTTCACTTTTTTTTCCCTATCTTTTCAAATTTTTTTCTAGATTTTGTTATCAATTCAATTTTAATCTTTTATCTGTTCAAATATCTATCCAAAATTTCTTATCTGTTCAACAAACCAGTCACAATGTTTAATTTATTTTTATCTGTTCAATTTTATTATCTGTTGAAATACACCAAATCAGGATCTGTTGCAATCTTTCTTTCTCTCTCTTTGATTCTTTCTCTCTATCTGTTAAAGTTCTTTCTCACATATAATCCAGTATATATATATCTTTTCCATTTTTTTTATTATTTTTATCTGCATAATTTTTAATTTTTTTTTCATTTACAACTATCTGTTGAAATTTGTTTCATCATAGAACAACAACACAGATCAACAACTTTATAAAAAAAAAAAAAAAGAGTGAAGAATTGGGTCTGTGTTCTTGAAAAAAAACTGTCCATAAGGAACTGGATCAACGGATTCTTCTCCTCCGATGGTCCTCTGCAGGCATTGAGTAAAATAATTTGGTGAGAAGTCCTTTTGTTTGTTTTGAAAGACGTTTTGTTTTCAATTTTACTCCTTAATTTATCTGTTGAATTTTTTTATTCTATATGTTCAAATTTACATTTATGTGTTGAATTTTTTTTTTGTCTATATATTCAAAAAAGTTGACTATCTGTTCACTTTTTTTCCCTATCTTTTCAAATTTTTTTCTAGATTTTGTTATCAATTCAATTTTAATCTCTTATCTGTTCAAATATCTATCCAAAATTACTTATCTGTTCAACAAACCAATCACAATGTTCAATTTATTTTTATCTGTTCAATTTTATTATCTGTTGAAATACACCAAATCAGGATCTGTTGCAATCTTTCTTTCTCTCTCTTTGGTTCTTTCTCTCTATCTGTTAAAATTCTTTCTCACATATAATCCACTATATATATATATCTGTTCCATTTTTTTTATTATTTTTATCTGCTTAATTTTTAATTTTTTTTTTCATTTACAACAATCCGTTGCAATTTGTTTCATCATAGAACAACAACACAGATCAACAACTTTAAAAAATAAAAAGATTAAAAGTGAAGAATTGGGTCTGTGTTCTTGAAAAAAAACTGTCCATAAGGAGTTGGATCAACGGATTCTTCTCCTCCGATGGTCCTCTGCAGGCATTGAGTAAAATAATTTGGTGAGAAGTCCTTTAGTTTGTTTTGAAAGATGTTTTGTTTTCAATTTTACTCCTTAATTTATTTGTCGAATTTTTTTTTCCATATGTTCAAATTTACATTTCGGTGTTTAATTATTTTTTTTGTCTATATATTCAAAAAAGTTGACTATGTGTTCACTTTTTGTCCCTATCTTTTCAATTTTTTTTCTAGATTTTTTTATCAATTCAATTTTAATCTCTTATCTATTCAACTATCTATCAAAAATTTCTTATCTGTTCAACAAACCAGTCACAATGTTCAATTTATTTTTATCTGTTCAATTTTATTATCTGTTGAAATACACCAAATCAGGATCTGTTACAATCTTTCTTTCTCTCTCTTTGGTTCTTTCTCTCTATCAGTTGAAATTTTTTCTCACATATAATGCAGTATATATATTTCTGTTCCATTTTTTTAATTATTTTTATCTGCTTAATTTTTAATTTTTTTTTTCATTTACAACTATCTGTTGCAATTTGTTTCATCATAGAACAACAATACAGATCAACAACTTAAAAAAAAAAGAAGTAAATAATTGGGTTTGTGTGCTTGGAAAAAAAAACTGTCCATAAGGAGTTGGATCAATGGAGTCTTCTCCTCCGATGGTCATCTGCAGGCATTGAGTAAAATAATTTGGTGAGAAATCCTTTTGTTTGTTTTGAAAGACGTTTTGTTTTCAATTTTACTCCTTAATTTATCTGTTGAATTTTTTTATTCAAAATGTTCAAATTTACATTTAAGTGTTTAATTTTTTTTTTGGTCTATATATTCAAAAAAGTTGACTATCTGTTCACCCTTTTTCCCTTTCTTTTCAATTTTCTTTCTAGATTTTGTTATAAATTCAATTTTAATCTCTTATCTGTTCAAATATCTATCCAAAATTTCTTATCTGTTCAATAAACTAGTCACAATGTTCAATTTATTTTTATCTGTTAAATTTTATTATCTGTTGAAATACACCAAATTAGGATCTGTTGTAATCTTTCTTTCTCTCTCTTTGGTTCTTTCTCTCTATCTGTTGAAATTCTTTCTCACATATAATCCGGTATTGTCACGACCCCATTTCGCCCCTAGTAGAATGGTGCCATGATGGCCAGTAATCCGAGGTTACCAAAGGCCACTTACAAGAATTCACACGTGAGTCAGAGTATACATATGGGGCTTACAAACGCGGAAGCAATAAATTAAAAGCTAAGTAGTCCATAAGAGCAGTGCATAAGTTAAATGGAATGTCATACATCATCACATAGCTTTAATACAACAAATGAAGTACAAAATACATCTTGACCAAAAGGCTTCTCAGCCATCAAATACAAATACAATGAAGAATAACTAAGAAGCATGATCTTCAAGATGTTGCAAAACATAATCCAAAACACGTCGGCAAAACATGTCGGCAAAAGACATTTAGGCGTCGCCGCCGTCTTGCTCATTACCTACATATATATAGAGAGGGTGAGCTTGGATACTCAGTGAATGACATAAGTAATAAAGGGTTTACATGAATGATATCCGAGATCTTTTAACAAAGCAATACAAGGAATAAATCAAGTTCATCTATCAAATCTTTTGAAGCTTCAAGGGATGCTTACTAACATCAATATAATACAAGAGATGACATTCCGGTCAAACAAACCCACGCGGTAAAACCGTCAGTGGCAAGGCAAGACAAGGCAAGTGAGATCTCAAAACAATGGTGTCGTTGCATTATAGTCCCCGGACACTAAGGACTTGTGCTACAAATGCTTATAGTCCCCTAGCACATACGGACTTCTAAACTTTATGCTACAAATGCTTATAGTCCCCTAGCACATACGGACTTCCAAACTTTGTGCTACAAATGCTTATAGTCCCCTAGCACATACGGACTTCTAAACTTTGTGCTACAAATGCTTATAGTCCCCTAGCACATACGGACTTCCAAACTTTGTGCTACAAATGCTTATAGTCCCCTAGCACATACGGACTTCCAAGAATGTCATCAAAGCAAGATACAATATTTGATACGCAAAATAGGGATAATCATTCATGCTAATAAGAAATTTCCGAACAAAGCAAAACAAGGTTTTATCAAAGCTTTATAACATATCTTTATTAAAATACCACTCACATAGTTCGTCAAACGTCGGGGTCAGGGCGAGTCCAAGTCCTACAAACACATGGCAAGTCTATTGAATGCACTTTTAAACAATCTTCACATGCATACAAAATGACCTCGGCATTCGCCAGAGCTAAATCAAATCAAAACAAACACTGTTTCTCATCTCGGGGAAACATGCTGGGCACCATCCAGGTCTTGGCCGAGGTCCCACACCTCCTCGCCGAGGTGAGGTCCCGTTGGCCACATTCAAGGAAAAAAAAAATGAAGTTGGGAAACATCTGGGTTTCCTTCTGCTCAAGAACATAAAAAACACGAACATGAAGAGCATGGAGGAAATGAATGCAAAGATCATGGCTTATTATTATAAAATCTGAGATTTCATGCTATGAGTTCGAAAACATGGACCTGGGCACCCATACTTGAGGATCTTACGAAAATAAACACAAAAACATGTATCTTGTTGCAACCTTTCGAATCAAACGAGGCTTTTCTTCAAGAACTCATGAACACTAACTTTCTCTTTCCAAAACCAACTTTAAATCAATGCATGGCATGCAGAACAGATTCAATCGTGCAATGCAGCTAGATGATCGATAAGAACAACAAGAATAGATCAAGATTCTAACCTCAAATCAAGAATCTAACGGTTTGAACTCTAAGGATCAAGCTTGCAATCCACTTTCTCACTCTAAAACTCCTCCTTCTTCTCCTAGAGCTTCTCTCTCCTCAAGAACAAAGATATGATACAAAATGATACATCTCTCTCTCTGCCGGCTGACTTAACACTCAGCTCGGACACGTGGCAATGGCTGGTTGGCTCAACTTGAAAAGGTGACTGATTGAAAAGACAAGACTATGACAAGGTGTGTTCAACAAGCTAGGCGGTAAGGGACTCCGGCGAGTAATGACATCGGCTAATAACAAGACTTCGGCAAGCAAGGGAACCATGACCTCGGCCAGAAAGGACAACACTTGGCCTAGCTGTGCCACACCTCGGCCTAGATGTGCCACACCTCGGTCTAGGTCGTACCAGTCTAGGGCAAGATCACTTGGGTTCAAGGGTAACATCTCGGCCCAGATAGTACACATCTCAGCCTTGGTGGCGAACACCTCGGCCTAGATAATGATATCTCGGCCAATATGTCAGGGTGCGAGTGAAGGCCAACCAAAGAAAACCCAAGATGGTCCTAAGTGTAAAAGTATCAAAGGGGCGACCTAGGCTCAAGATGACCTCGGCTGGAACACACACACCAATGAGGAACATAGCAGTCAAGTAATACTCATGCAAGGCAAGTAGAGATTTGAAATGCAAGCTTAACAAGGCAAAATCATATAAAATGCATATGAGTACAGTTAGGGCAGTGTGAGGTTCATTACAGGTATATATATATCTGTTGAATTATTATTATTATTTTTATCTGCTAAATTTTTAATTTTTTTTTTCATTTACAACTATCTGTTTCAATTTGTTTCATCATAGAACAACAACAAAGATCAAAAACTTTAAAAAAAAAAAAAAAAAAAAAAAGTGAAGAATTGGGTCTGTGTGCTTGAAAAAAAAACTGTCCATAAGGAGCTTAACTTTTTTCCCCAATCTTATCAAATTTTGTTCTAGATTTTGTTATCAATTCTATTTTAATCTCTTATCTGTTGAAATATCTATCCAAAATTTCTTATCTGTTCAACAAACCGGCCACAATGTGTCAATTTATTTTTATCTGTTCAATTTTATTATCTGTTGAAATACACCAAATCAGGATCTGTTACAATCTTTCTTTCTCTCTCTTTGGTTCTTTCTCTCTATCTGTTGAAATTCTTTCTCACATATAATCCAGTATATATATATCTATTCCATTTTTTTTTATTATTTCTATCTACTTAATTTTTTATTTTATTTTTTCATTTACAACTATCCGTTGCAATTTGTTTCATCATAGAACAACAACACAGATCAATAACTTAAAAAAAAAGAAATGAATAATTGGGTCTGCGTGCTTGAAAAAAAAAACTGTCCATAAGGAGCTGGATCAATGGAGTCTTCTCCTCCGATGGTCCTCTGCAGGCATTGAGTAAAATAATTTGGTGAGAAGTCCTTTTGTTTGTTTTGAAAGACGTTTTGTTTTCAATTTTACTGCTTAATTTATCTGTTAAATTTTTTTATTCTATATGTTCAAATTTACATTTAAGTGTTTAATTTTTTTTGTCTATATATTCAAAAAATTTGACAATCTGTTCACTTTTTTTTTTTTCCATATATTCTCAAATTTTTTTCAAGATTTTGTTTTCAATTCAATTTTAATCTCCTATCTGTTCAAATATCTATCCAAAATTTCTCATTTGTTCAACAAACCAGTCACAATGTTCAATTTATTTTTATCTGCTCAATTTTATTATCTGTTGAAATACACCAAATCAAGATTTGTTGCAATCTTTCTTTCTCTCTCTTTGGTTCTTTCTCTCTATCTGTTGAAATTCTTTCTCACATATAATCCAGTATATATATGTCTGTTCAATTATTATTATTATTTTTATCTGCTTAATTTTTAATTTTTTTTTCAATTACAACTATCTGTTGTAATTTGTTTCATCGTAGAACAACAACACAGATCAAAAACTTTAACCAAAAAAAAAAAGAAAAAAAAAAGTGGAAGAATTTGGTCTTTGTGCTTGAAAAAAAAAACTGTCCATAAGGTGCTGGATCAATGGAGTCTTCTCCTCCGATGGTCCTCTGCAGGCATTGAGAAAATAATTTGGTGAGATGTCTTTTTTGTTTGTTTTGAAAGACGTTTTGTTTTCAATTTAACCCCTTAATTTATCTGTTGAATTTTTTTTCTATATGTTCAAATTTACATTTAAGTGTTTAATTATTTTTTTTGGTCTATATATTCAAAAAATTTGACTATCTGTTCACTTTTTTTTCTCTATCTTTTGAAATTTTTTTCTACATTTTGTTATCACTTCAATTTTAATCTCTTATCTGTACAAATATTTACCCAAAATTTCTTATCTGTTCAACAAACCAGTCACAATGTTCAGTTTATTTTTATCTGTTCAATTTTATTATCTGTTGAAATATACCAAATCAGGATCTGTTGCAATCTTTCATTCTCTCTCTTTAGTTCTTTCTTTCTGCATGTTGACATTCTTTCTCACATATAATCCGATATATATATATCTGTTCCATTTCTTTTATTATTTTTATCTGCTTAATTTTTAATTTTTTTTTCATTTACATTTATCTGTTGCAATTTGTTTCGTCACAGAACAACAACATAGATCAACAACTTAAAAAAAAAAAAAAGTGAAGAATTGGGTCTGTGTGCTTGAAAAAAAAAACTGTCCAGAAGGAGCTGGATCAATGGAGTCTTCTCCTCCGATGGTCCTCTGCAGGCATTGAGTAAAATAATTTGGTGAGAAGTCCTTTTGTTTGTTTTGAAAGCCGTTTTGTTTTCAATTTTACTGCTTAATTTATCTGTTAAATTTTTTTATTCTTTATGTTCAAATTTACATTTAAGTTTTTAATTTTTTTTGTCTATATATTCATAAAAGTTGACTATCTGTTCACTTTTTTTTCCATATATTTTCAAATTTTTTTCAAGATTTTGTTATCAATTCAATTTTAATCTCTTATCTGTTCAAATATCTATCCAAAATTTCTTATCTGTTCAACAAACCAGTCACAATGTTCAATTTATTTTTATCTGCTCAATTTTATTATCTGTTGAAATACACCAAATCAGGATCTGTTGCAATCTTTCTTTCTCTCTCTTTGGTTCCTTCTCTCTATCTGTTGAAATTCTTTCTCACATATAATCCAGTATATATATATATCTGTTCCATTTTTTTTATTATTTCTATCTGCTTAATTTTTTATTTTTTTTTTCATTTACAACTATCTGTTGCAATTTGTTTCATCATAGAACAACAACACAGATCAATAACTTAAAAAAAAAGAAGTGAAGAATTGGGTCTGTGTGCTTGAAAAAAAAAACTGTCCATAAGGAGCTGGATCAATGGTGTCTTCTCCTCCGATGGTCCTCTCTAGGCATTGAGTAAAACAATTTGGTAAGAAGTCCTTTTGTTTGTTTTGAAAGACGTTTTGTTTTCAATTTTACTCCTTAATTTATCTGTTGAATTTTTTTATTCTACATATTCAAATTTACATTTAAGTGTTTAATTTTTTTTTTGTCTATATATTTAAAAAAGTTGACTATCTGTTCACCTTTTTTCCTTATCTTTTCAATTTTTTTTTCTAGATTTTGTTATCAATTCAATTTTAATCTCTTATCTGTTCAAATATCTATCCAAAATTTCTTATCTGTTCAACAAACCAGTCACAATGTTCAATTTATTTTTATCTGTTCAATTTTATTATCTGTTGAAATACACCAAATCAGGATCTGTTGCAATCTTTCTTTCTCTCTCTTTGGTTCTTTCTCTCTATCTGTTGAAATTCTTTCTCACATATAAACAGTATATATATATATATATTTGTTCTATTTTTATTATTATTTTTATCTGCTTAATTTTTAATTTTTTTTTCATTTACAACTATCTGTTGCAATTTGTTTCGTCGTAGAACAACAAGATAGATCAAAAACTTTAACAAAAAAAAAATGAAAGAATTGGGTCTGTGTGCTTGAAAAAAAAAACTGTCCATAAGGAGCTGGATCAATGTAGTCTTCTCCTCCGATGGTCTTCTGCAGGCATTGAGTAAAATAATTTGGTGAGAAGTCTTTTTGTTTGTTTTGAAAAACGTTTTGATTTCAATTTTACTCCTTAATTTATCTGTTGAATTTTTTTTTCTATATGTTCAAATTTACATTTAAGTGTTTAATTATTTTTTTTGTCTATATATTCAAAAAAGTTGACTATCTGTTCACTTTTTTTCCCTATCTTTTCAAATTTTTTTCTAGATTTTGTTATCAATTCAATTTTAATCTCTTATCTGTTCAAATATCTATCCAAAATTTCTTATCTGTTCAACAAACCAGTCACAATATTTAATTTATTTTTATCTGTTCAATTTTATTATCTGTTAAAATACACCAAATCAGGATCTGTTGCAATCTTTTTTTCCCTCTCTTTAGTTCGTTCTCTCTGTATGTTGAAATTCTTTCTCACATATAATTCAGTATATATATCTGTTATATTTTTTTTGCTATTTTTGTCTGCTTAATCTTTAATTTTTTTTTTCATTTCCAAATATCTGTTGCAATTTGTTTCATCATAGAACAACAACACAGATCAGCAACTTTAAAAAAAAAAAAAGAAAAAAAAAAGTGGAAGAATTGGGTCTGTGTGCTTGAAAAACAAAACTGTCCATAAGGAGCTAGATTAATGGAGTCCTCTCCTCCGATGGTCCTCTGCAGGCATTGAGTAAAATAATTTGGTGAGATGTCCTTTTGTTTGTTTTGAAAGACGTTTTGTTTTTAATTTTACTCCTTAATTTATCTGTTGAATTTGTTTTTTCTATATGTTCAAATTTTCATTTTGGTGTTTAATTATTTGTTTTCCTCTATATATTAAAAGAAGTTGACTATCTGTTCACTTCTTTTCCCAACCTTTTCAAATTTTTTTCTAGATTTTGTTATCAATTCAATTTTAATCTCTTATCTGTTGAAATATCTATCCAAAATTTCTTATATGTTCAACAAACCAGTCATAATGTTCAATTTATTTTTATCTGTTCAATTTTATTATCTGTTGAAATACACCAAATCAGGATCTGTTGCAATCTTTCTTTCTCTCTCTTTGGTTCTTTCTCTCTATCTGTTGAAATTCCTTCTTACATATAATCCAGTATATATATATCTGTTCCATTTTTTCATTATTTTTATCTGCTTAATTTTCAATTTTTTTTTTCATTTAAAACTATCTGTTACAATTTGTTTCATCATAGAACAACAACACAGATCAACAACTTAAAAAAAAAAGAAAAAGAAAAAAGGAGTGAAGAATTGGGTCTGTGTTTCTTGAAAAAAAAACTGTCCATAAGGAGCTGGATCAATGGAGTCTTCTCCTTCGATGGTCCTCTGCAGGAATTGAGTAAAATAATTTGGTGAGAAGTCCTTTTGTTTGTTTTGAAAGACGTTTTTTTTTTCAATTTTATTCCCTAATTTATCTGTTGAATTTTTTTTTCTATATGTTCAAATTAACATTTAAGTGTTTAATTTTTTTTTTGTCTATATATTCAAAAAAGTTGACTACCTGTTCACTTTTTTCCCATATCTTTTCAATTTTTTTTCTAGATTTTGTTATCAATTCAATTTTAATCTCTTATCTGTTCAAATATTAATCCAAAATTTCTTATCTGTTCAACAAACCCGTCACAATGTTCAATTTATTTTTATCTGTTTAACTTTATCATCTGTTGAAAAACAACAAATCATGATCTGTTACAATCTTTCTTTCTCTCTCTTTGGTTCTTTCTCTCTATCTGTTGAAATATTTTCTCACATATAATCCAGTATATATATATATCTTGTTAATTTTTTTTACTATTTTTATTTGCCTAATTTTTAATTTTTTTTTCATTTACAACTATCTGTTGCAATATGTTTCATCGTAGAACAACAACACAGATCAACAACTTTAAAAAAAAAAAAAAAAAAGGTGAAGAATTGGGTCTGTGTGCTTGAAAAAAAAAACTGTCCATAAGGAGCTGGATCAATGGAGTCTTCTCCTCCGATGGTCCTCTGCAGGCATTGAGTAAAATAATTTGGTGAGAAGTCCTTTTATTTGTTTTGAAAGACGTTTTGTTTTCAATTTTACTCCGTAATTTATCTGTTGAATTTTTTTTTCTATATGTTCAAATTTACATTTAAGTGTTTAATTTTTTTTTGTCTATATATTCAAAAAAGTTGACTATCTATTCACTTTTTTTCCCTATCTTTTCAAATTTTTTTCTTGAATTTGTTATCAATTCAATTTTATTCTCTTATCTGTTGAAATATCTATCCAAAATTTTTTATCTGTTCAACAAACCAGTCACAATGTTCAATTTATTTTTATCTGTTCAATTTTATTATCTGTTGAAATACACCAAATCAGGATCGGTTGCAATCTTTCTTTCTCTCCCTTAGGTTCTTTCTCTCTATCTGTTGAAATTCTTTCTCACATATAATCTAGTATATATATATATATGTCCCATTTTTTTTTATTATTTTTATCTGCTTAATTTTTAATTTCTTTTTTCATTTACAACTATCTGTTGCAATTTGTTTCATCATAGAACAACAACACAGATCAAAAAAAAAAATGAAGAATTGGGTCTGTGTGCATGAAAAAAAAACTGTCCATAAGGAGCTGGATCAATGGAGTCTTCTCCTCCGATGGTCCTCTGCAGGCATTGAGTAAAATAATTTGGTGAAAGTCCTTTTGTTTGTTTTGAAAGACGTTTTCTTTTCAATTTTACTCCTTAATTTATCTGTTGAATTTTTTTATTCTATATGTTCAAATTTACATTTAAGTGTTTAATTTTTTTTTTTCTATATATTCAAAAAAGTTGACTATCTGTTCACTTTTTTTCCCTATCTTTTCAAATTTTTTTCTAGATTTTGTTATCAATAAAGTTGACTATCTGTTCACTTTTTTTCCCTATCTTTTCAAATTTTTTTCTAGATTTTGTTATCAATTCAATTTTAATCTCTTATCTTTTCAAATATTTATCCAAAATTTCTTATCTGTTCAACAAACCAGTCACAATGTTCAACTTATTTTTATCCGTTCAATTTTATTATCTGTTGAAATACACCAAATCAAGATCTGTTGCAATCTTTCTTTCTCTCTCTTTGGTTCTTTCTCTTCATCTGTTGAAATTCTTTCTCACATATAATCCAGTATATATATATCTGTTCCATTTTTTTATTATTTTTATCTGCTTAATTTTTAATTTTTTCTTTCATTTACAACTATCTGTTGCAATTTGTTTCATCATAGAACAACAACACAGATCAACAACTTTAAAAAATAAAAAAAATTAAAAAAAAAAGTGAAGAATTGGGTCTGTGTTCCTTGAAAGAAAACTGTCCATAAGGGGCTGGATCAATAGAGTCTTCTCCTCCGATGGTCCACTGCAGGCAATAAGTAAAATAATTTGGTGATATGTCATTTTATTTGTTTTGAAAGACGTTTTGTTTTCAATTTTACTCCTTAATATATCTGATGAATTTTTTTTTTCTATATGTTCAAATTTACATTTAAGTGTTGAATTATTTTTTTTGTCTATATATTCAAAAAATTGACTATCGGTTCACTTTTTTTTCCTATCTTTTCAAGTTTTTTTCTAGAATTTGTTATCAATTCAATTTTAATCTCTTATCTGTTCAAATATCTATCCAAAATTTCTTATCTGTTCAACAAAACCAGTCACAATGTTCAATTTATTTTTATCTGTTCAATTTTATTATCTGTTGAAATACACCAAATCAGGATCTGTTGCAATCTTTCGTTCTCTCTCTTTAGTTCTTTCTCTCTGTATGTTGAAATTCTTTCTCACATATAATCCAGTATATATATATATGTTCAATTTTTTTTATTCTTTTTATCTGCCTAATCTTTTTTTTTTTTCATTTACAACTATCTGTTGCAATTTGTTTCATCATAGAACAACAACATAGATCAACAAATTTAAAAAAAAAAAAAAAGTTGAAGAATTGGGTCTGTGTGCTTGAAAAAAAAAACAGTCCATAAGGAGCTGTATCAATGGAGTCTTCTCCTTCGATGGTCCCCTGCAGGCATTGAGTTAAATAATTTAGTGAGAAGTCCTTTTATTTGTTCTGAAAGACGTTTTGTTTTCAATTTTACTCCTTAATTTATCTTTTGAATTTGTTTTTCTATATGTTCAAATTTACATTTAAGTGTTTAATTTTTTTTTTTGGTCTATATATTGGAAAAAGTTGACTATTTTTTCACTTTTTTTCCTTATCTTTTCAAAAAAAATTTCTAGATTTTGTTATCAATTCAATTTTAATCTCTTATCTGTTCAAATATCTATCCAAAATTTCTTATCTATTCAACAAATCAGTCACAATGTTCAATTTATTTTTATCTGTTCAATTTTATTATATGTTGAAATACACCAAATCAGGATCTGTTGCAATCTTTCTTTATCTCTCTTTGGTTCTTTCTCTCTATCTGTTGAAATTCTTTCTCACATATAATCCAGTATATATATATATCTGTTCCATTTTTTTTTATTATTTTGATCTGCTTAATTTTTAATTTTTTTTTCATTAACAACTATCTGTTGCAATTTGTTTCATCATAGAACAACATCACAGATCAACAAGTTAAAAAAAAAAATGAAGAATTGGGTCTGTGTGCATGAAAAAAAAATTGTCCATAAGGAGCTGGATCAATGGAGTGTTCTCCTCCAATGGTCCTCTGTAGGCATTGAGTAAAATAATTTGGTGAAAGTCCTTTTGTTTGTTTTGAAAGACGTTTTCTTTTCAATTTCACTCCTTAACTATCTGTTGAATTTTTTTAGTCTATATGTTCAAATTCACATTTAAGTGTTTAATTTTTTTTCCTATATATTAAAAAAAATTGACTATCTGCTCACTTTTTTTCCCTATCTTTTCAATTTTTTTTCCAGATTTTGTTAACAATTCAATTTTAATCTCTTATCTGTTCAAATATCTATCCAAAATTTCTTATCTGTTCAACAAACCAGTCACAATGTTCAATTTATTTTTATCTGTTTAATTTTATTATCTGTTGAAATACAGCAAATCAGGATCTGTTGCAATATTTCTTTCTCTCTCTTTGGTTCTTTCTCTCTATCAGTAGAAATTCTTTCTCACATATAATCCAGTATATATATATATCTGTTCCGTTTTTTTTATTATTTTTATTTGCTTAATTTTTAATTTTTTTTTTCATTTACAACTATCTGTTACAATTTGTTTCATCATAGAACAACAACACAGATCAACAACTTTAAAAAATTAAAAAAAAAAGTGAAGAATTGGGTCTGTGTGCTTGAAAAAAAAAACAGTCCATAAGGAGCTGGATCAATGGAGTTTTCTCCTCCGATGGTCCACTGCAGGCATTGAGTAAAATAATTTGGTGAGAAGTCCATTTGTTTGTTTTGAAAGTCATTTTGCTTTCAATTTTACTCCTTAATTTATCTGTTGAATTTTTTTTTTTCTATATGTTCAAATTTACATTTAAGTGTTGAATTATTTTTTTTTGTCTATATATTCAAAAAAGTTGACTATCTGTTCACTTTTTTTCCCTATCTTTCCAAGTTTTTTTCAAGATTTTGTTATCAATTCAATTTTAATCTCTTATCTGTCCGAATATCTATCCAAAATTTCTTATCTGTTGAGCAAAACCAGTCACAATGTTCAATTTATTTTTATCTGTTCAATTTTAATATCTGTTGAAATACACCAAATCAGGATCTGTTTCAATCTTTCTTTCTCTCTCTGTAGTTCTTTATCTCTGTATGTTGAAATTCTTTGTCACATATAATCCAGTATATATATATCTGTTCAATTTTTTATATATATTTTTATCTGCTTAATTTTTAATTTTTTTTTCATTGACAACTATCTGTTGCAATTTGTTTCATCATAGAGCAACAACACAGATCAGCAAATTTAAATAAAAAAAAAAAGTTGAAGAATTGGGTCTGTGTGCTCGAAAAAAAAACTATCCATAAGGAGCTGGATCCATGGAGTCTTCTCCTCCGATGGTCCTCTGCAGACATTGAGTAAAATAATTTGGTGAGAGGTCTTTTTGTTTGTTTTGAAAGACGTTTTGTTTTCAATTTTACTTCTTAATTTATCTGTTGAATTTGTTTTTTCTATATGTTGAAATTTTCATTTAAGTGTTTAATTTTTTTTTTCTATATATTCAAAAAAGTTGACTATCTGTTCACTTTTTTTCCCTATCTCTTCAAATTTTTTTCTAGATTTTGTTATCAATTTAATTTTAATCTCTTATCTGTTCAAATATCTATCCAAAATTTCTTATCTGTTCAACAAACCAGTCACAATGTTCAATTTCTTTTTATCTGTTCAATTTTATTATCTGTTGAAATACACCAAATCAGGATCAATTGCAATGTTTCTTTCTCTCTCTTTGGTTCTTTCACTCTATCTGTTGAAATTCTTTCTCACATATAATCCAGTACATATATCTGTTCAATTTTTTTTTATTATTTTTATCTACCTAATTTTTAATTTTTTTTTCATTTACAACTATCTGTTGCAATTTGTGTCATCATAGAACAACAACACAGATCAACAACTTTAAAAAAAAAAAAAAAAGAGAGAAAAAAAAACTGGAAGAATTGGGTCTGTGTGCTTGAAGAAAAAAAAACTGTCCATAAGAAGGTAGATCGATGGAGTCTTCTTCTCCGATGGTCCTCTGCAGGCATTGAGTAAAATAATTTGGTGAGAAGTCCTTTTGTTTGTTTTGAAAGATGTTTTGTTTTCAATTTTACTCCTTAATTTATTTGTTGAATTTTTTTTTTCTATATGTTCAAATTTACATTTAAGTGTTTAATTATTATTTTTTTTGTCTATATATTCAAAAAAGTTGACTATCTGTTCACTTTTTTTCCCTATCTTTTCAAATTTTTTTCTAGATTTTGTTATCAATTCAATTTTAATCTCTTATCTGTTCAGATATCTATCCAAAATTTCTTCTCTGTTCAACAACTCAGTCACAACGTTCAATTTATTTTTATCGGTTCAATTTTATTATCTGTTGAAATACACCAAATCAGGATCTGTTGCAATCTTTCTTTCTCTCTCTTTGGTTCTTTCTCTCTATCTGTTGAAATTCTTTCTCACATATAATCCAGTATATATATATATTTTATTATTATTATTTTTATCTGCTTAATTTTTATTTTTTTTTTCATTTAGAACTATCTGTTGCAATTTGTTTCATCGTAGAACAACAACACAGATCAATAACTTTAAAAAAAAAATGAAGAATTTGATCTGTGTGCTTGAAAAAAAAAACTATCCATAAGGAGCTGGATCAATGGAGTCTTCTCCTCCAATGGTCCTCTGCAGGCATTGAGTAAAATAATTTGGTAAGATGTCCTTTTGTTTGTTTTGAAAGACGTTTTGTTTTCAATTTTACTCCTTAATTTATCTGTTGAATTTGTTTTTTCTATATGTTCAAATTTTCATTTTGGTGTTTAATTATTTTTTTTCCTCTATATATTAAAAGAAGTTGACTATCTGTTCACTTCTTTTCCCAACCTTTTCAAATTTTTTTCTAGATTTTGTTATCAATTCAATTTTAATCTCTTATCTGTTCAAATATCTATCCAAAATTTCTTATCTGTTCAACGAACTAGTCACAATTTTCAATTTATTTTTATCTGTTGAAATACACCAAATCAGGATCTGTTGCAATCTTTCTTTCTCTCTCTTTGGTTCTTTCTCGCTATCTGTTGAAATTTTTTCTCACATATAATCCAGTATATATAACTGTTCAATTTTTTTTATTAATTTTATCTGCTTAATATTTAATTTTTTTCATTTATAACTATCTGTTGCAATTTGTTTCATCATAGAACAACAACACAGATTAACAACTTAAAAGGAAAAAAAGAGAGAAAAAAAAAGTGAAAGAATTGGGTCTGTGTGCTTGAAAAAAAAAACTGTGCATAAGAAGCTGGATCAATGGAGTCTTCTTCTCCGATGGTCCTCTACAGGCTTTGAGTAAAATAATTTGGTGAGAAGTCCTTTAGTTTGTTTTGAAAGACTTTTTGTTTTCAATTTTATTCCTTAATTTATCTGTTGAATTTTTTTTTCTATATGTTCAAATTTTTATTTAGGTGTTTAGTTATTACTTTTTTTGTCTATATATTCAAAAAAGTTGACTATCTGTTCACTTTTTTTCCCTATCTTTTCAAATTTTTTTCTAGATTTTGTTATCAATTCAATTTTAATCTCTTATCTGTTCAAATATCTATCCAAAATTTCTTATCTGTTCAACAAACCAGTCACAATGTTCAATTTATTTTTATCTCTTCAATTTTATTATCTGTTGAAATACACCAAATCAGGATCTGTTGCAATCTTTCTTTCTCTCTCTTTGGTTCTTTTTCTCCGTCTATTGAAATTCTTTCTCACATATAATCCAGTATATATATCGGTTCAATTTTTTTTTATTATTTTTATCTTCTTAATCTTTAATTTTTTTTTCATTTACAACTATTTGTTGCAATTTGTTTCATCATAGAACAACAACACAGATCAACAACTTTAAAAAATAAAAAAAATTTAAAAAAAAAGTGAAGGATTCGATCTGTGTTTCTTGAAAAAAAAACTGTCCATAAGGAGCTGGGTCAATAGAGTCTTCTCCTCCGATGGTCCACTGCAGGCATTAAGTAAAATAATTTGGTGAGAAGTCATTTTATTTGTTTTGAAAGACGTTTTGTTTTCAATTTTACTCCTTAATATATCTGTTGAATTTTTTTTTTCTATATGTTCAAATTTACATTTAAGTGTTGAATTATTTTTTTTGTCTATATATTCAAAAAAGTTGACTATCGGTTCACTTTTTTTTTCCTATCTTTTCAAGTTTTTTTTCTAGATTTTGTTATCAATTCAATTTTAATCTCTTATCTGTTCAAATATCTATCCAAAATTTCTTATCTGTTCAACAAAACCAGTCACAATGTTCAATTTATTTTTATCTGTTCAATTTTATTATCTGTTGAAATACACCAAATCAGGATCTGTTGCAATCTTTCGTTCTCTCTCTTTAGTTCTTTCTCTCTGTATGTTGAAATTCTTTCTCACATATAATCCAATATATATATATCTGTTCAATTTTTTTTTGTTTTTTTTATCTGCTTAATCTTTAATTTTTTTTTCATTTACAACTATCTGTTGCAATTTGTTTCATCATAGAACAACAACACAGATCAACAAATTTAAAAAAAAAAAAAAAAGGTTGAAGAATTGGGTCTGTGTGCTTGAAAAAAAAAACTGTCCATAAGGAGCTGGATCAATGGAGTCTTCTCCTCTGATGGTCCTCTGCTGGCATTGAGTTAAATAATTTACTGAGAAGTCCTTTTATTTGTTTTGAAAGACGTTTTGTTTTTAATTTTACTCCTTAATTTATCTTTTGAATTTGTTTTTCTATATATTCAAATTTACATTTAAGTGTTTAATTTTTTTTTTTGGTCTATATATTGGAAAAAGTTGACTATTTTTTCACTTTTTTTCCCTATCTTTTCAAAAAAAATTTCTTGATTTTGTTATCAATTCAATTTTAATCTCTTATCTGTTCAAATATCTATCCAAAATTTCTTATCTATTCAACAAACCAGTTACAACGTTCAATTTATTTTTATCTGTTCAATTTTATTATCTGTTGAAATACACCAAATCAGGATCTGTTGCAATCTTTCTTTCTCTCTCTTTGGTTCTTTCTCTCTATCTGTTGAAATTCTTTCTCACATATAATCCAGTATATATATATATCTGTTCAATTTTTATTATTATTTTTATCTGCCTAATTTTTAATTTTTTTTTATTTACAAACTATCTGTTGCAATTTGTTTCATTATAGAACAACATCACAGATAAACAACTTTATAAAAAAAAAAGGGGGTAGAATAGGGTCTGTGTGCTTGAAAAAAAAAAACTGTCCATAAGGAGCTGGATCAATGGAGTCTTCTCATTTGATGGTCGTCTGCAGGCATTGAGTAAAATAATTTGATGAGAAGTCCTTTTGTTTGTTTTGAAAGACGTTTTGTTTTCAATTTTGCTGCTTAATTTATCTGTTGAATTTTTTTTTCTATATGTTCAAATTTACATTTAATTGTTTAATTATTTTTTTTTGTCTATATATTCAAAAAAGTTGACTATTTGTTCACTTTTTTTCCCTATCTTTTCAAATTTTTTTCTAGATTTTGTTATCAATTCAATTTTAATCTCTTATCTGTTCAAATATCTATCCAAAATTTGTTATCTGTTCAACAAACCTGTCACAATGTTTAATTTATTTTTATCTGTTCAATTTTATTATCTATTGAAATACACCAAATCAGGATCTGTTGCAATCTTTCTTTCTCTCTCTCTTTGGTTTTTTCTCTCTATCTGTTGAAATTCTTTCTCACATATAATCGAGTATATATAAATATATCAGTTCAATTTTTTTTATTATTTTTATCTGCCTAATTTTTAATTTTTTTTTCATTTACAACTATCTGTTGCAATTTGTTTCATCATAGAACAACAACACAGATCAACACTTTACAAAAAAAAAAAAAATTCGAAGAATTGGGTCTATGTGCTTGAAAAAAAAAACTGTCCATAAGGAGCTGGATCAATGGAGTCTTCTCCTCCGATGGTCCTCTGCAGGCATTGAGTAAAATAATTTGGTGAGAAGTCCTTTTGTTTGTTTTGAAAGACATTTTGTTTTCAATGTTACTCCTTAATTTATCTGTTGAATTTGTTTTTTCTATATGTTCAAATTTACATTTAAGTGTTTTTTTTTTGTCTATATATTCAAAAAAGTTGACTATCTGTTCATTTTTTTTCCGAATCTTTTCAAGTTTTTTTTCTAGATTTTGTTATCAATTCAATTTTAATCTCTTATCTGTTCAAATATCTATCCAAAATTTCTTAGCTGTTCAACAAACCCGTCACAATATTCAATTTATTTTTATCTGTTCAATTTTATTATCTGTTGAAATACACCAAATCAGGATCTGTTGCAATCTTTCTTTCTCTCTCTTTGGTTCTTTCTCTCTATCTATTGAAATTCTTTCTCACATATAATACAGTATATATATCAGTTCAATTTTTTTATTATTTTTATCTGCTTAATTTTTAATTTTTTTTTCATTTACAACTATCTGTTGCAATTTGTTTCATCATAGAACAACAACACATATCAACAACTTAAAAAAAAAAAGTGGAAGAATTGGGTCTGTGTGCATGAAAAAAAAAACTGTCCATAAGGAGCTGGATCAATGGAGTCTTCTCCTCCGATGGTCCTCTGCAGGCATTGAGTAAAAGAATTTGGTGAGAAGTCCTTTTCTTTGTTTTGAAAGACGTTTTGTTTTCAATTTTACTCCTTAATTTACCTGTTGAATTTTTTTTCTTTATATGTTCAAATTTATATTTAATTGTTTAATTATTTTTTTTGTTTATATATTCAAGAAAGTTGACTATCTGTCACTTTTTTTTCCCTATCTTTTCAAATTTTTTTGTAGATTTTGTTATCAGTTCAATTTTAATCTCTTATCTGTTGAAATATCTATCCAAAATTTCTTATCTGTTCAACAAACCAGTCACAATGTTCAATTTATTATCTGTTCAATTTTATTATCTGTTGAAATATACCAAATCAGGATCTGTTGCAATCTTTCTTTCTCTCTTTTTCGTTCTTTCTCTCTATCTGTTGAAATTCTTTCTCACATATAATCCAGTTGTTGGCTTTTTGGCTTTCGAAGGGTATTTTTGTAAATGCGAGCGTGCCAGCAAGGATCAATCAGTCCTTACAGAAATTATAATTGCCAACCAATTATCAGACGATTGTGTTTTAGTTCTTTCAGCCTCAATGAAGAGGACTTTTACTGGTGGCTTGACTTAGGAGAAATTAAGAGAAATAACAGTTAATATGAAGAACAATCGAAGTATTTCATTAAAATGAACACTTACAATGATCCAAACTCAGCCTCGGAGAGGTTTACAGCAACAATCTACTTGAATCTACTTGAAACTACTCCTATGAAAGAAGTGCAGTGCAGGTATTTAAAGTGCAGGAATGTAAAGAACAGGTATTTAAAGTGCAGGAAAGGTAAAGACTGGAAATGTAAAAAACTGGAAAAGAAAATATGTAAAGTAAGACTGGTTTGTATGATCTGAGTCTGGGGCCTTTTTCTGGGGGCTTCCCTGCTATTTATTCTCGTCAAGGATGACCTTCGAACTGCACTTCAAACCGTCGAACTGCTCCTCCATGATCGCTGATCATGCTGCCTTAAAAGTAGTTCCACTACGCCATCACTTGCAGTTGAGCTTCCCTCCTGTATTTGAATTTGAATATGAGTAACCGTTGAAGCCACGTCATCTTGCATCTCTTTACTGATCTAGTGCTACTCAGATCATGTGAGAACCAATATTCATCGCCACGTGTACGATCAGGATCGAAGACTTGAATCATCTTCCCATAATACCCTTATTCTGCCACGTATCGAATTGTAACTGGTTTTTACAAAATATGTAGCCAACATTACCCCCCGCACTAATATACCCAATACTTGGTGATATTAGTGGATCAAAGCCTTTCTCGCGCTTTTGGAACGTGCATGGAGTCTAAATTCTGGAAACACAACCGTCACCTATTTGGTGATCATTTGCATTAACTCTCCTTCAATTTGTCGAACATCCCAATACCTTAGCATTCGAACAGACTATGGCTAAATCAACTTCCCTTTCTATTGATCAAGCATATGAAGAGCCATTGAGTAATGTTGCTTCCCCTCGAAAGAACCTCCACGCATTCATTAGCCACCTTTACCCGCCTTTCCATATTCAGGTCATGGGAGCCTTTGCAAATTACCAACCTTTGGATTACGAACATATTGTCCTTAATCCTTTGATTCAACAAGTTGCAGACACAGATACAAGAAGTTCTTCCTCTAACTCCCCCTTGTACCTCGAACAAACTGCTCTCAAACCTTTGATTTGGCAAGTTGCAAATATGGACTTGGGAAACTCTTCTTCACAAACCTCTGCATGGGATGAAGCTACAACTTCTTCATCTTCTGGGGTTTCTGGCTGGACAAGCTAGTCAATACCTAAAACTTATGATTTGAGAGAACGAATCAACCATCATTTTGTTGAGTTCACTGACCCTTTGGAGTTTCCTTCCTATGCTCGAAGTTCAGTGGTCTACCCTTACGTGCCCATTGACCATCGACGTAGTTTGGAGGAGAATCTGCTTGTGGCATGGTACACATCTTCCATGCCTACAACGACAGTGCTTGTTGCCCGACGCCCAGAAGAGGCACAAGGGTACAACCCATCATTCTTGGCCAAGAAGGCGAAGATTTGTTCTTCTGACTGGCTTGATTATATTAATGCCTTTGTTCCTTCTGCTCCCGTGCCATCTCCCATAATAGAAGCATCCACACCTTCTTCTCCATCCACATCTTCTTCTCCATCTTCTGAAACAGAAGCATCCACACCTTCTCCTCCGCCAACTCTTTGCTGGACAGAGAGACTGAGGCTTGCCCTTCCTATGGAAAAAGTTTTTCCACCTTACAAACCTCCACCATCCCCTACTCCAGCTGAGCGGAAACAAGCTCAACTTCTGCCTGCAGCTTTCTCTCACTTGCCCTTCAATGTTCTTGAGGACGAAGTCCCTCTCAAGAACCTTCGATGGGCTTGTGATATTCTGACTAGGGGCCATGTCCTTAATCCCCTTGCCCAAGCAGAACTTCATATGTTCCTGGACCAACTTCCAATGCTCCTCTACTGGCATCGAAATTCCATGGTCACTATACAATCTTTGGATCAACTTTCGTCTCTGCGAATTCATGCCCAATATGAAGCAGAGAACTTCATCGAAGAATTCGATGATTTTAAGAATAAAGATTCTGCGTATTGGGATGATTTGGTCATAGACGAATATGAACAAAGATTGAGAGAGGAAGCTTTCGAAGCAAAGGCTGAAGAGCTCTACAATGAAGTGAGAGCACACCAACTCATACAGCCAACATTAGAAGAGATAGAAGATATAATAAAGAAAGAACAAAAATTCATTGATCATTGTTGGACTAAATTTCATGATCTTGTTATTTATTCTATTCCTTATTTTTATGAGCTTGAGTTTATACCCAGATAGGGTCATTCGATGTAATTGCTTTGGCTTTAATATAAACAAAATCCTTCATTTGGCACTGTTTGCCCCTATTTCCGTTTGCCTTTTAAAGCCAATCCAGAGCTTCGAACTGAACAATCTTATTCTTCGAATATGGGCTCAATTGTTTAAAATGAAAACACTAAGAACCAACATGACTTTTCCAATTTATGGAATAAAGTTGACAGTTTTGGCTGATATCATCTTAGAAACAGTGCTTCGAATTTAACAATATTATCCTTCGAATATAAATCCAATCAATTTCCAATAAGGATGTTGGGATGAATTCTCCAATTTATGGATTATGGTCATCAACTTTTGTTAATTCTTGTTCAGAATTGGTGCTTCGAATTTAACAATCTTACCCCTCAAAGCTAATTAGAACCAATATATGGTCATGGTTAATATAGCCAACCAATTTTAAATTGACCCCTTTTGCTTTGAAGAGCAGTCCATACTTACAACAATATAAAAATTGCCCCGAAAAAATAATTTTTTATGTGTATATATATAAACCAACTGTTGGTTTTAATGTTTCGAACACCCAAATATATCTTTAAAGATCCTCCAGCTTTACCTCAAGAGTATTACTTCTGTTAAGAAACCTACTACAGGTCTTTGATCTCTTCAAAGTAAACAAACCCTTGAGTATTCTTACATTTTTAAGCATGTAATATGCTTCGAAGCCGACTTCTGTATTTCGAAGCCGTTGTTGTTTGATTTTTGGCGCCAAAATCTGGTTTCGAAGCCAAATATCTTGCTTCGAAGCTGGTATTGACATCCGGAATGTGCTCTTCCCTCCAAAAACTATCAATATTGGAAGAGACTCCTCGTATTTGTACTTTTAGTACTTAACGACTTATGGGATATATTTTCCGGACACGAAGGCTTTTAAAACCCTCTTGTTTCGTGTTCTGAAATCACTTGCTTCTTTACAAACCCTTCTCTCTACCGATTTCTCTCTACTCCCTTCTTTACTTTCTGGAAAAGCGTACTATCAATGGCTTCTTCTTCACCAAAAGTACCAGTCATAGAGCGTGTGAGCTCATCTGTAGCTTTGAAAAGGCTTATTGACGCAGAATGTGAGAAGTACAAGGTTGGGGAGAAAAGCGCTATCGATGGGCGTATCTTTGTCCCTCGTCGCCATGAGCAGCAAGACTACGTGCTCGGGCCAATATTCAAGGAGGTCCTTACTGAGCTCCCAACCTTATCCGCGTTTGGAAGACCAATGTCTCCTTTATGAAGGTGGCCTTGATTGGAGGAACTGGAGAATCAATCGCCCTCACCGATGCTGGCCCACGATGAGATCGGAATGGAAAGAATGGTATGACCGGGTCATCCCTGCTAGGACACTGGACCTTCAAGAGCTCTGCCTCCTCGATGCTCTCCGACTATCTAGGGTAACTATCTCAGATGACCCTTTCCTAGTTCCTGCTGCTTTATGTTTTTGGAACCCTATCTTTAATTTCTTTCAATTTAGATGTGGGATGATGGCCCCTACTGTTCTTGACATTTGCCACCTATTAGGAGTATCCCCTATTGGTACTCCCATCACACCGGATTTTCCTGACTTAACAGTCCCTTTCTCCCTCCCCTCTCTTAACTCATCTTACAGTGATTTTGTTAAAGCTGAGAACAAAAGAGAGGGTCCAGTAACTGATAGGGAATTTTTCTCCTTCTTATTATATTGGCTTTGCAAATTCCTCTTCTACACCTCCTCCCAAAGAATCATGCCTGAATTTGCTCCTCTTGCCAAAGCCTTTGTTTTGCAAAAAAGGGTAGCCTTAGCCCCATACGTTCTAGGCCATGTATATAGAGTTTGTTCCCTCTTTTGTGAGAAACCCTTAGATGCTAATCAAGGGGGGCCATTCTGGATCCTTCAGCTTTGGCTTTTTGCCTATTTTACTGAATTACAATCCAAATGCCTTAAATTTTCTAGGCTACACTCTCTTACCCATGGCATAAGACTGGCCAATGCTTCACTCTATCCTTCTACTTTTGCCTTTTATTTCTCTTTCTTCCATCAACTACCAGCTGCCCTTCCTATTCACCGTTTCCGTCCCTTCGAAGCCAGCATAGGTCCAGCTTGGTTGAGTCATTTCCTAAGTGAGAGGCTCTGTGCTTTGGCTGTTCACAAAGATATATGGGCTTCCCTTCTGATTCCTAGAGAGCTATTTATTGGGACCACGAACCCCAGAGCTTATAAATGCATAGCTGAGCCTTATTGTCCTGCTCAATTTGCTAGACAATTTGGCTTCACACAAGGGGTCCCAATACCTCTCTGCAGCAACACCAATCTAAGCCTTACCAGGAAAGATTTGAAAGTTCGAAGGTCAAGGCTAGAAGAGGCAACTTTCAAATTTATAGATGACTTGGCCAATTTTGAGTACACCCCTTTCATTCCTCAAGGCACTTTTTTGAAGAGATACCAGAATTGGTGGGTGAGCAATATGGAAGTTTATTTGGCCATTTCACCTCAAAACCTACTAAAGGTGTTGGATGTGCCCAAGTCCAAGGGAACTGGAACTGTTACTTCTTCCACTGTGCCTCCTCCAACCCAATCCATTCTTGCTGCCTCAACTCCTCCTAAAGTCACTTGAGGTTCTTTGAAGAAAGGTATATACCTTTGTTTTCTTTCCTTAGACTATCTCCATGATGATGGTTACCTTATTCTTAATTCTTCTTCTGCGAAGGTGGTCAGCAGCAAAAGAAGAGGAGACTGCTTGAGCCTGAAAAGGAAACAACTGAGGTGCAAGAAGAAGAAGAAGAAGAAGAAGCAGACCAAGAGCATGAGTCACCCTTGATAAGAAGGGAAAGAGCGACTGATCTGGTTCAAGAGGAGACAACCGCTAGGGGAGTAGAGGAGGAGGTTATTTTTAGGGAATCCGAATCTCAGACTGAAGAAGCTGAGAAAACAATTGAGGAGTAGACAATGCCAATTCAAAGAAAGAAGAGAAGAAAGATTACTGTCTCTCATTCTGACTTTGCTGAGGACTCTAATTCCGAGACAATTGCCCAAGCAATAGAAAAGAGAAGGAAAGTGACTGCTTCAACCACTGCCTTGGTTGAAGATCCCATTCATGAGGCAGCTGCCAAGGCCGTGGAACAAGAACATTCCAAGGCCATAATTGTCTTTGAAAGGGCTGAGAAGAGACGGCAGCAACAAATTCTAAGAGAGGAAACAGCTGCTGCCGATGCATTACAAAGGGAAATGGCAAGAAGGCAACAGACTGCCGAACATTACTCCCTCCGCAGCTCTCCCATCAGTGCCAGTGCTTCTGAAACAAGTAATTTCTTTCATGCCTCTATTCTTTTCTTGTCGACTCTTTAATACTAAGACTTGACATTACTTTATATTTCTTCCTTTGCAGCAACAACCCCTGATCCTACCCCTCAATCTACTTCTTTTTCGAGCCTTGCTCCTCCTTCTCCTTCTAAGGAAATTCCAACCGCTCCCTCTTCTTCGAGGCAGCTAATTTCCCAATTGAGGGTGCTGGTAGTTCTCCAACTCATAGTTCATCACCTTTGCCTACTTCCAGCCCCTCTTCGCTTGATTCATTGGTGGCTAAGACCATAGAGGCTGCCAAAGATGCTCCATCCATTTCTTCTATCCCCATGCAGTCCTCTGTGTCTTCCACCACAACACTCTCTATGCCCTTCATGTCTAGGGATGAGGTAGACATCTTCGAAGGAAGACTAGCTAGTCTCTTCGACATACCCTCTACCTCTCCAACATTCAATATTGAAGCTGAGCCATTAGTCTTGGCTGATTCCTTACTGGAAATTTTTTAGAGTCCTCCTTCCTCCAGCAGCAAGCCTTCTGCACCTTCTATAGACCTGGACACATGCCTGGAACTACTGACTTCTTTTTCGAGGATCCCCTTCGAGGCTCTACAAAGGCCTATCATCAGAAATGGGTTTCTTCAGTGCTGTAACATTGCTGAGCAGTCCGGCATGAATGTCTCAAGTCATCTATCCCAGGCTGCAGCTACTATCGACTTCTACATTAGCATTTGTCATGCTGCCAATGCTGCGAATGAGAAATTGGCTAAAGATCAGAGTTTTGTTTCTCAAGTGCATACCGAAGTATCAGATCTCAAGGAACAACACTCCTCTGTCTCCCAGTTTCGAATTCAGCTGCTGGAGAAGAAAGCTCAACTTGAAGAGGAGCTAGCTGCAGTGAATCAAGCCTTAGTCCGAACTGATACCAAATTGCAAATCACCAACCAAGACTGGCTGATCGAAAAGAAGACATGGCTGCAGCTATTCAACTATTTCCAGCATTTACCAATAGAAAATCTGTTGTACAAAAACAATTGAAACATTGTAATGATTTTTGGGCCAATTTATGGCACAATGTACTTGATTCTTTATGAAAAATCAAATTCTTGTCTATTATCTAAGTAATCTTGTGTTCTTGTACTTAATATTTATTTTATTCCTTGTGTTTCCCAAATGGTTGGAAAATAAGGCTTCAAATACCTGCCATTAATCTTTTTGGGATGTACATAACCATTCAAATTTCTTAAATGATATGCTCCAAAAGGCAGAACTCTATGAATTTGATATGGTCCTTCCCAGTTAGGTGACCATTTGCCAAACTTATGGCTTTTAATTCCTATTGGGAGTATTGTTTTCCATACCAAATCACCTTCATCAAAGCTAATGTGTTTGACCTTCTTATTATAATTCTTGGCTGCTTTCTTCTTTTGGAAAAGAATGCTATTTAATGCCAAAATCCTGGCTTCATCTATGCCTTCTAATTCCAAGCACATACTTTGATGGTATTGCTCAGGATCTAACTGATCTTGGCATCTTACCCTCAGAGATTTAACATTAATCTCTACAGGTAACACCGCATCATGCCCATATACTAAGGCATAGGGAGTGACTCCTGTGCTTGACCTTGGGGAAGTTCTGTAAGCCCACAAAACATCCAATAATAGGTTATGCCAATCCCTAGGATTATCCTCCACAACCTTTTGTATTCCTTTTTTCAAGGACTTATTGGATGATTCAGCTTGACCATTGGCTTGTGCATAATAGGGTGTGGAATTAACAAGGCTAATTCCAAATTCTGCCACAAAAGACTTCACCATTTTCCCATCGAACACAGTCCCATTATCAACTGTTATGGTTTGTGGGATGCCAAATCTGTGGATCAGATCTTTAATGAACCCAATGACCTCTGTCTGGTCTACAGCCTCGTATGGCTTGGCTTCGACCCACTTAGTGAAGTAATCAATGGCCACTAGAATGAAACAATGATGCTTCGAAGAAGGTGGGTGTATTTTTCCCATCATATCCATGGCCCATCCTCTGAATGGCCAAGGCTTCACTACTGCATGTAGGTCAGTTATAGGCACATGCCTTATTGTGCCATGCTTTTGACATGCCTGGCAACCCTTTGCATATTCTATGCAGTCTTTAAGGATAGTTGGCCAATAGTAGGAATGTCTTCGAAGCAACCATCTCATCTTCATACCAGGCTGATGAGCACCACAAATGCCTTCATGAACCTCAGCCATAGCTGTTAATGCTTCTTTTGGACCTAAACATTTCAGCAACAAACCATCTCCCCCTCTTTTGTAAAGAGCATTACCATATATCATATATTGCATAGCCTGCAATTTAACTCTTCTGCTAGCCTTCGAAGATGGACCAGCCAAGTATTGCATTATTGGATGCCTCCAATCTTGTTCTTGTAAGTCATTATGATGGACTTCCAAGACCACATTCCTTTTGTTCAAAGGTTGTATTAATCTCTGATATGTTGTTTGGCTTATGTCCCTTTGGGCATTATCCCTTCTCTTGAAGTTCGAAGCTTTCTGAGCCACATCATTAGCTCTATTGTTCAAGAATCTTGGAACATGAGTTACATTTGCTATTTGAAATTGAGAAAGCAAATGTAATGCAACAACATAGTATGGCAAGATACTTATGCTTTGACACTTGAAAATCCCTTTCACTTGGTTAACCACCAATTGAGAGTCTCCAAATATATCAACTGCATGAACTTGTAATCCAATAAGAATTTCTAGTCCCACTATTAAGGCTTCATATTCAGCTTGGTTATTGGAACAGGTAGCTTCATCCACTCTGAAACCATGTGTGGTTTCTACCCCTTGTGGAGACTTGATCGCAATACCAATTCCAATTAAACCATTGGCTTTCGATCCATCGAATCACATTTGCCATGGCTCAACACTAGCCATACCAAGTTCCATTATCTCTTGGCTCTCTGTTTGAGATGGATGGTCTGCCAGAAAATTGGCTAAAACTTGCCCTTTTACTGCTCTTTGAGAGACATATTCTAAATGAAATTCTGATAAGGCTAGTATTCACTTGCCAATTCTTCCCCTTAACATAGGTCTAGATAACATGTACTTAACCAAATCTGTGGTTGCAATTACCAAGACAGTTGTAGGTAAAAGATAATATCTTAATTTCATTGCAGCAAAATACAAAGCAAGACACAGCTTTTCAACAGCTGAATATTTACATTCACAAGAATTTAAAAACCTACTAAGGTAATAAACAGCTTGCTCCTTGCCTTCCTCATTGTCTTGGGCCAAGAAAGCTCCCAATGAATCTTCTGCTGCAGCTATGTACAACTTCAAGGGCTTATTCCCCTTTGGTGGCATCAGCACTGGAGGGTTGGCCAAATAGGCTTTGATACCTTCGAAATCAATTTGATGCTCTGCTGTCCACACAAACTCCTCTTCATCTTTCAGCCTTAACAAGGAAGAGAATACTTTAGTTTTCCCTGCAGTGTTAGAAATAAACCTTCGAAGAAAGTTAACCTGTCCAAGGAACCTTTGTAATTTTTTCTTACTTGATGGAGGCCTAGCTTCAATGATGGCTTTGGCTTTATTCTGATCAATCTGTATTCCTTTCTTGTGCACTACATAACCCAAGAAATTTCCAGATGATACACCAAAAGCACATTTAAGAGGATTGAGTTTCAACTTGAACTTCCTCATTCTTTCAAAGGCTGCTTCTAAATGAAACAGATGCTCCTCCATGGACTGGGATTTCACTACAATGTCATCAATATAACACTCTAGATACCCTCCAATGAGGTCATGAAAGATAGTGTTCATAGCCCTCTGATATGTAGCCCCAGCATTCTTCAGACCAAATGGCATTTTAACCCATTCGAAGGTGCCAATATTCCCAGGACATCTGAATGCTGTCTTGTGGACATCCTCCTCTGCAATGCAGATTTGGTTATAACCAGAGTGCCCATCCATCATTGATAAAATTCGATGCCTTGCTGAACTGTCTACCAGCAAATCTACTATAGGCATAGGGTACTTATCTTTCAGAGTTGCTAGATTCAAGTTTCTGAAATCGATGCATACCCTCATTTTACCATTCTTCTTAACTACAGGCACAATATTAGATAACCATTCAACATACCTGGCTGTTCTAATAAAGCCTGCCTTAAGTAGTCTAAGAATCTCTTCCTTAACTTTCTGAATTACTTCCGGACTCATTCTTCTTGGCTTCTGCTTGTATGGCTTGAAGTTAGGCTTCATAGGGAGCCTATGTTCCACTAATGACCTATCCAATCCTGGTAGTTCAATATAAGACCATGCAAAGCAATCTTTGTATTTCTTTAGAACAACCAATAACTGGTCTCTGTCCAGAACATTCAAACAAGCACTTATATAGGTGGGCTGTTGTATAGAACCTTCCCCTAAATTTACTTCCTCTAAGGGGTCTTGTGTCTGAGAACTTATTGAAGCTTCTTCTTTGGTTTCTTCTACCTTCGAAGCAACCTTCTTGCTTTGTTCTGCTCCCAAGTTCTTTAGTTCAACATCTTTGCCCTCCTCATAGACAAAATCTGTCCATAAGGCATCCTCTTCCTGTATCTCCTGGACTTTCGTTTCAATGTCCAATGCACAGTATTTACCAAGGGTCAAAATTCTGACCTGTGGCTGCTTCTGTTTGCAGCCAATTATCATGGCTTCTCTCTCTTGCTCCTGTACTTTCTGGACTATTGCTTTTACATCCAATGTTGAGAATTTAATCAGAGCTAAGGACTTGGCTTCTTGTTCTTCATCTCTTTGCCTACAACCAGGCATCATTGTCATCCTTAACGGCAATCTCTTCATCAGCACTCTCTTGGACCAAGTGCTTCAGGTGTGTCACTTCCTCATCAGCCGTCACTTCGGCTGAGCCATCAGCTTTCCTCAGTATACTGAGTGGTGTCACTCCCTCAATATACAACTTGGCCTCTGCAAAGTCTGTACAGGCTATGAAGGGTTGAGGATCTGCATCAATTTCCTCTGTCTCTCCATTGCCCAAAGCCATCATTATTTTCTTATGCAAAGAGGAAGATACACATTTGTTAGTGTGGATCCAATCTCTCCCAAGTAAAGCATTGTATTTAGCATTACTGTCGATTACGAAGAATGCTGTCATGCAGTCCCTAGTTCCCACACTCAAGTTAATGAGTAGAATCCCCTGGGCCATCTGTTTGTCTCCAGCAAAACCAGCAATGGTTGTGCTAGTTGGGATTAACCTAGGATTCTTTTTCCCTAGTTTCTTCAAAGAAGATTTCGGTAGTAAGTTCACTGCTGCCCCATTATCTATCAATACTCGGTTCAATTGTATCCCACCGAAGAAAGTCTTGATGTACAAAGGCTTGACATGTTGTGTCATAGAATTCGAAGGATATTCAAAAGGATATGAGAGGTTAATGCTCACCTCTTCTTCACTTTCATATTCAGTTTCCATTGGGGTAGCCATTCCGGAATCATCCTGTACCATACTCACTTGTGAATCTTCACTAGAGACTGGAATTGGATCAACTTCTTGACCATCTTGGTTCTCATCCCCAGCTTCGAACTCGTGAGGTAGTATATGTACCATATTGACTGATACTGGGGGAAATGAGCCAAACTGGATGGCTGGTTGTACCTGTTTCCCCTCTTGGCTACCTTGCTCAGTTACCTCAGAAGCATCCTGCATGCTGCATTCTGGCACTTCACTGCTAACAGGTTCCTTCGAATGGTTTTCCTCAATTGGTTTTTCAACCAAAAAGGTTTGCTCAGCCATGAAAGCTTCGAACATTTCTTCTTCCACCATTTCTTTCTTCTGGCTTATGCCAATCTCTTCTTCTGTCTCGCTACCACTCTCCATCAGAGCCTTCTCCAGCCCTGCTAAACTAACCTTCTCTCTGGCTTTTAGTTCAGAATGAACCTTGGCCAACTGTTCTCTGCTGCAAACCACCTTGTTCTGTGGAACTGGCTTTGGAGTATGGTCTGACTTTGGATTCTTTTTTCCTTCTGTCTTGACCAATGAAGAACTCTCTCCACTTTCTTTCAGATCTTGCTGGTACTGGGTGTACCTGCGCTGAATCTTTCTCCTTTGTGATCTTGAAATGACTGGGACCATATCTGGTTCCTTTGTCTTTGGGTGTTTAAGCAATACCCAATTGTTCGGAGCCACCAAAGGAGGCTTGACCATCATGCCTTGGTTTCCAACATCTCTTTGGGTAGGCACTTCCCTAGGTTTGTTCTGCATTACAAACCAATCTGGGACCCCAGGTACCCACGAACTTACTGACCCGGATGCTGAACTGCTCTTTTCTACCTTCGAAGCCATCTTCGAAACTGGCTGTGAAGGAAAGTGCTTGGCTCTGACCTCATGTTTCGAGCCTGATTCAGGCCTTCGATGAAGGTAGCCACTTTCTGTCCTGCGTGAAGTTGGTCTAGGGGGGCAATCTCTGGCTTTGGTCCCATAACTTGAATTCCTCTCCAGTCTTCTTTCAGAATGACTCCTCTCCATTTTGTAATAGTTAGGTGGCCTGGACTCATACAAGGGCCTCTTGCCTTTAGCATGCATTCTGTCCACTGCAGGCTCAACCACTAATGGCCGCTGCCTATCACTGGCCGGATACGGCCTTTTGTTGTAAGCATTGGTTGATTTAGGACGTCTCTGTACATCCCTGTAATATTGCTTCCCATCAACTGGAAGACCTTTCAACCATTTATAACTCAGTCTGCACCTGGGACACATCCTCTGCATTACAGCTGCTTCTAAGGAATCATCATCCAGTGCTTCTTCATCAGAGTCTCCCCTCTGGCGTGGGAAATCTTGCCCAATAGCTGGTAGATTTCCAGTGTCCTTCTTGGTAGTTGTCTGGTTGGCAATGTGCATCTGCACATTAACTTCTTCCAATTCTTGCAGAGATAGATTCTGGAAGTTTGGTACAACCACATTAGCTGTACTTTCTTCAACTTCTGGAAACGGATTGCTGTCAATCCCCATGGCCTTTTCTGCTTTGGCTGGGAACTTCAAACTGCCTTTCTGAATTTGTTCTTGGATCCTGTCTCGAAAAACAATGCAGTTTTTAGTCGAGTGAGACCAAGAGTTATGCCATTTACAATACACTTTTCCCTTAAGTTCATCTGGAGATGGCAGTTTTACTCATTTTGGAAACTTAAGGAAATTGGCTGCAAGCAAATGATAAAAAATGTCATCTGCTTTTGTAAAATCGAAAGAGTACTTCTTGTGAAGGTCTTTCTTTTTAAACTGCTGGTCAATTGTTGTATCCTTATGAATTAATGCTTCACAGATTACAGGTTCTTTGCCCACAATCTCTGCTGCATCAATCTCATAATTTGGATCTCTATAATATGTCTTGTACGAGGCATTATTTCGATCTTGTTCCTCCTCTAGTAATGCTTCATATCGAGACACCTTATAGGTTAGTTCGACCAAATCTCTGAATTCAGTTGAATCAAACTTCTTTCGAAGCCTGAACTCTAAACCATTTTGAGCCAATCTTACAAATTTTGGCTCTGGCAGGATGACTCTATATTTATTTCGAGCCCTTTTAAATCTGGCAATAAACTGAGTGGCCTTCTCTTCAGGCCTTTGACTCAATCTTGCCAAGTCTGCCATGGAAACCTCTGGCTCCGATTGGAAGAATTGGGCATGAAATGCCTCTTCTATTTGTTGCCAAGTTTGAATGGAGCCAGGTGTAAGGTTAATGTACCATACAAATGCTCCCCCAGTTAGAGAATTTGGGAATAATCTCAGTTTCATATAGTCATGATTAGTAAATTCACCGCATTGAGCAGCAAACCTAGCAATATGCTCTATTGTTGATTGGTTTCCAGTTCCATAGAAAAGGGTAAAATCTAGTATCCTGAACCCCCTTGGGTATTCATGTACCCTATCTACCCATTCTGGGTATGGTTTTCTGTATACAGGAGTCTGGACCCCCCGAGCCATCGGTCCACACATCTCCCTAACAATATCAACAATTTGGTCCCTAGGGACTATATTTTGTGCCTGCTGAACCATTACTGGAGGAACAAACATAGGGTTTGGTGGACAAACTTGTGCTTGTGGTCCTCTTGGTCCGTAAGGTGGTAGATTTGGGACTGGTTGTCCCTGTGGTGCAGGTTGCTGTTGGGGGTATGGGTAACCCCTTTGAGCCTGACCTGCGAAGGGACCTGCGAAAGGTGCTGGAACCGGTGTTGTGTCCCTTCCATTTGTGGGAAAACCTTCCAACCCCTCGGGTATAAATTCGAATAAGGGATTATTATACCCCCTAGTGCCAGGTATGGCTTCGAACATAGGATTTGTAACCATTCTTACGCCTGTTTCTTGTACTTGACCAGATCCACCAACTTGTGTGGCTTCATTGTTAAGTATTGAGGCATTTTGGCCTACTATAGGCCTCGAAATGGGTTCATACCAAGACTGAGGTGATGGTCTTTCATAGTTCTGATTACTAGTTTGACCATTAGAATGTCCATTAACTTGCATAGGCTGTTTATCTCTAGCCAATCTTTGCTGAGGGACATTTAAAACTTCCTCTGTGTGTCTTGTGTTTGTTGGTTTGTGGTTATTCATTCGATCCAAAAAGGATGTTGCCCACCTTTCCATTGTGTTCATCAATTGTTGTCCCATGGCATCCACTAGGCTATCCCACGGATTTGTTGGCTGAGTAGATGGAACAGTGGATGGTCCAATTCCTTGGTTTCGTCCAATATTATGAACATATGGTTCTTGTCCAGAAGTACTGGTTTGTTCGACCATAGGTTCTGATAACATGGGAGTTTCCACAGGATGTGTTACCATATTATCCTCTGGATTAGGTATTTCTACCTCTCCTTCTACGCCTTCTTCGAAGAGTTCATTTTCTCCTTGTCGTCTTCGTCTAGCCATTTTAAATTAGTCCCACTGGGCGTGCCAAAAATATATGTTGGCTTTTTGGCTTTCGAAGGGTATTTTTGTAAATGCGAGCGTGCCAGCAAGGATCAATCAGTCCTTACAGAAATTATAATTGCCAACCAATTATCAGACGATTGTGTTTTAGTTCTTTCAGCCTCAATGAAGAGGACTTTTACTGGTGGCTTGACTTAGGAGAAATTAAGAGAAATAACAATTAATATGAAGAACAATTGAAGTATTTCATTAAAATGAACACTTACAATGATTCAAACTCAGCCTCGAAGAGGTTTACAGCAACAATCTACTTGAATCTACTTGAAACTACTCCTATGAAAGAAGTGCAGTGCAGGTATTTAAAGTGCAGGAATGTAAAGAACAGGTATTTAAAGTGCAGGAAAGGTAAAGACTGGAAATGTAAAAGACTGGAAAAGAAAATATGTAAAGTAAGACTGGTTTGTATGATCTGAGTCTGGGGCCTTTTTCTGGAGGCTTCCCTGCTATTTATATTCGTCAAGGATGACCTTCGAACTGCACTTCATACCGTTGAACTGCTCCTCCATGATCGTTGATCATGCTGCCTTAGAAGTAGTTCCACTACGCCATCACTTGCAGTTGAGCTTCCCTCCTGTATTTGAATTTGAATATGAGTAACCGTTGAAGCCACGTCATCTTGCATCACTTTACTGATCTAGTGCTACTCAGATTACGTGAGAACCAATATTCATCGCCACGTGTACGATCAGGATCGAAGACTTGAATCATCTTCCCATAATACCCTTATTCTGCCACGTGTCGAATTGTAACTGGCTTTTACAAAATATGTAGCCAACACCAGTATATATATATCTGTTCAATTTTTATTATTATTTTTATCTGCCTAATTTTTAATTTTTTTTCATTTACAACTATCTGTTGCAATTTGTTTCATTATAGAACAACATCACAGATAAGCAACTTAAAAAAAAAAAAAATGGAAGAATTGGGTCTGTGTGCTTGAAAAAAAAAACTGTCCATAAGAAGCTGGATCAATGGAGTCTTCTCATCCGATGGTCCTCGGCAGGCATTGAGTAAAATAATTTGGTGAGAAGTCCTTTTGTTTGTTTTGAAAGACGTTTTGTTTTCAATTTTACTGCTTAATTTATTTGTTGAATTTTTTTTTTCTATATGTTCAAATTTACATTTAAGTGTTTAATTTTTTTTTTTTGTCTATATATTCAAAAAAGTTGACTATCGGTTCACTTTTTTTCCCTATCTTTTCAAATTTTTTTCTAGATTTTGTTATCAATTCAATTTTAATCTCTTATCTGTTCAAATATCTATTTATCTGTTCAACAAACCTGTCACAATGTTTAATTTATTATTATCTGTTCAATTTTATTATCTATTGAAATACACCAAATCAGGATCTGTTGCAATCTTTCTTTCTCTCTCTTTGGTTCTTTCTCTCTATCTGTTGAAATTCTTTCTCACATATAATCCAGTATATATATATCTGTTCAATTTTTTTTATTATTTTTATCTGCCTAATTTTTAATTTTTTTTTCATTTACAACTATCTGTTGCAATTTGTTTCATCATAGAACAACAACACAGATAAACAACTTTAAAAAAAAAAAAAAAAAGGTGAAGAATTGGGTCTGTGTGCTTGAAAAAAAAAAATGTCCATAAGGAGCTGGATCAATGGAGTCTTCTCCTACGATGGTCCTCTGCAGGCATTGAGTAAAATAATTTGGTGAGAAGTCCTTTTGTTTGTTTTGAAAGACGTTTTGTTTTCAATGTTACTCCTTAATTTATCTGTTGAATTGTTTTTTCTATATGTTCAAATTTACATTTAAGTGTTTAATTATTATTATTTTGTCTATATATTCAAAAAAGTTGACTATCTGTTCACTTTTTTTCCCTATCTTTTCAAATTTTTTTTTCTAGATTTTGTTATAAATTCATTTTTAATCTCTTATCTGTTCAAATATCTATCCAAAATTTCTTAGCTGTTCAACAAACCAGTCACAATGTTCAATTTATTTTTATCTGTTCAATTTTATTACCTGTTGAAATACACCAAATCAGGATCTGTTGCAATCTTTCTTTTTCTCACTTTGGTTCTTTCTCTCTATCTGTTGAAATTCTTTTTCACATATAATCCAGTATATATATATCTGTTCAATTTTGTTTATTATTTTTATTAACTTAATTTTTAATTTTTTTTTCATTTACAACTATCTGTTGCAATTTGTTTCATCATAGAACAACAACACAGATCAACAACTTAAAAAAAAAAAAAAGTGGAAGAATTGGGTCTGTATGCATGAAAAAAAACTGTTCATAAGTAGCTAGATCAATGGAGTCTTCTCATCCGATGGTCCTCTGCAAGCATTGAGTAAAATAATTTGGTGAGAAGTCATTTTGTTTGTTTTGAAAGACGTTTTGTTTTTAATTTTACTCCTTAATTTATCAGTTGAATTTTTTTTTCTATATGTTCAAATTTACATTTAATTGTTTAATTATTTTTTTTTGTTTATATATTCAAAAAAGTTGACTATCTGTCACTTTTTTTCCCGATCTTTTCAAATTTTTTTTTTATAGATTCTGTTATCAATTCAATTTTAATCTCTTATCTGTTGAAATATCTATCCAAAATTTCTTATCTGTTCAACAAATCAGTCACAATGTTCAATTTATTTTTATCTGTTCAATTTTATTATCTGTTGAAATACACCAAATCAGGATCTGTTGCAATCTTTCTTTCTCTCTCTTTGGTTCTTTCTCTCTATCTGTTGAAATTCTTTCTCACATATAATCCATTATATATATATCTGTTCAATTATTATTATTATTTTTATCTCCCTAATTTTTAATTTTTTTTTCATTTACAACTATCTGTTGCAATTTGTTTCATCATAGAACAACATCACAGATAAACAACTTTATAAAAAAAAAAAAGAAGGGGAAAAATAGGGTCTGTGTGCTTGGAAAAAAAAAACTGTCCATAAGGAGCTAGATCAATGGAGTCTTCTCATTTGATGGTCCTCTGCAGGCATTGAGTAAAATAATTTGGTGAGAAGTCTTTTTGTTTGTTTTGAAAGACGTTTTGTTTTCAATTTTACTGCTTAATTTATTTGTTGAATTTTTTTTTCTATATGTTCAAATTTACATTTAATTGTTTAATTTTTTTTTGTCTATATATTCAAAAAAGTTGACTATCTGTTCACTTTTTTTCCCTATCTTTTGAAATTTTTTTCTAGATTTTGTTATCAATTCAATTTTAATCTCTTATCTGTTCAAATATCTATCCAAAATTCGTTATCTGTTCAACAAACCTGTCACAATGTTTAATTTATTTTTATCTGTTCAATTTTATTATCTATTGAAATACACCAAATCAGGATTTGTTGCAATCTTTCTTTCTCTCTCTCTTTGGTTCTTTCTCTCTATCTGTTGAAATTCTTTCTCACATATAATCGAGTATATATAAATATATCTGTTCAATTTTTTTATTATTTTTATCTGCCTAATTTTTGATTTTTTTTTCATTTACAACTATCTGTTGCAATTTGTTTCATCATAGAACAACAACACAAATCAACACTTTACAAAAAAAAAATAAAAAATATGTGAAGAATTAGATCTGTGTGCTTGAAAAAAAAACTGTCCATAAGGAGCTGGATCAATGGAGTCTTCTCCTCCGATGGCCCTCTGCAAGCATTGAGTAAAATAATTTGGTGAGAAGTCCTTTTGTTTGTTTTGAAAGACGTTTTGTTTTCAATGTTACTCCTTAATTTATCTGTTGAATTTGTTTTTTCTATATGTTCAAATTTACATTTAAGTGTTTAATTTTTTTTTTTGTCTATATATTCAAAAAAGTTGACATTCTGTTCACTTTTTTTCCGTATCTTTTCAAATTTTTTTCTAGATTTTGTTCTCAATTCAATTTTAATCTCTTATCTGTTCAAATATCTATCCAAAATTTCTTATCTGTTCAACAAACTAGTCACAATGTTCAACTTATTTTTATTTGTTCAATTTTATTATCTGTTGAAATACACCAAATCAAGAACTGTTGCAATCTTTCTTTCTATCTCTTTGGTTCTTTATCTCTATCTGTCGAAATCCTTTCTCACATATAATCCAGTATATATATATCTGTTCCATTTTTTTATTATTTTTATCTGCTTAATTTTTAATTTTTTCTCTCATTTACAACTATCTATTGCAATTTGTTTCATCATAGAACAACAACACAGATCAACAACTTTAAAAAATAAAAAAAATTTTAAAAAAAAGTGAAGAATTGGGTCTGTGTTTCTTGAAAAAAAAAACTGTCCATAAGGAGCTGGATCAATGGAGTCTTCTCCTCCGATGGTCCACTGCAGGCATTAAGTAAAATAATTTGGTGAGAAGTCATTTTATTTGTTTTGAAAGACGTTTTGTTTTCAATTTTACTCCTTAATATATCTGTTGAATTTTTTTTTCTATATGTTCAAATTTACATTTAAGTGTTGAATTTTTTTTTTTGTCTATACATTCAACTTTTTTTCCCTATCTTTTCAAGTTTTTCTCTAGATTTTGTTATCAATTCAATTTTAATCTCTTATCTGCTCAAATATCTATCCAAAATTTCTTATCTGTTCAACAAACCAGTCACAATGTTCAACTTATTTTTATCTGTTCAATTTTATTATCTGTTGAAATACACCAAATCAGGATCTGTTGCAATCTTTCGTTCTCACTCTTTAGTTCTTTCTCTCTGTATGTTGAAATTCTTTCTCACATATAATCCAGTATATATATATATATATCTGTTCAATTTTTTTATTATTTTTATCTGCTTAATCTTTAATTTTTTTTTTCATTTCCAACTATCTATTGCAATTTGTTTCATCATAGAACAACAACACAGATCAACAAATTTAAAAAAAAAAAAAGTTGAAGAATTGGGTCTGTGTGCTTGAAAAAAAAACTGTCCATAAGGAGCTGGATCAATGGAGTCTTCTCCTCCGATGGTCCTCTGCAGGCATTGAGTTAAATAATTTAGTGAGAAGTCCTTTTATTTGTTTTGAAAGACGTTTTGTTTTCAATTTTACTCCTTAATTTATCTTTTGAATTTGTTTTTCTACATGTTCAAATTTACATTTAAGTGCTTAATTTTTTTTTTTGGGTCTGCATATTGGAAAAAGTTGACTATTTTTTCACTTTTTTTCCCTATCTTTTCAAAAAAAATTTCTAGATTTTGTTATCAATTCAATTTTAATCTCTTATCTATTCAAATATCTATCCAAAATTTCTTATCTGTTCAACAAACCAGTCACAACGTTCAATTTATTTTTATCTGTTCAATTTTATTATCTGTTGAAATACACCAAATCAGGATCTGTTGCAATCTTTCTTTCTCTCTCTTTGGTTTTTCTCTCTATCTGTTGAAATTCTTTCTCACATATAATCCAGTATATATATATCTGTTCCCTTTTTTTATTATTTTTATCTGCTTAATTTTTAATTTTTTTTTCATTTACAACTATCTGTTGCAATTTGTTTCATCATATAACAACAACACAGATCAACAACTTAAAAAAAAATGAAGAATTGGGTCTGTGTGCATGAAAAAAAAAACTGTCCATAAGGAGCTGGATCAATGGAGTCTTCTCTTCCGATGGTCCTCTACAGGCATTGAGTAAAATAATTTGGTGAAAGTCCTTTTGTTTGTTTTGAAATACGTTTTCTTTTCAATTTTACTCCTTAATCTATCTGTTGAATTTTTTTATTCCATATGTTCAAATGTACATTTAAGTGTTTAATTTTTTTTTCTATATATTAAAAAAAGTTGACTATCTGTTCACTTTTTTTCTCTATCTTTGGAAATTTTTTTCTAGATTTTGTTGTCAATTCAATTTTAATCTCTTATCTGTTCAAATATCTATCCAAAATTTCTTATCTTTTCAACAAACCAGTCACAATGTCCAACTTATTTTTATCTATTCAATTTTATTATCTGTTGAAATACACGAAATCAAGATCTGTTGCAATCTTTCTTTCTCTCTTTTGGTTCTTTCTCTCTATCTGTTGAAATTCTTTCTCACATATAATCCAGTATATATATATCTGTTCCATTTTTTTATTATTTTTATCTGCTTAATTTTTAATTTTTTTTTCATTTACAACTATCTGTTGCAATTTGTTTCATCATATAACAACACAGATCAACAACTTTAAAAAATTAAAAAAAAAAAAGTGAAGAATTGGGTCTGTGTGCTTGAAAAAAAAAACTGTCCATAAGGAGCTGGATCAATGGAGTCTTCTCCTCCGATGGTCCACTGCAGGCATTGAGTAAAATAATTTGGTGAGAAGTCCATTTGTTTGTTTTGAAAGACGTTTTGTTTTCAATTTTACTCCTTAATTTATCTGTTGAATTTTTTTTTCTATATGTTCAAATTTACATTTAAGTGTTGAATTATTTTTTTTTGTCTATATATTCAAAAAAGTTGACTATCTGTTCACTTTTTTTACCTATCTTTCCAAGATTTTGTTATCAATTCAATTTTATTCTCTTTTCTGTTCGAATATCTATCCAAAATTTCTTATCTGTTCCACAAAACCAGTCACAATGTTCAATTTATTTTTATCTGTTCGATTTTAATATCTGTTGAAATACACCAAATCAGGATCTGTTGCAATCTTTCTTTCTCTCTCTTTAGTTCTTTCTCTCTGTATGTTGAAATTCTTTGTCACATATAATCCAGTATATATATCTGTTCAAGTTTTTATATATATTTTTATCTGCTTAATCTTTAATTTTTTTTTCATTTACAACTATCTATTGCAATTTGTGTCATCATAGAACAACAACACAGATCAACAAATTTAAAAAAAGAAAAGAAAGGTTGAAGAATTGGGTCTGTGTGCTTGAAAAAAAAAACTGTCCATCAGGAGCTGGATCAATGGAGTCTTTTCCTCCGATGGTCCTCTGCCGGAATTGAGTAAAATAATTTGGTGAGAAGTCTTTTTATTTGTTTTGAAAGACGTTTTGTTTTCAATTTTACTCCTTAATTTATCTGTTGAATTTGTTTTTTCTATATGTTGAAATTTTCATTTAAGTGTTTAATTTTTTTTTTCTCTATATATTCAAAAAAGTTGACTATCTGTTCACTTTTTTCCCTATCTCTTCAAATTTTTTTCTAGATTTCGTTATCAATTCAATTTTAATCTCTTATCTGTTCAAATATCTATCCAAAATTTCTTATCTGTTCAACGAACCAGTCACAATGTTCAATTTATTTTTATCTGTTCAATTTTATTATCTGTTGAAATACACCAAATCAGGATCTATTGCAATCTTTCTTTCTCTCTCTTTGGTTCTTTCTCTCTATCTGTTGAAATTCATTCTCACATATAATCCAGTATATATATCTGTTCAATTTTTTTTATTATTTTTATCGGCTCAATTTTTAATTTTTTTTTCATTTACAACTATCTGTTGCAATTTGTTTCATCATAGCACAACAACACAGATCAACAACTTTAAAAAAAAAAAAAGAAAGGAAAAAAAAGTGGAAGAATTGGGTCTGTGTGCTTGAAAAAAAAAAACTGTCCATAAGAAGCTAGATCAATGGAGTCTTCTCCTCCGATGGTCCTCTATAGGCATTGAGTAAAATAATTTGGTGAGAAGTCCTTTTGTTTCTTTTGAAAGACGTTTTGTTTTCAATTTTACTCCTTAATTTATCTGTTGAATGTTTTTTTCTATATGTTCAAATTAACAATTAAGTGTTTAATTATTATTTTTTTGTCTATATATTCAAAAAAGTTGACTATCTGTTCACTTTTTTTCCCTATCTTTTCAAATTTTTTTTCTAGATTTTGTTATCAATTCAATTTTAATCTCTTATCTGTTCAAATATCTATCCAAAATTTCTTATCTGTTCAACAACCCAGTCACAACATTCAATTTATTTTTATCGGTTCAATTTTATTATCTGTTGAAATACACCAAATCAGGATCTGTTGCAATCTTTCTTTGTCTCTCTTTGGTTCTTTCTCTCTATCTGTTGAAATTCTATCTCACATATAATCCAGTATATAAATATATATTTTTATTATTATTTTTATCTGCTTAATTTTTAATTTTTTTTCATTTACAACTATCTGTTGCAATTTGTTTCATTGTAGAACAACAACACAGATCAACAACTTTAAAAAAAAAAAAAAAAACTGAAGAATTGGATCTATGTGCTTGAAAAAAAAATGTCCATAAGGAGCTGGATCAATGGAGTCTTCTCCTCCGATGGTCCTCTGCAGGCATTGAGTAAAATAATTTGGTGAGAAGTCCTTTTGTTTGTTTTGCAAGACGTTTTGTTTTCAATTTTACTCCTTAATTTATTTGTTGAATTTGTTTTTTCTATATGTTCAAATTTTCATTTAAGTGTTGAATTATTTTTTTTTCTCTATATATTAAAAAAAGTTGACTATCTGTTCACTTTTTTTCCCTACCTTTTTAAATTTTTTTCTAGATTTTGTTATCAATTCAATTTTAATCTCTTATCTGTTCAAATATCTATCCAAAATTTCTTATCTGTTCAACGAACCAATCACAATGTTCAATTTATTTTCATCTGTTCAATTTTATTATCTGTTGAAATACACCAAATCAGGATTTGTTGCAATCTTTCTTTCTCTCTCTTTGGTTCTTTCTCTCTATCTGTTGAAATTCTTTCTCACATATAATCCAGTATATATATCTGTTTAATTTTTGTATTAATTTTATCTGCTTAATAGTTAATTTTTTTTCATTTATAACTATCTGTTGCAATTTGTTTCATCATAGAACAACAACACAGATCAACAACTTAAAAACAAAAAAAAGAGAGAAAAAAAAAAGTGGAAGAATTGGGTCTGTGTGCTTGAAAAAAAAACTATGCAGAAGAAGCTAGATCAATGTAGTCTTCTTCTCCGATGGTCCTCTACCGGCATTGAGTAAAATAATTTGGTCAGAAGTCCTTTTGTTCGTTTTGAAGGACTTTTTATTTTCAATTTTACTCCTTAATTTATCTGTTGAATTTTTTTTCTTCTATATGTTCAAATTTATATTCAAGTGTTTAATTATTATTTTTTTTGTCTATATATTCAAAAAAGTTGACTATCTGTTCACTTTTTTTCCCTATCTTTTCAAATTTTTTTCTAGATTTTGTTATCAATTCAATTTTAATCTCTTATCTGTTCAAATATCTATCCAAAATTTCTTATCTGTTCAACAAACCAGTCACAATGTTCAATTTATTTTTATCTGTTCGATTTTATTATCTGTTGAAATACACCAAATCAGGATCTGTTGCAATCTTTCTTTCTCTCTCTTTGGTTCTTTCCCTCTGTCTGTTGAAATTCTTTCTCACATATAATCCAGTATATATATCTGTTCAATTTTTTTTATTATTTTTATCTGCTTAATCTTTATTTTTTTTTTCATTTACAACTATCTGTTGCAATGTGTTTCATCATAGAACAACAACACAGATCAAAAACTTTAAAAAAAAAAAAAAAAAGTGGAAGAATTGGGTCTATGTGCTTGAAAAAAAAAACTGTCCATAAGGAGCTGGATCAATGGAGTCTTCTCCTCCGATGGTTCTCTGCAGGCATTGAGTAAAATAATTTGGTGAGAAGTCCTTTTGTTTCTTTTGAAAGACGTTTTTTTTTTCAATTTTACTCCTTAATTTATCTGTTGATTTTTTTTCTATATGTTTAACTTTACATTTAAGTGTTTAATTATTTTTTTTTGTCTATATATTCAAAAAAGTTGACTATCTCTTTACTTTTTTTCCCTATCTTTTCAAATTTTTTTTCTAGATTTTGTTATCAATTCAATTTTAATCTCTTATCTGTTCAAATATCTATCCAAAATTTCTTATCTGTTCAACAAACCAGTCACAATGTTCAATTTATTTTTATCTGTTCAATTTTATTATCTGTTGAAATACACCAAATCAGGATCTGTTGCAATCTTTCTTTCTCTCTCTTTGGTTCTTTCTCTCTGTCTGTTGAAATTCTTTCTCACATATAATCCAGTATATATATATCTGTTCAATTATTATTATTATTATTTTTATCTGCTTAATTTTTAATTTTTTTTTTCATTTACAACTATCTGTTGCAATTTGTTTCATCATAGAACGACAACACAGATCAACAACTTAAAAAAAAAAAAAGTGAAGAATTGGGTCTGTGTGCTTAAAAAAAAAACACTTCAAAAGGAGCTGGATCAATGGAGTCTTCTCCTCCGATGGTCCTCTGCAGGCATTGAGTAAAATAATTTGGTGAGAAGTCCTTTTGTTTGTTTTGAAAGACGTTTTGTTTTCAATTTTACTCCTTAATTTATCTGTTGAATTTTTTTTTTCTATATGTTCAAATTTACATTTAAGTGTTTAATTTTTTTTTTGTCAATATATTCAAAAAAGTTGACTATCTGTTTACTTTTTTTTCCCTATCTTTTCAAATTTTTTTTCTAGATTTTGTTATCAATTCAATTTTAATCTCTTATCTATTCAAATATTTATCAAAAATTTCTTATCTGTTCAACAAACCAATCACAATGTTCAATTTATTTTTATCTGTTCAATTTTATTATCTGTTGAAATCCACCAAATCAGGATCTGTTGCAATCTTTCTGTCTCTCTCTTTGGTTCTTTCTCTCTATCTGTTGAAATTCTTTCTCACATATAATCCAGTATATATATATATGTTCCATATTTTTTATTATTTTTATTTGCTTAATTTTTAATTTTTTTTTTCATTTACAACTATCTGTTGCAATTTGTTTCATTAAAAACAAGAACACAGATCAACAACTTTACAAAAAAAAAAATAGTGAAGAATTGGGTCTGTGTGCTTGAAAAAAAAAACTGTCCATATATAGCGATCCCGGATTTTACCCCTTGTTGTACAGTGATTCGGACGTGTGTCCGTAGATGTTAGTAGTCGTGTATATCTTGTTTACATCCTTTCATACTTTGTTTTTGAGTTATAGGATGTGTTGGGCAGGTTTGTTACAGGTTGGTTTTGTTTGGGAGCCAAGTGTTGCTGCCCAGAATTCTGGACCTTCGCTCGAGCGAGCAGTTTGTCGATCGAGCGAGCTCCTTGTTTTGGTCCTTCGCTCGAGCCAAGGTTTGGTCGCTCGAGCGAGAGTTGAGTTTCTGTGTCTGGTGGATCAAGCCAGAGTTGCTTCGCTCGAGCGAGCGATTGTGTTTGGTTCTGGACCTGAGAGTTGCATTTCTTGGCTCGAGCGAGCTTTTCTTCGCTCGAGCGATCTGGTTTGTTCTTCGCTCGAGCGAGCGTTCCGTCGCTCGAGCGTGCGTCTGGTTGCAGACCTGAAGGTTCAAGTTGTTGGCTCGAGTGAGCAGTTTTTCGCTCAAGCGAGCTTCTGGGTTGGTGGCTCGAGCGAGACTTTCTTGGCTCGAGCGAGGTTTTCTGTGTCTGGTCGCTCGAGCGACCAAGTCTTCGCTCGAGCGAGCCTGTTTTATATCAGCAGGCAGCAGCGATTTTAAACATAACATTTTCATCTCTTTTCATTTTAAAACCCTAGATCTGAGACCCTCTCTCTCTAGACTTGCCTTCTCTCTAGATTTTCATCTCCTTCTAGTGTGAATCTACCCTAAGTTCTTTGTTAAAAAGATAGAGGGTGTTGAGAGCTTTGATTTAATTTGAAAGTTTGGTGATTTGGAGCATTTTGATTTTTGGTCTTCATCTCTGTTGGAGCTCAAACTTCGAGGTAGGGATATCCTACTCCTCTTTATGAGCTTTGTCTTTGAATTTTAGCATTTTGATGTGTTTGGAGTTGTTGGGTAATTTTGAGAAAGTTTGGGTCTTTTGTGTAATTTTACAAAAGATGGAGTTTTGTCTATAATAAACCTATATGCATGTTTGGCATAGAAAAATGAGATTAATGTTGGAACATTGATGAAAATGGAACCTTAGGGTTGTTTTGTTAATTATGGGAATTTGCCCTAATTGGTTTAATAAATTAATTTGTATAATTAATTTGAGAAATGAGGAATTGAATTGGAAATGTTGGAATTGGGAATGTATGGGATTAAAGGGTGTAGTTGGATCATTTATCGCTCACCTAGTTGAAATGTTGATTTATTATCCATTTGATGCATTTATTTTCTGTTTAGAAATAACTGCTTTGGGCTATCGATGGAGGATAGTCTTGATTGTTGTAGACAATGCATGATGATTAGGCAAACGGAAACTAATCAATGGAATGTGTCATTGAGTATGACGGGTGAAAGAATACATTAACTTTATGTATTGGTTGATAGTGTGTGTAATAATTGTTTATATGCATTGTGGTGTGTTGGAGGAGATAGGGGATGTACTCCACAGTTTAGGGGAAGATAGGGGATGGACCTCTAAACCGGATGTTGTTTGGGAGAAGATAGGGGATGGACTCCGTAGATACAGCTCATATGCTTATCTATTGATATGTTGATACAGCTCATATGCTTATCTTTAAAAATGTGATATAGCTCGTATGCTTATCTGTTGATATGCTGATATAGCTAATATGCCTATCTATTGTGAAATGGGAAAATGTCTAACATGAGTTACTGTCTCATATGAGTTGCTTGGCCAGGTTCTGAGCCATGGTTATGAATTGGGAAATGAATAAGAAATGGAAAATGAAAAGTAATATGGACTTGTATGTCATAAAACTGTAATATGATATAAGTGGATGTATCAGTGCTGGCCATCTATCAACTGCTAATCTTTTAGTCATTGTTCATAGCTGGTTTAGTGTATTTCTACTGGACTGTGGCTCACCCTATATGGGAACATCATTTTCAGGTACAGGTAGCATGCCACCTCCAAAGACATAGCTTGGGAGGCTAGAGGCTGACAGACTTTTTGGTGTTACTTTCTTTTGATGTATTACATGTAAACTCAAGCCTAGGGCTTAATGTGTATATGAGTTAGTACTCATTTCTTGTAACCAAGTGTTGGCTTGGAAAGTTGTAAGCCCATGGGGGCATTTACTTTTGTTGTCAACATGTAATACTTTTTGTAAGGAATTACTCTGATGAATAGAAGGATGTTGATCTTTTATATAGCAATGTATGTCAATATTGATGGGTTTAATCTTGTTATTTTGAGGGCGTGACAACTTGGTATCAGAGCTTACCGGGTTCGAATACTTTGGGTACGTGGGAAGTGATTAGGACCACAATGGGTTTGTCTCGCTTGATAGAGACTTAGGTGTAGTGTCATATGCTATGTGTTTAAATTGATAACATGTTTATGTGATTATTTGGGTATGGGATTTGATTTCTAGGATGTTGATTGGATCCTTGGGTTTTGGGAGTCTTGTTGGAAAAGCACTTGATCAATGCTGTTTCTAACCGGAACTCTAGTAACGCCTCGGGACTATCATTATCCGGGAATGAAATTCGTAAGTGCTTATGTGTTTATGTGCTTACGTGGAGTGAATTAAAGCTGCCCATGCATTAGGATGCGAGTGTTTAGTTTCGGCACATTTATGAATGTGCTAATGTTCTTCGTTTGCTTTATTAGGATGTCAGGATGAGGAAGAGGTGGTAGGCGTGGTAGGCCTAGGAGGCAGGAAGTGCCTATACCGGATGAGATTCCGGCAGTACAGGAGGGAGTTGGTAAGGCTAATGTGGCCGAGCCAGCGGGTCAGCAAGCTATGAGTGCCTTGGCCCGAGAGATAGCAGGAGCTTTGGGTATTCTCAGAGTAGGGAATCAGGTTCAGGCTCAAGTTGATGCAGGGCCTTCCTTCTTGAAGAGGGAGTTTTTCCGGTCTAACCCGGATGAGTTCATTGGGGATCCGAAGGAGCCGCTTAAGGCTGACGAGTGGTTGGAACAGATGGAGAAGACGTTCGAGATGCTTGGCATCGAGGACGAGACTCTAAAGGTGACCTTGGCATCCTTCCAACTGAAGGGAGATGCGGGTCAATGGTGGAAGTACGAGAAGGGCAGTGTTGGTGGTGTATGGGGGACTTTTATGACTGCCTTCCAGAAGAAGTTCTTGTCTTCAGCTGCCAGGGAGAAGCTGAGAGACCAGTTTTGCCAGCTTAAATAGCAGGGTTTGTCAGTGGCCGAATTTGAAGCGACTTTTACTAGCTTGTCCAGGTTTGCACCTGAACTCGTGGCGTCCGAGGAACGCCGTTGCTATGAGTTTGAGCGGAAGTTGAGGTGTGGCCTCAAGTTGAGGGTTTGAGGACCTTTTATTCGAGAGTATAGACGTTTGGTGGATGCTGCTGCTCATATGGAGATTATGATGCAGGAGGAGGATGATGAGAGGCATAAAGGCTCCAAGAGGAGCCAAGATGGCCAGGGTGATGGCAGGAGACAGAGAGGTTTCTATCCTCAGTAGTCTCAGGGTGGTTTGGCTAGATCGACCTTTCCAGTGCCGAGTGCAGGATCTGGGAGAGGTAATCAGGGAGGCTTGACTTGTTTTACATGTGGCCAAGTGGGTCACAAGTCTTCGGTTTGCCCGCAGAAGGGAGAGGGTCAGCGAGCTGCTTCTTCTTCAGCTAGACCTCAGGGCTAGAGTCAGGGCAGGGGCCAGCCTTTGTCTTGTTATCAGTGTAGACAGCCTGGGCACCTGAAGAGGTTATGCCCACAGTTGAGTGCCACTTCAGGAGCATCTGGTTCTAGGCAGACGCAGAGTTATCAGCCAGCTCAGTCTGTGCAGGCCTCGAGGGCCAATCCGGGAGCTTTGTCTTCCCAGTCTGTGCATCAGTCGTTTGCTCCTAGAGGTGAGCAGGTGGATCAGGGGCCTACAGGGCGCGTGTATGCTGTTACCGCGCAGGACCTAGTACCGGCTCCATCAGTGGTGAGAGGTACCTTTCTGTTTTGCAACTCGGTTGCTAGTGTATTGATTGATACAGGTGCGTCTCATTCTTTTGTATCTGCTGCATTTGCATCTGTGTTGGAGTTGGAGTTGGCACTGTTAGCATCTCCCATTTGTGTAGTATCACCTGTTGGGGGTGAATTGATTTTGAAACACGGATGTAGAGGTTGTGATATAGAGGTCGCCGACCGTAGGCTTCCGTTTCCTTTTGTTGTTATGCCCATGAAGGGCTTTGATGTTATTTTGGGTATGGACTGGCTATCGTCATACCGGGCAGTTATTGATTGCTACCGCCAGAGGGTCACAGTTTGTACCTTGAGCGAGGAGTGTTTCCATTTCTTGGGGGACCGGGTTGGTAGTGTGTTGCCACTGGTGTATGATCCGCGAGGGCGGAGTGAGCTTAGTGGTCTACTTGCTAGCTTTATGAGTGGTGAGTGTGATGAGACCCAGATTGTATTACCGAGGGTGGTTTGTGAGTATTCGGATGTTTTTTCCCGAGGACCTCGTTGATTTGCCACCTCACCGAGAGATAGAGTTTTCTATTGATTTAGTGCCTGGCACGGCGCCGATTTCTATGGCACCTTACCATTTTGCCCCAACAGAGTTGGTAGAGTTGAAAGTTCAGCTCCAGGAATTGCTAGATAAGGGCTTCATACGCCCTAGTGTTTCGCAGTGGGGAGCACCGGCCCTCTTTGCTGAAAAGAAAGATGGTGCCTTGAGATTGTGTATCGACTACCGAAAGTTGAATCGGGCTACGGTTAAGAATAAGTATCCTATGCCCCGTATAGATGATTTGTTTGATCAGTTGAAGGGTTCCCGTTGTTTCTCTAAGATAGACTTGAGATCGGGTTACCACTAGTTGAGGGTCAGGGAGGAGGATATTCCGAAGACGGCATTCCGTACGCGGTATGGCCATTATGAGTTTCTGGTGATGCCATTTGGGCTTACCAATGCACCGACAGTCTTTATGGACTTGATGAACCGGATCTTCCGGGAATTCCTAGACCGTTTTGTAGTTGTTTTCGTGGATGACATTCTGATTTATTCACCTTCAGAGGAGGAGCACGAGGCACACTTGAGAGTGGTGCTTGAGTTGCTTAGAGCCCATAGGCTGTATGCCAAGTTTGGAAAATGTGAGTTTTGGCTAGAGGAAGTCAAGTTCTTAGGCCATGTGGTTTCCGGGGAAGGGGTGTCTGTTGATACATCCAAGACTGAGGCAGTGCAAGATTGGGCACAGCCTAAGAGTGTGTTTGAGATCCGCAGTTTTCTGGGATTAGCTGGGTATTATTGCCGGTTTGTGACAGATTTCTCCAGGTTAGCTTCACTGTTGACTAGATTGACTCGGCAGGGAGTCAAATTTGTATGGAGTGAGACTTGTGAAAAGTTGTTCCAAGAGTTGAAAGTTAGATTGGCCACCGCTCCGGTCCTGATTATTCCGGAGAGAGGGTTGGGTTATGCAGTCTATTGTGATGCTTCACGAGAGGGTTTGGGTTGTGTGTTGATGCAAGAGGGAAAAGTAGTTGCCTATGGCTCGCGTCAGTTGAAAATTCACGAGAAGAACTACCCTACACATGACCTAGAGTTAGCAGCAGTGATCTTTGCCTTGAAAATCTAGAGGCACTACCTTTATGGTGAGAGATTTGAGGTGTTCTCGGATCATAAGAGTCTGAAATATCTGTTTACACAGAAAGACTTGGACTTGAGGCAGAGGAGGTGGATGGAGTTTATTGAGGATTACGACTTCGAGTTGCATTATCATCCGGGAAAGGCCAATGTTGTGGCCGATGCCCTTAGCAGAAAATCCATAGGTGATGTAGCTTGTGTAGCCATCCGGGAGTGGGAGATGTTGGGGGCACTTGGCGAGTTTGATTTTCATCTGGGTGAATCTGTTGAGGCTGCGGCCTTGTTTTCTGTTGTTGCACAGCCTACACTTGTGACTCGAGTGTTAGAGGCACAGAGAGGTGACCTTGAGGTAGAATCCCTCCGAGAGAAGATCTCCAGTAGGAAAGTTGAGAAGGGTTTGACGGTGTATCCCGACCTGAGTGTGAGATACCGAGACTGTCTGTTTGTGCCGGAGTCTTGCCGAGAGGAAGTACTCTGAGAGTTCCATCATTTGCGCCTTGCGGTGCATCCGGGAGGTACTAAGATGTATCGAGATTTGGGTCGCCAGTTTTGGTGGCGGGGTATGAAGAGAGATGTGGCAGTTTTCGTGTCTAAGTGCCTTACTTGTCAGCAAGTGAAGGCCGAGCATCAAAGGCCAGCGGGTTTGTTGCAACCCTTACCTATTGCCGAGTGGAAGTGGGAGCATGTCACTATGGACTTCGTTGTAGGTCTTCCGAGGACTCAGCGGGGTAGTGATGCTATTTGGGTGGTTGTAGACCGGTTGACTAAGTCGACGCACTTCATTCCTATGCGCGTGAGAGATTCGGTAGATCATCCTGCCGACTTGTATATTCGGGACATAGTGAGATTGCACGGGGTCCCAGTGACGATTGTCTCAGATAGAGATCCTCATTTTACTGCTAGGTTATGGCAGAGTTTGCAGAATGCCTTGGGCACTAAGTTGACCTTTAGTACAGCTTACCATCCTCAGACTGACGGGCAGTCCGAGCGTACTATTCAGATCCTTGAGGATATGCTTCGAGGTTGTGTCCTTGACTTTAGTGGGACGTAGGAGAGGCACTTGCCCTTGGTGGAGTTTGCCTACAACAACAGCTTCCAGTCTAGCATCGGTATGGCACCGTTTGAGGCCTTGTATGGCCGACCGTGTAGGTCTCCAGTTTGTTGGGCCGAGGTGGGTGATGCACCTTTGTTGGGTCCGGAGTTGGTGAGGGAAACGACGGAGAAAGTTGAGCTTATCCGTAGGAGGCTTGTTACAGCCCAGAGTCGTCAGAAATCTTATGCCGACCGTAGGAGGAGACCTTTGGTATTTGAGGTGGGTGATCATGTCTTTCTGAAGATATCACCTAGGCGGGGATTGATGAGGTTTGGGAAGAGTGGGAAGTTATCCCCTCGGTTTATTGGTCCTTTTGAGATCCTTGAAAGGATTGGCGAGGTTGCCTATCGTTTGGCTTTGCCGTTGTAGTTGTCTGGGGTTCATGACGTATTTCATGTGAGTATGCTTCGGAAGTATGAGCCGGATCCATCACATGTATTGGATTGGACCGACTTAGAGGTAGATGAGGATGCCTCGTATGAGGAGAGACCGGTTCGGGTCTTGGATAGGCGGGATCAAGTCCTGCGTGGCAAGACCATTCCTTTGGTAAAGGTTTTGTGGAAACATCACGGAGTGGAGGAAGCCACTTGGGAACGTGAGTTGGAAGTCTGCGAGAAATATCCGGACTTGTTTGTTGATGTGTAATCATGTATTGAGAATTTTGTAATACTAATGAACTTTAAGAGCATTAAAAATGTCTTAAGTTGTAAAACATTGTGAATGTTTTGGTTTATGAAAGTATTGTAGAACTTGCCTTGATATGGGAGTTGATTGTAATATTGCATATATTGGCTATATTATAGAACTGGAAATGTATCACGAATATTGATTATGATATGAAATTGTGAACTATGTATGTTGGAAATGGTTGGGAATGGAAGAGAAATGCATGTTAATGATGCACTTGTAATGTATAAGTTGTGAAATGCCTCTTGATAAGAGATGGAATGACCGGTAATGGGTCAAGTTGTTGAATGTTGTAATATAACATTGTTTAAAATGGAGAAAAACCATTTTTGAAAACTTGCACTTAATTTTGGGGGCGAAATTCTTTAAGGGGGGGAGGTTATAGCGATCCCGGGTTTTACCCCTTGTTGTATAGTGATCCGGACGTGTGTCCGTGGATGTTAGTAGTCGTGTATATCTTGTTTACATCCTTTCATACTTTGTTTTTGAGTTATAGGATGTGTTGGGCAGGTTTGTTACAGGTTGGTTGTGTTTGGGAGCCAAGTGTTGCTGCCCAGAATTCTGGACCTTCGCTCGAGCGAGCAGTTTGTCGCTCGAGCGAGCTCTTTGTTTTGGTCCTTCGCTCAAGCCAGGGTTTAGTCGCTCGAGCGAGAGTTGAGTTTCTGTGTCTGGTGGATCGAGCCAGAGCTGCTTCGCTCGAGCGAGCGATTGCGTCTGGTTTTGGACCTAAGAGTTGCATTTCTTGGCTCGAGCGAGCTTTTCTTCACTCGAGCGATTTGGTTTGTTCTTCGCTCGAGCGAGCGTTCCGTCGCTCGAGCGTGCGTCTGGTTGCAGACCTGAAGGTTCAAGTTGTTGGCTCGAGTGAGCAGTTTTTCGCTCAAGCGAGCTTCTGGGTTGGTGGCTCGAGCGAGACTTTCTTGGCTCGAGCGAGGTTTTCTGTGTTTGGTCGCTCGAGCGACCAAGTCTTCGCTCGAGCGAGCCTGTTTTATATCAGCAGGCAGCAGCGATTTTAAACATAACATTTTCATCTTTTTTCATTTTAAAACCCTAGATCTGAGACCCTCTCTCTCTAGACTTGCCTTCTCTCTAGATTTTCATCTCCTTCTAGTGTGAATCTACCCTAAGTTCTTTGTTAAAAAGATAGAGGGTGTTGAGAGCTTTGATTTAATCTGAAAGTTTGGCGATTTGGAGCATTTTGATTTTTGGTCTTCATCTCCGTTGGAGCTCAAACTTCGAGGTAGGGATATCCTACTCCTCTTTATGAGCTTTGTCTTTGAATTTTAGCATTTTGATGTGTTTGGAGTTGTTGGGTAATTTTGAGAAAGTTTAGGTCTTTTGTGTAATTTTACAAAAGATGGAGTTTTGTCTATAATAAACCTATATGCATGTTTGGCATAGAAAAATGAGATTAATGTTGGAACATTGATGAAAATGGAACCTTAGGGTTGTTTTGTTAATTATGGGAATTTGTCCTAATTGGTTTAATAAATTAATTTGTATAATTAATTTGAGAAATGAGGAATTGAATTGGAAATGTTGGAATTGGGAATGTATGGGATTAAAGGGTGTAGTTGGATCATTTATCGCTCACCTAGTTGAAATGTTGATTTATTATCCATTTGATGCATTTATTTTCTGTTTAGAAATAACTACTTTGGGCTATTGGTGGAGGATAGTCTTGATTGTTGTAGACAATGCATGATGATTAGGCAAACGAAAACTAATCAATGGAATGTGTCATTGAGTATGACGGGTGAAAGAATACATTAACTTTATGTATTGGTTGATAGTGTGTGTAATAATTGTTTATATGCATTGTGTTGTGTTGGAGGAGATAGGGGATGTACTCCACAGTTTAGGGGAAGATAGGGGATGGACCTCTAAACCGGATGTTGTTTGGGAGAAGATAGGGGATGGACTCCGTAGATACAGCTCATATGCTTATCTATTGATATGTTGATACAGCTCATATGCTTATCTTTGAAAGTGTGATATAGCTCGTATGCTTATCTGTTGATATGCTGATATAGCTAATATGCCTATCTATTGTGAAATGGGAAAATGTCTAACATGAGTTACTGTTTCATATGAGTTGCTTGGCCAGGTTTTGAGCCATGGTTATGAATTGAGAAATGAATAAGAAATGGAAAATGAAAAGTAATATGGACTTGTATGTCATAAAACTGTAATGTGATATAAGTGGATGTATCAGTGTTGGCCATCTATCAACTGCTAATCTTTTAGTCATTGTTCATAGCTGGTTTAGTGTATTTCTACTGGGCTGTGGCTCACCCTATATGGGAACATCATTTTCAGGTACAGGTAGCATACCACCTCTAAGGACATAGCTTGGGAGGCTAAAGGCTGACAGACTTTTTGGTGTTACTTTCTTTTGATATATTACATGTAAACTCGAGCCTAGGGCTTAATGTGTATCTGAGTTAGTACTCATTTCTTGTAACCAAGTGTTGGCTTGGAAAGTTGTAAACCTATGGGGCATTTACTTTTGTTGTCAACATGTAATACTTTTTGTAAGGAATTACTCTGATGAATAGAAGGATGTTGATCTTTTATATAGCAATGTATGTCAATATTGATGGGTTTAATCTTGTTATTTTGAGGGCGTGACACCATAAGGAGCTGGATCAATGGACTCTTCTCCTCCAATGGTCCTCTGCAGGCATTGAGTAAAATAATTTGGTGAAAAGTCCTTTTGTTTGTTTTGAAAGACGTTTTGTTTTCAATTTTACTCAATTTATCTATTGAATTTTTTTTTTCTATATGCTCAAATTTACATTTAAGTGTTTAATTATTTTTTTTGTCTATATATTCAAAAAAGTTGACTATCTGTTCACTTTTTTTCCTTATCTTTTCAAATTTTTTTCTAAATTTTGTTAACAATTCAATTTTAATCACCTATCTGTTCAAATATCTATCCAAATTTCTTATCTGTTCAACAAACCACTCACAATGTTCAATTTATTTTTATCTGTTCAATTTTTTTATCTGTTGAAATACATCAAATCAGGATCTGTTGCAATCCTTCTTTCTCTCTCTTTGGTTCTTTCTCTCTATCTGTTGAAATTCTTTCTCACATATAATCCAGTATATATATCTGTTCAATTTTTATTATTATTTCTATCTACCTAATTTTTAATTTTTTTTTCGTTTACAACTATCTGTTGCAATTTGTTTCATCATAGAACAACAACACAGATAAACAACTTTAAAAAAAAAAAAGTGGAAGAATTGGGTCTGTGTGCTTGAAAAAAAAAATAATCCATAAGGAGCTGAATCAATGGAGTCTTCTCATCCGATGGTCCTCTGCAGGCATTGCGTAAAATAATTTGGTGAGAAATCCTTTTGTTTGTTTTGAAAGACGTTTTGTTTTCAATTTTACAGCTTAATTTATCTGTTGAATTTTTTTTTCTATATGTTGAAATTTACATTTAAGGGTTTAATTTTTTTTTTTGCCTATATATTCAAGAAAGTTGACTATCTGTTTACTTTTTTTCCTTATCTTTTCAAATTTTTTCTAGATTTTGTTATCAAATAAATTTTAATCTCTTATCTGTTCAAATATCTATCCAAAATTTCTTATCTGTTCAACAAACCTGCCACAATGTTTAATTTATTTTTATATGTTCAATTTTATTATCTATTGAAATACACCAAATCAGGATCTGTTGCAATCTTTCTTTCTCTCTCTTTGGTTCTTTCTCTCTATCTGTTGAAATTCTTTTTCACTTATAATCCAGTATATATATATATGTTCAATTTTTTTTTTATTTTTATCTGCCTAATTTTTAATTTTTTTTTCATTTACAACTATCTGTTGCAATTTGTTTCATCATAAAACAACAACACAGATCAACAACTTTAAAAAAAAAAAAAAAAAAAGGTGAAGAATTGAGTCTGTGTGCTTGAAAAAAAAAAACTGTCCATAAGGAGCTGGATCAATGGAGTCTTCTCCTCCGATGGTCCTCTGCAGGCATTGAGTAAAATAATTTGGTGAGAAGTCCTTTTGTATTTTTTAAAGACGTTTTGTTTTCAATTTTACTCGTTAATTTATCTGTTGAATTTTTTTTTCTATATGTTCAAATTTACATTTAAGTGTTTAATTATTTTTTTTTGTCAATATATTCAAAAAAGTTGACTATCTATTCACTTTTTTCCCCTACCTTTTCAAATTTTTTTTCTAGATTTTGTTATCAATTCAATTTTAATCTCTTATCTGTTCAAATATCTGTCAAAAATTTCTTATCTGTTCAACAAATCAATCAGAATGTTCAATTTATTTTTATCTGTTTAATTTTATTATCTGTTGAAATACACCAAGTCAGGATCTGTTGCAATCTTTCTGTCTCTCTCTTTGGTTCTTTCTCTCTATCTGTTGAAATTCTTTCTCACATATAATCCAGTATATATATAAATATCTGTTCCATTTTTTTTATTTTTTTTATCTGCTAAATTTTTAATTTTTTTTTCATTTACAACTATCTGTTGCAATTATTTTCATCATAGAACAACAACACAGATCAACAACTTAAAAAAAAAAAAAAAAGTGAAGAATTGGGTCTTTGTGCTTGAAAAAAAAAAAACTGTCCATAAGGTGCTGGATCGATGGAGTCTTCTCCTCCGATGGTCCTCAACGGGCATTGAGTAAAATAATTTGGTGAGAAGTCCTTTTGTTTGTTTTGAAAGATGTTTTGTTTTCAATTGTACTCCTTAATTTATCTGTTGAATTTTTTTTTTCTATATGTTCAAATTTACATTTAAGTTTTTAATTATTTTTGTTGTCTATATATTCAAAAAAGTTGACTATCTGTTCACATTTTTTCCCTATCTTTTCAAATTTTTTTCAAGATTTTGTTATCAATTCAATTTTAATCTCTTATCTGTTCAAATATCTATCCAAAATTTCTTATCAGTTCAACAAACCAGTCACAATGTTCAATTTATTTTTATCTGTTCAATTTTATTATCTGTTGAAATATACCAAATCAAGATCTATTGCAATCTTTCTTTCTCTCTTTGGTTCTTTCTCTCCATCTGTTGAAATTCTTTCTCACATATAATCCAGTATATATATATCTGTTCCATTTTTTTTTATTATTTTTGTCTGCTTAATTTTTAATTTTTTTTTCATTTACAACTATCTGTTGCAATTTGTTTCATCATAGAAGAAAAACACAGATCAACAACTTAAAAAATAAAACAAAATAAAATAAAAAAAGTGAAGAATTGGGTCCGTGTGCTTGAAAAAAAAACTGTCCATAAGGAGATGGAGCAATGTAGCCTTCCCCTCCGATGGTCCTCTGCAGGCATTAAGTAAAATAATTTGGTGAGAAGTCCTTTTGTTTGTTTTCAAAGACGTTTTGTTATCAATTTTACACCTTAATTTATCTGTTGAATTTTTTTTTTCTATATGTTCAAATTTACATTTAAGGATTTAATTATTTTTTTTGTCTATATATTCAAAAAATTTGACTATCTGTTCACTTTTTTTCAGTATCTTTTCAATTTTTATTTTCTAGATTTTGTTGTCAATTCAATTTTAATCTCTTATCTGTTGAAATATCTATCCAAAATTTCTTATCTCTTCAACAAACCAGTCACAATGTTCAATTTATTTTTATCTATTCAATTTTATAATCTGTTGAAATACACCAAATCAAGATCTGTTGCAATCTTTCTTTCTCTCTCTTTGGTTCTTTCTCTCTATCTGTTGAAATTCTTTCTCACATATAATCCAGTATATATATGTGTTCAAATTTTTTTTTATCTGCTTAATTTTTAATTTTTTTTCATTTACAACTATCTGTTGCAATTTGTTTCCTCATAGAACAACATCACAGATAAACAACTTTAAAAAAAAAAAAAAAAAAAAGAAAGTGGAAGATTTGGGTCTGTGTGCTTAAAAAAAAAACTGTCCATAAGGAGCTAGATCAATAGAGTCTTCTCCTCCGATGGTCCTCTGCAGGCATTGAGTAAAATAATTTGGTGAGAATTCCTTTTGTTTGTTTTGAAAGACGTTTTGTTTTCAATTTTACTCTTTAATTTATCTGTTGAATTTTTTTTCTATATGTTCAAATTTACATTTAAGTGTTTAATTATTTTTTTTTGTCTATATATTCAAAAAAGTTGACTATCTGTTCACTTTTTTTCCTATCTTTTCAAATTTTTTTCAAGATTTTGTTATCAATTCAATTTTAATCTCTTATCTGTTGAAATATCTATCCAAAATTTCTTATCTGTTCAACAAACCAGTCACAATGTTGAATTTATTTTTATCTGTTCAATTTTATTATCTGTTGAAATACACCAAATCAGGATCTGTTGCAATCTTTCTTTCTCTCTCTCTTTGGTTCTTTCTCTCTATCTGTTGAAATTGTTTCTCACATTTAATACAGTATATATGTATCTGTTCAATTTTTTTTATTATTTTTATCTGCCTAATTTTTAATTTTTTTTCATTTACAACTATCTGTTGCAATTTGTTTCATCATAGAACGACATCACAGATAAGCAACTTAAAAAAAAAGGAAGAATTGGGTCTGTGTGCTTGAAAAAAAAAACTGTCCATAAGGAGCTGGATCAATGGAGTCTTCTCATCCGATGGTTCTCTGCAGGCATTGAGTAAAATAATTTGGTGAAAAGTCTTTTTGTTTGTTTTGAAAGACGGTTTGTTTTCAATGTTACTCCTTAATTTATCTGTTGAATTTGTTTTTTCTATATGTTCAAATTTACATTTAAGTGTTTAATTATTATTTTTTTGTCTATATATTCAAAAACGTTGGCTATCTGTTCACTTTTTTTCCCTATCTTTTCAAATTTTTTTTCTAGATTTTGTTATAAATTCAATTTTAATCTCTTATCTGTTCAAATATCTATCCAAAATTTCTTAGCTGTTCAACAAACCAGTCACAATGTTCAATTTATTTTTATCTGTTCAATTTTATTATCTGATGAAACACACCAAATCAGGATCTGTTGCAATCTTTCTTTCTCTCTCTTTGGTTCTTTCTCTCTATTTGTTGAAATTCTTTCTCACATATAATCCAGTATATATATGTCTGTTCAATTTTTTTTATTATTTTTATCAACTTAATTTTTAATTTTTTTTTCATTTATAACTATCTGTTGCAATTTGTTTCATCATAGAACAACAACACAAATCAACAACTTAAAAAAAAAAAGTGGAAGAATTGGGTCTGTGTGCATGAAAAAAAAACTGTCCATAAGGAGCTGGATCAATGGAGTCTTCTCCTCCGATGGTCCTCTGCAGGCATTGAGTAAAATAATTTGGTGAGAAGTCTTTTTGTTTGTTTTGAAAGACGTTTTGTTTTCAATTTTACTCCTTAATTTATCTGTTGAATTTTTTTTTCTATATGTTCAAATTTACATTTAATTGTTTAATTATTATTTTTTTGTTTATATATTCAAAAAAGTTGACTATCTGTCACTTTTTTTCCCGATCTTTTCAAATTTTTTTTATAGATTCTATTATCAATTCAATTTTAATCTCTTATCTGTTGAAATATCTATCCAAAATTTCTTATCTGTTCAACAAACCAGTCACAATGTTGAATTTATTTTTATCTGTTCAATTTTATTATCTGTTGAAATACACCAAATCAGGATATGTTGCAATTTTTCTTTCTCTCTCTTTGGTTCTTTCTCTCTATCTGTTGAAATTCTTTCTCACATATAATCCAATATGTATATCTGTTCAATTTTTACTATTATTTTTATCTGCCTAATTTTTAATTGTTTTTTCATTTACAACTATCTGTTGCAATTTGTTTCATCATAGAACAGCATCACAGATAAACAACTTTATAATAATAAAAAAAAAAAAAAGGGGAAGAATAGGGTATGTGTGCTTGAAAAAAAAAACTGTCCATAAGGAGCTGAATCAATGGAGTCTTCTTATTTGATGGTCTTCTGCAGGCATTGAGAAAATAATTTGGTGAGAAGTCCTTTTGTTTGTTTTGAAAGACGATTTGTTTTCAATTTTACTGCTTAATTTATCTGTTGAATTTTTTTTTCTATATGTTCAAATTTACATTTAATTGTTTAATTATTTTTTTTTGTCTATATATTCAAAAAAGTTAACTATTTGTTCATTTTTTTCCCTATCTTTTCAAATTTTTTTCTAGATTTTGTTATCAATTCAATTTTAATCTCTTATCTGTTCAAATATCTATCCAAAATTTGTTATCTGTTCAACAAACCTTTCACAATGTTTAATTTATTTTTATCTGTTCAATTTTATTATCTATTGAAATACACCAAATCAGGATCTGTTGCAATCTTTCTTTCTCTCTCTCTTTGGTTCTTTCTCTCTATGTGTTGAAATTCTTTCTTACATATAATCGAGTATATATAAATATATTTGTTCAATTTTTTTAATTATTTTTATCTTGCCTAATTTTTAATTTTTTTTCATTTACAACTATCTGTTGCAATTTGTTTCATCATAGAACAACAACACAGATCAACACTTTAGAAGAAAAAAAAAATGCGAAGAATTGGGTCTATGTGCTTGAAAAAAAAACTGTCCATAAGGAGCTGGATCAATGGAGTCTTCTCCTCCGATGGTCCTCTGCAGGCATTGAGTAAAATAATTTGGTGAGAAGTCCTTCTGTTTGTTTTGAAAGACGTTTTGTTTTCAATGTTACTCCTTAATTTATCTGTTGAATTTGTTTTTTCTATATGTTCAAATTTACATTTAAGTGTTTTTTTTTGTCTATATATTCAAAAAAGTTGACTATCTTTTCACTTTTTTTCCCTATCTTTTCAAAATTTTTTTCTAGATTTTGTTATCAATTCAATTTTAATCTCTTATCTGTTGAAATATCTATCCAAAATTTCTTAGCTGTTCAACAAACCAGTCACAATGTTCAATTTATTTTTATCTGTTCAATTTTATTATCTGTTGAAATACACCAAATCAGGATCTGTTGCAATCTTTCTTTCTCTCACTTTGGTTCTTTCTCTCTATCTGTTGAAATTCTTTCTCACATATAATACAGTATATATATATATCAGTTCAATTTTTTTTATTATTTTTATCAGCTTAATTTTTAATTTTTTTTCATTTACAACTATCTGTTACAATTTGTTTCATCATAGAACAACAACACATATCAACAACTTAAAAAAAAAAAAAGTGGTAGAATTGGGTCTGTGTGCATAAAAAAAAAAAAACTGCCCATAAGGAGCTGGATCAATGGAGTCTTCTCCTCCGATGGTCGTCTGCAGGCATTGAGTAAAAGAATTTGGTGAGAAGTCCTTTTGTTTGTTTTGAAAGACGTTTTGTTTTTAATTTTACTCCTTAATTTATCTGTTGAATTTTTTTTTCTATATGTTCAAATTTACATTTAATTGTTTAATTATTTTTTTTTTGTCTATATATTCAAAAAAGTTCACTATCTGTCACTTTTTTTCCTTATCTTTTCAAATTTTTTTATAGATTTTGTTATCAATTCAATTTTAATCTCTTATTTGTTGAAATATCTATCCAAAATTTCTTATCTGTTCAACAAACCAGTCACAATGTTCAATTTATTTTTATCTGTTCAATTTTATTATCTGTTGAAATATACCAAATCAGGATCTGTTGCAGTCTTTCTTTCTCTCTCTTTGGTTCTTTCTCTCTATCTGTTGAAATTCTTTCTCACATATAATCCAGTTGTTGGCTTTTTGGCTTTCGAAGGGTATTTTTGTAAATGCGAGCGTGCCAGTAAGGATCAATCAGTCCTTACAGAAATTATAATTGCCAACCAATTATCAGACGATTGTGTTTTAGTTCTTTCAGCCTCAATGACGAGGACTTTTACTGGTGGCTTGACTTAGGAGAAATTAAGAGAAATAACAGTTAATATGAAGAACAATCGAAGTATTTCATTAAAATGAACACTTATAATGATCCAAACTCAGCCTCGAAGAGGTTTACAACAACAATCTACTTGAATCTACTTGAAACTACTCCTATGAAAGAAGTGCAGTGCAGGTATTTAAAGTGCAGGAATGTAAAGAACAGGTATTTAAAGTGCAGGAAAGGTAAAGACTGGAAATGTAAAAAACTGGAAAAGAAAATATGTAAAGTAAGACTGGTTTGTATAATCTGAGTCTGGGGCCTTTTTCTGGGGGCTTCCCTACTATTTATACTCGTCAAGGATGACCTTCGAACTGCACTTCAAACCGTCGAACTGCTCCTCCATGATCGCTGATCATGCTGCCTTAGAAGTAGTTCCACTACGCCATCACTTGCAGTTGAGCTTCCCTCCTGTATTTGAATTTGAATATGAGTAACCGTTGAAGCCACGTCATCTTGCATCTCTTTACTGATCTAGTGCTACTCAGATCACGTGAGAACCAATATTCATCGCCACGTGTACGATCAGGATCGAAGACTTGAATCATCTTCCCATAATACCCTTATTCTGCCACGTGTCGAATTGTAACTGGCTTTTACAAAATATGTAGCCAACACTACCCCCCGCACTAATATACCTAATACTTGGTGATATTAGTGGATCAAAGCCTTTCTCGCGCTTTTGGAACGTGCATGGAGTCTAAATTCTAGAAACACAACCGTCACCTATTTGGTGATCATTTGCATTAACTCTCCTTCAATTTGTCGAACATCCCAATACCTTAGCATTCGAACAGACTATGGCTAAATCAACTTCCCTTTCTATTGATCAAGCATATGAAGAGCCATTGAGTAATGTTGCTTCCCCTCGAAAGAACCTCCACGCATTTATTAGCCACCTTTACCCGCCTTTCCATATTCAGGTCATGGGAGCCTTTGCAAATTACCAACCTTTGGATTACGAACATATTGTCCTTAATCCTTTGATTCAACAAGTTACAGAGACAGATACAAGAAGTTCTTCCTCTAACTCCCCCTTGTACCTCGAACAAACTGCTCTCAAACCTTTGATTTGGCAAGTTGCAAATATGGACTTGGAAAACTCTTCTTCACAAACCTCTGCATGGGATGAAGCTACAACTTCTTCATCTTCTGGGTTTCTGGCTGGACAAGCTGGTCAACACCTGAAACTTATGATTTGAGGGAACGAATCAACCATCATTTTGTTGAGTTCACTGACCCTTTGGAGTTTCCTTCCTATGCTCGAAGTTCAGTGGTCTACTCTTACGTGCCCATTGACCATCGACGTAGTTTGGAGGAGAATCTGCTTGTGGCATGGTACACATCTTCCATGCCTACAACGACAGTGCTTGTTGCCCGACGCCCAGAAGAGACACAAGGGTACAACCCATCATTCTTGGCCAAGAAGGCGAAGATTTGTTCTTCTGACTGGCTTGATTATATTAATGCCTTTGTTCCTTCTGCTCCCGTGCCGTCTCCCATAATAGAAGCATCCACACCTTCTTCTCCATCCACATCTTCTTCTCCATCTTCTGAAACAGAAGCATCCACACCTTCTCCTCCGCCAACTCTTTGCTGGACAGAGAGACTGAGGCTTGCCCTTCCTATGGAAAAAGTCTTTCCACCTTACAAACCTCCACCATCCCCTACTCCAGCTGAGCGGAAACAAGCTCAACTTTTGCTTGCAGCTTTCTCTCACTTGCCCTTCAATGTTCTTGAGGACGAAGTCCCTCTCAAGAACCTTCGATGGGCTTGTGATATTCTGACTAGGGGCCATGTCCTTAATCCCCTTGCCCAAGCAGAACTTCATATGTTCCTGGACCAACTTCCAGTGCTCCTCTACTGGCATCGAAATTCCATGGTCACTATACAATCTTTGGATCAACTTTCGTCTCTGCGAATTCATGCCCAATATGAAGCAGAGAACTTCATCGAAGAATTCGATGATTTTAAGAATAAAGATTCTGCGTATTGGGATGATTTGGTCATAGACGAATATGAACAAAGATTGAGAGAGGAAGCTTTCGAAGCAAAGGCTGAAGAGCTCTACTATGAAGTGAGAGCACACCAACTTATGCAGCCAACATTAGAAGAGATAGAAGATATAATAAAGAAAGAACAAAAATTCATTGATCATTGTTGGACTAAATTTCATGATCTTGTTATTTATTCTATTCCTTATTTTTATGAGCTTGAGTTTATACCCAGATAGGGTCATTCGATGTAATTGCTTTGGCTTTAATATAAACAGAATCCTTCATTTGGCATTGTTTGCCCCTGTTTCCATTTGCCTTTTAAAGCCAATCCAGAGCTTCGAACTGAACAATCTTATTCTTCGAATATGGGCTCAATTGTTTAAAATGAAAACACTAAGAACCAACATGACTTTTCCAATTTATGGAATAAAGTTGACAGTTTTGGCTGATATCATCTTAGAAACAGTGCTTCGAATTTAACAATCTTATCCTTCGAATATAAATCCAATCAATTTCCAATAAAGATGTTGGGATGAATTCTCCAATTTATGGATTATGGTCATCAACTTTTGTTAATTCTTGTTCAGAATTGGTGCTTCGAATTTAACAATCTTACCCCTCAAAGCTAATTAGAACCAATATATGGTCATGGTTAATATAGCCAACCAATTTTAAATTGACCCCTTTTGCTTTGAAGAGCAGTCCATAATTACAACAATATAAAAACTGCTTCGAAAAGACAATTTTTTATGTGTATATATAAACCAACTGTTGGTTTTAATGTTTCGAACACCCAAATATATCTTTAAGGATCCTCCAGCTTTACCTCAAGGGTATTATTTCTGTTAAGAAACCTACTACATGTCTTTGATCTCTTCAAAGTAAACAAACCCTTGAGTAGTCTTACATTTTTAAGCATGTAATATGCTTCGAAGCCGACTTCTGTATTTTGAAGCCGTTGTTGTTTGATTTTTGGCGCCAAAATCTGGTTTCGAAGCCAAATATCTTGCTTCGAAGCTGGTATTGACATCCGGAATGTGCTCTTCCCTCCAAAAATTATCAATATTGGAAGAGACTCCTCGTATTTGTACTTTTAGTACTTAACAACTTATGGGATATATTTTCCGGACACGAAGGCTTTTAAAACCCTCTTGTTTCGTGTTCTGAAATCACTTGCTTCTTTACAAACCCTTCTCTCTACCGATTTCTCTCTACTCCCTTCTTCACTTTCTGGAAAAGCGTACTATCAATGGCTTCTTCTTCACCAAAAGTACCAGTCATAGAGCGTGTGAGCTCATCTATAGCTTTGAAAAGGCTTATTGACACAGAATGTGAGAAGTACAAGGCTGGGGAGAAAAGCGCTATCGATGGGCGTATCTTTGTCCCTCATCGCCATGAGCAGCAAGACTACGTGCTCGGGCCAATATTCAAGGAGGTCCTTACTGAGCTCCCAACCTTATCCGCGCCTGGAAGACCAATGTCTCCTTTATGAAGGTGGCCTTGACTGGAGGAACTGTAGAATCAATCGCCCTCACCGATGTTGGCCCACGATGAGACCAGAATGGCATGACCGGGTCATCCCAGCTAGGACACTGGACCTTCAAGAGCTCTGCCTCCTCGATGCTCTCCGACTATCTAGGGTAACTATCTCAGAGGACCTTTTCCTAGTTCCTGCTGCTTTATGTTTTTGGAACCCTATCTTTAATTTCTTTCAATTTAGATGTGGGATGATGGCCCCTACTGTTCTTGACATTTGCCACCTATTAGGAGTATCCCCTATTGGTACTCTCATCACACCGGATTTCCCTGACTTAACAGTCCCTTTCTCCCTCCCCTCTCTTAACTCATCTTACAGTGATTTTGTTAAAGCTGAGAACAAAAGAGAGGGTCCGGTAACTGATAGGGAATTTTTCTCCTTCTTATTATATTGGCTTTGCAAATTCCTCTTCTGCACCTCCTCCCAAAGAATCATGCCTGAATTTACTCCTCTCACCAAAGCCTTTGTTTTGCAGAAAAGGGTA